>SJOL01000198.1:20064-39980 GCA_004794785.1 Opisthorchis felineus
CGGTGGAATACTTTCCTAGCATCACTGAGACCCGGGATGCCGAGATGGGGCTCAAAAGCTTGAACTGTTATTCTGAACTCAAGTGCTAGTCTGTTTCAGTCCATCAGAGACACGTCGTAGCTTTCGAAAATTCAATTCCACTTTGCGAATACTGAGCACCGCACCTTTAGGCCTTCGGTCTCAAATCATTTGCTTCTGTCCTGTCCCTTCGTGTACTTGACCAATCAGCGATCCGTATAAGTGCCACTCCGACCACTGAGCTAATTGGCCGAACGCCGACCGCCCGGCTCAGAGTTGGTTTTCGATGGTGGTTTTTGAGGCAGCTTCCGCGCTTCAGTTTCGTATTGGTATATTTTTGTTTATTGGAATTCTCCACATTCTCTCGTTTACTGTACTGGTTTTACTCTACGAGTTTTGTGCTGGCCAGCCTTTATCCTTTTAAAATGCCACAAGGGCCCTGCCATCTACTAGTGACCGACGAGGGTGGCTCGCCGTAAAGCCTTTTGGCCTTTTCTCCTCTCTCCCGTTGTATATTCGATTGCTCTGTACGATATCCATCTTCAGTTTTCCCGTCATCGCTGGCGTATCGTCTCTTCGGATGCTACTCTAGCCAGCGAGTGTTCTGGTGCAGTAATTGGACGACTTATCAAGTACTAACACCTCTACAATCATGTGCTGAGCGAGTTGAGGTGAACTACGCACGCGGAGGATCAAGTCATGGACCGACCTGGGAAATCTTCTGTTCACGTCGAACCTAAGGACTCCCCTCCGACGAGATTAAGTCCAGACTCACAGTTACCTAGCAGGATAGAAGTAAGAACTTACCCGCGTAGTTACAGGTGTTTTCGACCACCACACCTAAAAATATTTGATACGTACGCTATAGCGCTCATCTAACTGACTGTTTACCCGGGTAGGAAACGATTGCATGGACTTCATGTTTCGAATGAAACGCTTTACCGTCGGTTGTCGTAGCGAGCACATTTCACTTCAAATAAATGCGGAAGTTGACTATAGCACTGCGCCTCAATATTGTGGTGCCAACCAGAAGAATTCGCGATTTAAAGCATTGTTGGAACAGTCAACCAAAAGAGCTCCAAGTTATGTTGTGGAGCTGGAGTAATCTGTTCAGAACAATTGAAGTTCATAACAGGAAAGTGTTGCCGTTTGCCAGTACGTTACAAGTAGACAACAATGAAGCTAGAAAATCTTTAGGGGGTTAGCTCCTATTAGGTCAATAGACACGTCACTAGTTTAAGTGGTAGTCATCATGCACTTCTAAGCCCCTTTGCATCCCACTTACAGAAGACCAGAAACCATCGTTAATCCGGGTTCGACACGTTTGGCACAGTGACAGTCCATTCTTAACCCTGTATGAAGCGCTTGGCTTCATAACGGTCTGACTTGCATGACATAGCATATTGAGACCCGTGGTCGTCATTCGAATGATAATCTCCATGACGGTTTACACGTGCGCATTTCCACAGGAATTTGAGAACATGTTATAAGACGGCCCTTGTCGTCCAAGGCACGGATCACTGCGAAATCCCCATCTGTTCAATTCGGTATCGTCTCTGCGAAGTTACAGAACTTACCTTTGTCGCCCTGCAAGCAAAGGCTACAATTAGATGCAGGAAAGGTGGCTCACTAGTGACGACGATCTCGGTCGATTAACTAGCTGTCTGCGTGCTTCGTAGACCACGTTCCATCACGTTTGAACGTGGTGCCTGTTCCTTGTTCTATACACTGCACGTTTGTGTACACCTGATCAGGAACCTGAACAGGTGCGAAAGAGCGCAGTCAATCTCAACTGCGGGCTTTTTCCCGTCACCAACACAGTTTACCAACTCTTGGATTGCCCCACCGTTTTTAGGTTGGTTCGTGATAACATGATAATCACAAACCCCAGTCACCAATACTGACCGCTTCTTAAACATTCTCCGATCAGTGATATTTGAGGTCGTAAGCACAAGCTTACGTATTGTCTTGGCCGTTTCGAATGCCGGTGTAAGCTCCTTTTCTGCGACGTGTAAACATTCGGATATGTTGTTAAAACTCCCTCCTTCACTGTGTTCGAATATGATCTGGATCATAGCATGATCGGCATTCATTTTTGGTGCCCATAATTTACCTAATCACTCGTACAATCCGACTCATGAGCGGTTTCTTGTGAGGTCGTGACACATTTACTTCTTGTACAATATGTGGTGCGTTTCATTGACAGGCTGATGTTCCGGTGTCTCCTCCGAAAGAAGTGCGAACAATTATACACATCCTCCCTTAATGGTCACGCGCGACCGCCTTTGGAGCCATATTAGTTCCGAATGGCCATCTACCGCGTTCCGTAACCAGTCAACTTATAGGTCAATCTTCAAAGAAGAATTTGGTCGACATATGAGACTATCTCGCCAGTTTTTTCAGTGTCCGTTGTGATGGAACCAATGGGTGAAGCAGGCCTGTATCAGCTCTTCCATGCATTGTTCACTAATTCAGGGACTTTCGGTGTTGACTTGAGGGGAAGGATGATGCCTAGGGCTTCTCTTGTCTTGGATCACACTTCCAGGCCTTTTGATTGTCCCATGGGTGTTCACCCAGTTTTCTGCTGAATTTCTCAACGTTTTTGTGCTGTAAACCATTTTTCAAGTTCACTGCCAAGGCAGATGGTCAGAAAAAAGTGCCAGCTTATTCACCGTGGACTTCTCCAGCTTTAACGACTGTCCTCGCTTGAGTTGTCTTCGCTAGGATTAATGGAAACTTTGCCGAAATCCCACGCAATATCGGGACGCGATCAAGGCAAATCGTGTACATTCCGTTGCGGCAGTGTTCTAGACTGAATGGACCCAGGTCAAGACCACCCTATATGTATTTCGTCCCGTAATTTTGGAACCCATCCGGTTGTCATGCATTGAGTTCTCTCTAGTTGTTGACTTCCGCTTCTAGGGCAGGGGCAGTAAACCCATTCACCATATTCAAGTATAGACCAGCGAGATAGACTGACGGCCACCATGTGGCATTTTTCTTAGAAGTACTTCGTCTTCAGTTCAGACTTCCCAAGTCACACTTCTGTCACTGTCAACACTGGGCTCCCGGAAACGTGCTTTGCGAAGTGTCCCGCGTACTGCCTTTGAGTTTATCCTGATACAGCGATGTCCACTGCAAGTCCAACTACAGCCTATTTGCGTCTGTCTAGGAAAGAAGGACCGTCCCAGACGACTCGGGTGAGTTTTTGGTAGTGCCCATTTTCAAATAGGGTGCCCGTAGTGAATATAGTAACCACAAGGGTGCCAGTTTTACTCCCGTTGTAACAAGGCTTCCGGCGTCTCTGATACGTCGTCGTGTTACGGTGGCACGTGAAACCCTTGAACATCAGGCGGGATTTCGACCGGGTAGAGGCTATGTCAGCCACCTCTTCACACCGTTAGATGTTAGAGCAGTGCTATATGTACAAAAGACCCACAATGTTGGCGCTCTTTAACTTCAAGTGTGCGTTCGACTATGTTGATCTTTTAGTGCTCCTTACCACACTTGCTCAACATGGGATGCCCCAGAAGTTTGTAAATATAATCTGGTCCCTATATTCACATACTTCGGGGCGTGTGTGTTTGGTGAGCTCTATAAAAGCTTCCATAGGAAAAATGGTGTCCGAAAAGCTACTTTCTGCATTCTTATTCAATTTCGTCACCGATGGAATAGTGAGGCGAACGCTGGGAGTTCTTCAAAATCCCTGAGTTCAAATCTTTTTTGGTGAGCACCTTGTCGACGCAGACAATATCGTCCTCAGCTTTGGAGACGAAAAATGGTTCAGCCCTAGCACCCCTTCGGTGCCGAGTTGCCATGCCACCTGGAGGAAACACGAGGGCCGAGACACTGCCAAGTTGCCCAAGCCTACACAGGGCAGTGGAAGTGCAGAGGTCGGGTTCGCACCACGGACCTTCCGATCAGTAAGTTCGTGCCTTAACCATTGAGCCATCTCGAGCCCCTTCGGAGACGAAAACAAAGCACAAGCTTTGTTGGATAAACTGACCACCACCATACCACCTTTCGGCATGCGCCTTGCACCTTCACAGTGCTAAGTTATGCTTCGGAACATGCAGTCTTTGAACATGCCCCTTAAAATTCAGGGAGAAACTCTGGCGGTTGTACATAATTTTACGTACCTCGGTATTTGTATCAGTTCTGACGGAATCATGTCTGATGTAGTTAGTGCATGAATCTGAAAGGCCCGAATCACGTTTGCTAATCTTTGTCACTTGTAGTGTAAAAAGGCATATCACTGAGTTTCAAGTGTTGCGCGTACCAGGCTGCAGTATGACGGACAAAGTTGCCGCACGTACCTTGAATGTCAGAATTGCGTTCGCCAATTTGCGCTACTTGTGGCGTCAAAAAGTCATCTAACTTGGTCTGAAAGGAGGATCATATCAGACCTCAGTGCAGAGTGTTTTGTTGTATGGCTGAGACCTAACTGCATTGGGCAAAGGATTTGGAACATCCTCAGGTCTTTGACCATCGGTGTCTCAGGACTCGACTAGAGCCAGCGAATTTGGAATCGGGTGATCAAGGGACAGGGTTTTGGTGAAGCGGAATCTGCTTATCTCAAAGACTACACCGAGCGCTACAGGCTAAGGTGGTTTGGCTCTGTTTTGGATGCTAATTTATCGACTGCCGAGAAGGAGACTCTTTTCCGTGCCTAATTCGGAGTGGCAGAAACCTAGTGGCGGACAGCATTTCACATGGCAGAAAAGGTTGTTACAAAAAGTTTGGATGCTGTTAGTTCTGTTTGCTTTCCAGGATGGAGTCCACGTGACCCTCCCTGTGCTTGGCTAGAGATACCGATATGGCGGCGAACCGGTGGCTTTCATGCTGTCAGTTTCTATCCAGATTGCCTGACTGAGTGTTGGAGGTGTAGGCACTTCGCATGTTTGTGTTAGGCTACACCGAGGTACCCCTTTCCGCCCTATTTCTTTCCTTTTTTCCACTATGTGGCCTCTTTCAAATAAATCAACATGGCTGTATGGCAGTGGAGCACCAGTGTTTTCATCTGTTGTTGCTGTCAGTGGTGATGATAACGAACCGTATCACCTGCCTAGATGCCATGCCACCCGAAGTAAGCATGAGGGCTGAGCTACTATCAGGTTGCCCACTCCTAGACAGGTGCAGTTTAGATGTCGGGGTTTGGTTCCATCCACACATCTCCGAGTTAGGAATTTCGCGTTTTAACAACTGTCGTTCTGCTGTAACACCGTTTCGGTGCCTAGCTACAATGCCACCCGAAGGAAGCACGAGGGCTGGGATGCTGCCACGTTGCCCAAACCTAGACAGGGGAAGTCGAGATGCCGAGGTCGAGTTCGAACCACTGGCCTTCCGGTCAGCAAATTCGCGCTGTAACCACAGCCATCTGGAGCTGATGTTTGGTGATATGCGGTCACAGCAAATAATCACCACTTACCGCGTCGGAGTGCATTGATCTTAATTGACCCGAACAAACAGAATACGAATATTCACAGGAATCCAATTGAGTAAAGCGTAAAGGATGAGCACTGCTCCCACACAGTTGGTATCACGAGCTGTTGCATCATTTCCCGCCTTTCTTCATTGTTTTCTCCTAACCCATTTCTCACTTGACAATCACCCTTATGTTAACTCTAGCCGTGGGCACGTCTGTCAAGCATCCATGAAATCGACACATTGCATGTCACTGCTCCGCTCCGCGTTCGCTATCCAGACCATACTCTACTGTTTTTATTACAGCCTCTAACATGAGAACTTTTAGCCAGATAGGCCAACAAGCTGCTTTTGGGCGTACTCTAGATACTTTGTCGGTTGTTGTCTGTTGCATTTCTGAAACTCGAATATAGTATGCAAGTAAAACTGCTGAACTTATGGCACCGACTCGATCTTGACGCCACAAACTACGAACTTCAATTTTTTCTGCAGCTGCTGCAGCAGGTTGCGCCGGTTTTGACATAGCCCTAAGTTAGCAGGCTGAAGTTTCATTGCTCGACTGGATACCTGCAAACAGCCAACTGTTATCCAACTTTATACTTCGATAAAAACTCGCACCGGTCGGAATACTGAGCACTCTTTGTCGTGTCCATTTATTCATCAACACACTATAGCTCTGATTCATTGAAAGACATCGAGAACTGACCACCCTGTCCACCAAGAGCTCGGACATAGTCATAGTAGCAGCAGATATCAGGGCACAGGTAGGACTTCTCAGTTCATCAGAAGCACTTGTTGATTGTAGGCTTAGCCTAAACACAGAACGCAATGATAATGGTGAACGTCTTTTGCAACCTTATACTGATCACCAGTTTTTTCTCAGTCCTACTGAGTTTAGACGCAGTGGGGCGCCGTTGTTTCCTGGTGTTCTTCTACTTCTGAGCAGCAATGAAATCAAACTAGCCACATTGCCGTCAGCTATCGATAGCATGGCACGCCGATCGTTTTCGAATACACACGACTCACATCGCGCTCTTGCCCGGTACAGATTTTCAGGAAACTTCCCCGGTAAACCCAGAAACGAGCTCCCCACCCAACAGTAGCAGTGGTTGTTAATCGCAAGTTAGGGAAACACACCAACGCCTAAGCGGTCTCCTCGGAGAACATTGACCGAAAATGAGATGAGGTAACCATGATTATACGTGACCCAAGGAACTCCACTTGCGTATACGGAAGCCGCTGGATCTCAGTACGATCGCTATCACTCCTTGGTGTGACACGCTCTATCCCTTCTGGCTCGGAGTACAGTTCGGCTTGGAGATCGATTAGACGACAGCTTAAACGCAGCTTGTGTGTGAGTGTAGAAGCCTGGTGGAACCAGAAATTTAAATGAATAGAAGAGGCTAATGGGGCTGGGAAGGCACGGAAGCTGTTCCGGCTACTCCGTAACAAAGACTTAAAAGTCCCTTTGTAAGTGAGTCAATCAAAGACAGACCTGGAGGTAGCTTAGTGGTTAAGGCGCGAACTTACTCGCCGGAACGTCCGTCGCTCGAACCCAACCTTAGCATCGCGACTGCTCCTGTTTAGGCTTGGGCAACTTGACAGTGTCTTAGCTCTTGTGCTTCCTTCGGGTAGCATGGCAGCTGGGCGCCGAAAGGGCGTTGCAACTGAACGATAATCAAAAGTAATATTGGAAGTTTAATATATGTTAAAGACCAACATCTAGGTCGCTGGGGGGACTATTTTCAACAACAGTTTAGTAGACCTTCTGCCTCTGTACCTATATCTTTCATTCAACCCGCTCATTCTGAGTCGTAATGTGTGAGTTTAGATCCATCCTCAGTTGATGTGGTACTAATGTGCCATTCTGCAGTGAGGCGCCATCGGGCTGCTGGACCAGATGAGATTCGACCAGCGTTGTTCAATTTGGAGGGGAGTCTGTGTCCTGCTTCGACAAGGTTTTTCGTACTTATTTGGGAATAACAACATGATCCAGCGATTTGGAGCCAATCGTTGGTCGTGCTTGTGTTAAAAAAGTGCCCAACTCGACTTTTCTAACCAAGAGGTATAAGTGTTACCAAGTTCGAACCCAATCCGGGCATATTGACGGCTTCTGTCTGGGTCTGGGCAACTTTGGGGTACCTCAGCCCTCGTCCTTCATTCGGGTAGCACGGCAGCTGCGCACTGAAAGTGTTACAGCCGAATGAAAAACAAGGGACAGTGAATCTAGGTATCGAAGTCATGTTTAGAGGGAGATTAATGGAATTGAGTTGTGCAGAAATCATTCTGTTGTTTGATGGTCACTTGTGCACACAAAGTACTTTAAACATAATATTGGAGTTGGTCCCATTTTTCACGCGTTTTACACCTTCAAAGTTCCAATTCTTACTCCATTCTTACTCCTTCTTCTGCAACCTCAGGATGAATGAATTGAATGTGTTGATCGGTTAAAGTATCTTGGCAGCTGCGTACGCCGTGACTGTACTTTAAAAGATGAAGCTATTGCGCGCATAATCAACGGGTGAGCGGCACTCGCCATCTTGCGTCACTTGTGATATCGGAAACGAATTTCGTTGAAACTGAAGGACCGTGTATACGAGGCAGCTGTAAGAGTGGCCTTATATTCTATGGTGGTGGGAATTGGCCCCTCCAATCCGAGGGCCTCGAGCGTCTCCAAACGCTTGATCGCCGGCATCTCCGTAGCTTGGCAAGAGTCAGCTGGCTGCACCGAGTGCGTAACGAAGTGGTGCGTAAGCGGGTTCTTGGTAACGAATCGGAATTTTTGGAGCAGCAGGTTAAACTTACCAGGTTGGGGCACGTGTTATATACGCCTACTGATCAAAGCATTGTTTTCTGTTCCAAGCGATTGTTGATTCACGATTTGCGGCGGACAGGCATCGTGAAATGGAGGAGACTACAGTCAGACTGGGATCTTCAGGCCTCCCTAGCTGGGACCCATGTGACTGCTTGCAGGTGGTTGGAAACCCTGCAGAACATGGCACACGGCCGATCCTAGCGGCGCACATGCTGTCATTTCCTAATTGGACTACCTGGCTGATGTTCGCCTGTCGTTGTGCGCTGGGCTTACGTCGGGTGAAGTTCGCAGAGGACGCTGGATCAATTCTTGCTTGACTGGATATCCGTTGGTAGTCGCCTGTGTGCAGTTCGTCTGGTACCGTCCGTGAAGGATTCTCACAGTCGGGAAGTTGCTCGTTGTCTGTTTGTCGCGTCTGCTCACGTCCCAACAGACTACATTACTGGCACAATCAAAGGCAAGATTTATGACGTATTAAGTGCCTTGTTGTGGTGAGTTAGAAGCTCAGATATCGTTTTGATTGCCGGATATCTGAATTCACAGATGGGCACAATCAGCGCATCTGGGACTCATCCGGGTGGTCGACTTGTACTGTACATGCAAGCAACGGCGAACGACCGTTTCAGCTGTGTACAGACCGCAGACTTATTATGCAACGCTTAATTCCGAAATGGCCGAAGTCGTCTGTCTACACGGTGTTCTCTAACAGCGTGCCAGTCACGGACCCGCACTTGTCCGGAAGCACTTTACTCCTCGCTTTCCAAGGCCTCGTAAGGAGCGGACAACTCATTTAGCAACTGGGAGATCCGTAGATCCCAAGGTTAAAAGAATCTGCCCGAATCTTCTTCCGCACTCACACAACTGCTCCACCGTCTGATGTTCATTTTTACTGGAACAATATCACCACACCTTTGCACCATGTCGGGAGTTTCACCTGTGGCACAGCACTGCCAGGTCCGCTCAATCCCTGGATGTCAGACAGACAGAGCAGTGGGGCTGCTTAAATATTGGAGAGATGTTCCCACCGGTCCTGAACCTTATTCAGCCCGACGAATTATCAAACAATAAATGGAACTTGGTGTTGCGCTGGCCATGAACCTGGTGGACACGGAAGGCTAAGTAAGTGAAAGAGGCACGGAAAGTCGGTAACGCTCATAGATTACTTCTGTCAGCTGGTGCGACCGGTCCCAAAAAACCGCCTGCGCGCGAAATCTCCAAGGATCAAATGGTGTGACCATCTTCAGTCAAGAACGTCCTGGCCACTGGGCCGAGCACATTGAACAACAATTCCTATAGCCACCTGATGTTATGCTGTCGATAATGATGATAATTACTTCTCCAGGTCTTTGACACCCGTTGTCTCTGAGCCACAGCACGTGTAGCCTGGCGCTGGAGAATCCGCCACGGGACAATTAGAAAACGAGTGTTCACTTGTTTAACAGAGACTCCAGTCGAGGAATGTGTAAATGACAAAAAGCTGCGGTTGTTTGGCCATGTATTGCTCATGCCGAATCACCGTTTGCCAATTCAGTGGCAGAGAGATGGTCAACCTATGATTTGGCAGAGGGGTATGAAATGGCTTACAAAAAGTCTGGGTACTTTCGGTGCGACTCACCAACCGGGATCGGGTCCGCGTGTTCCCCATTGTGCGTGGTTGGAGACGCTTTCGATATCGCAGCTAATCGGTGTCAATAGCGCTGTTATCAGTCTACTATCAATCAACCCATGTTAAGGGTTATTTGTTTTTGTGTGTGGGTAATTCACCGGTGGTCACCGTCACCGTTGAGCGATCGAAGTGTGTGGTTTTTGGGACCGACCTTTTATAACCCGTCTTTCATCGAAGGAAGGAAGCATCACTGCTCCGATAATTATGGACATGCTATTCCTTTGAAGGAAACGCCTTAATGCCTCCACGCTCCTACCGCAGATGACAGTGCGATTTTCCATCTTAGACCGCCTCACAGTGCGATTTCTCGCAGTATGGGGACTTGCTGCTCTTGGTCGGACTGATCCGTGTTGGACTTCCTGGCGTGGTCGAACTGAACTCCAGCCAATGTGGCCCAAAGGATCATTGCAGCACTGAAGCCTGACTGCTACGATCATTTGACAGCTTTAGGTCACTCCACACCATGTGCTTATTCTGCCGGTCGCATCGAAGGACGAAGAACACAATCGCAATCATTTCGTGAGCTTGCACCTTGTAGGACTAAGAGAGGGACTGAAGTTCCGAAATGAAACTGGATTGCGGAAGCTGGCGCGGCGTTCTTCAGCCTTCGATCTCTCCGTTGACGGCGCCCCATAATCCTATTTCCAAGGGACGAGTTTTTTGTTCACGTGTCAGATCATTACTTCTCTACGGATGCAAAGAAGATAGTGAAGATGTGCAGCCACCGACTATCTCTCTTTACAGACCATTTCCCGCTCTTGCTGGCACCACTGTTTGGACAGCGTCTCATTTGGCAACAATTGCAACGTGTGATTTTCTCTAGTCGGTTTTACTGGCCGGGTCCTACCCTGAGAATACAACTTCATCGACTACCTAGGGGCGTTCCGTTTGGTTTACCGGGTTGGAATTGGATGTGTCGTGAAAGTCTACTGAAAACATGAATGAATAACATGAAAAACAAGACGCTTAATTTTTTATTGGACCAACTCAGCCTCCTGGCTGGGATCCAACCTACAATGAATATTTGTGGTTAGATAAGTCCACCGACGTGGGATAGGACTGGGCACAGCGGCGCACTTGTTTTTTGTTAGTGACTTTTCACTCGCCTTGAGTTTCTTCTGGATTTTTCACCGTAGGTTGGTCGACGTCATATACTAATATATGTGCCAGCATAATGATCTTTCTGTTCGACCTAGAGGATCATTCCTTCCCTCAAACTCATGAGAAACACCATCTTCACATGCTCGTCGTTACATCTTGCTATTAATCCATTGGCTACTCGTGGCTACTCGGGTGGCATGGCAGTTAGGCACTGAAAGGGTGCTACAGCTGAATGAGGACGCTTCCAATTCATTCCGTAGCAGCTACCTAAAGACAGAAAAACAGTGGTTCTTCTGCAACCAGCCATCCGTGCGAAACAAAGCCATCTTTGGATGACGTTATTACAACAGAATGCGGGAAGATGTGTCGCAACTGTGACCCGTCTAATCACGGAGTACTTTACCACAAGTTCTCGTGCAAAATTCTTCCATATAGGGCCTCTTCGGCCGTAGAATTGGCCTACTGTAGGAAATACTGAAAGCTCTTTAGTTGATTTTGATCGCTGACCTCTTGAGAATGATAGTAGATGCGGGGTGGTCGCTTTTCCGCTTTCCCGAAATGAGTATCTAAAGTGGACGTTTGTTATCTGAACAGGTCTGTTTTCTTCATTTTCAGAACAATCAGCGCTTTGTATATTCATCCGTTACTCTCTTTATAATACCGAATAGCGTTCAGCATGTCCTCGCCACCAGAGCACACTCAGACATCGAAGAATGTGAGTCCCTTGTTGTTATTCTGTTTTTTCTCCACTGTGTTCGATGTCGCGTGTTAGCATCCGCGTGAGTATACTTGTATATGTCCCCCCGCAGTGGTGCTTCTCTGATGAGTAGCGATCACTTGCGCGTACAACTAGACTTATCACATTCTTTTCCCAGACCTAATCAGCGGAAATGCTAATATGGCACACCTCATCAAAATGGAATATCCCATCTTTAGGGTAGTCACAAATTTCTCTCAAGCTAGGGAGACTAATAGTAAACAATGCCCTACGAGACGGACAAGCCACTCTAAGAAAGGCTGCATCTCAATCGATCGGATATTCCTGACTTAATGATCCGTCATTAGCGCCAACTCGTGATATCATTATTCAGTTAGTCTAGACTATTGGAGAGCTGGTACAGTGTGGCATCTGGCCACGAAGAGCCACGCTTCAAACCAACCCACTCTGCCTCAGGCCCGTACTGTCAAGTAGCCTTTTTCAATGATGGAGCCTGAACTCGAGTGCAGCTCACGTGTGAAATTGAATACGGTTCTTTTCATCAATGAGTTTCGTCCTAATATGACATTTTCGAGTGAATACACAGCGGACTGAGGTCTCAAAGGCGACTAGCTGTCAGTTGTTTCCTGTTTTTCTGTTGTAATTGTCCAAACGCACGTAACGTAACGAGAAGAAATAACTAGGGATAGACTGGAAACACCTGTTTCTCGTTTTCCGGATGGATGCTGCAACGACCGAACCATCAGGTGTTATGCTCGTTGCCAGAGTTGTGCAACCTATCTCCACACGGATTCATCTAGACGATTCCAACGCCTAGATTACTGTGAAGGTCACATCAGGGTTCACTACAGCACTATCCCTGGAGGAAGGTTACTACAGGGAAGGGCTCATTTATGGCCTCTTCCCGAGGATGTACTCCATCCTGGGGAATGTCCTTAAGCTAAAACATGTGTACCCGGTTGACCAAGTTATCGGTACTCGTAGAACTTTATCGGAATGTTTGATGGAGAGATTTTCAGCGTTTTTTGACAGCTTTTCATCTTGTATTAAGTAGTGCAACTCACACTGAATGTCTCTAATATTCGCAGGATTTGTGGCTGTTGGTTCGCAACGACTTTTTGGTGACTTGGTAGGCTGCACACCTTTTTTTTACATTACTTGTGGGTTTCGCTCATTTATGTCTTCTTATTTTACAGGGATATTATTCAACCCCGAGTTTTTCCTACTACTGAGATGTTATATAATATGGGCACCAGCTAGTGGTAGTCATGGAATTTGGCGTAATCCTCTCAAAAGTTATCGTGGGAAAAGCTCTGCTGTAGTTCCTGTTTTTACTTTGGAGCTAGGCAGATTCGTTTCCAATATCGTATTTTGCAACGCAACTTTCATATATCCAGATATCATATGATGACAAACTGGGGATTCTCTGAAAATCTTGAAAGTTCATTTGTCTGTATCCAGCATTGGATACTTTATTTAAGAAGCTCCCTAAGATGTCTTAAAATAAGCAGCTATTGTGCGATAATTTTGTTATGACATTCATCATGTGGTAAAAATATCTTCCTGTTCTTGCATTTGTGACCAGTTTCCGAGTTTGGCTTTTTTTGGGCCATTACAGTATCAAACAGTGCATTCACTTGAGACACTCGGTGTACAGATATCGTACAACCCGAAGGGATGATTCAGACTGAGACACTAGATAGAAGAAGCCGGGATTGGGTTAGAGCCGTGAACATCTAGGCTACCAGCTCGTTTCTGAATCACTGAGCTGTCTCGAACTGTGCCAAAATCCAGGCTCAGGTCATCTGACATGCGAGCCGAACGTTGCTTCACTAGAGCACCCTGGATGTAGCTGAACAATCACGTCTTCATCGTGATTGTTCGTGCTTTGGTGATGTTGTCAACTCGTCTTGCATGTCAGGTAACCGGAGTTCCACTTACAACATACATCACTTGTATGCGACTGAGTGAGGCAAACACTGATGCGTTACCTTGTGATGGCTGTGCGGTCAGACCTCTTCAAACGACTGTTCGCTCGTCTTTCACTCATCGATACAGAAATCCAAACGTTCCCACAAAAAGAAAGCAACACCTGCCGACCCTGAACAACAGCCGAAACAAGAACACCCGGGGTCGGTGGAGTCTGGCGATGTAACACAAGCTGATGGACAGGGAAAGCTCGCTCTACTTGACAATGGGGTGAATGAGAAGCTGTTGAGGCGTCTTACCACGGCTATGCTCGTATCCGGTGCAGACTCACTCCGAGCCGGAGATACGAAGGAGAAGAAGTGTAAGGAGGACTATCAGTTCTGGCGCACTCAGCCAGTGCCAGATCTAAGTGAGTGATGTACCTGATTGAAATTTATATGAATTGTAATGTATACGTCGAGCCAAATGTGAACAACGCGGTGAGTCTGCTTGGTTTGCTGTGGAGTGCACCGAACGTATATCCCTTATATTTGTTCATGCTGAATGGTTGTCCTAAGAGCGTCTGTCATAGTGAAGGAAGGTATTTGATCTCTCCTGCGACACGGAGTAGTCCTTACTTCACGAGACCGTTAACTACACCTTGGCTAGTGATGATGACTCCTCTTCGGAGAGCCCTCTAAGCCGGCTTACTACATTCCTGCGACGTTTTTTTACGGAGCCTAAGGTTCAGTGACCGCGGCAAAGTGGGTACAGTTTTGCGGGCAGTTGTCCGATCTGCTAGGAAGCGTGGTACAGTGGGGGTACTTTCAGCCCTATGTTGGAGGCACTTTCCACCTGGATTATCCGGCGCACGTCTAGACTGCATGTCCGTTAACAGTTTTGGAGCGTCCATACGAGAGCCTATAATTCCGTTTCGGTCACCGAGACTTTATTCCCCTCCGTTCACGTTATAAGCGATAGAAAGGCTTTTCTTCATGTGTTTACTTCACTTAGTACAGTGTAACTCACTATCAAATAAATGTGCCAATTCGGATCCACCCACTATTCGAATCAGCTTATCCTCTGACTTCAGCTTGTGCTTGGTTCAGATTAAAGGCGTGGCCTTAGACGATTGTCTGCAGAACGCCTTGTGAACAACCATAATCATCGCAAGGCTGATTGGGCTTGCGAAAAAAAGGACGACCCGCTTGTTATTACATGGATGCGGATTCCTGACCAGATTGTTCTCGGTTTGAGCTTCTGCATCATAAATGGATTTGGATCACCACGACGATTTCGTCCTGCTGTTTCAGACGCTGAATCACTATTTATGATTCCTGATGTGCGCACTATTCACTGTCAGGTGTCTTAGTATGTGTATGCGCGCAGAAAATACCACACCTATTCGATTTACTCTCCTCTTCTCATCTCACCTCTCTGCAACAGTTGCCACATAGGTTGGATTCTTGCTTGGGTTGCCACATTGAACAGAATTTTAACTGAGCAATGACTTTCCATCCATCTTCCCTTCTGTGCAGATGAAGACATTTCGGAAAATTGTTGCATCGAACCGGATAAACCATACGAGGCCATCCGCAAAGAACCTTACAGTGTACCTGGCGGATTTTCTTGGTGTGAGATATCTCTCGATGATGACGAACAGGTAAACCCACAATACTTGTGAACTACTGCATGTGGGATCTCTTGAGGGAGTTTTGCATGTGACTCACTTAATGTTGATGTCCTTCATTCAGTTCTGAAAAGCTGCTTGATTGGGCGTTCGTAAGAGGCCTCTCTTGGTTCGGTAATCTAGATCCGGTTCATGTCCAAAGCCCCACCAGTTTTATTCCCGCTGACTCACTGAAAACCCATTGAATGCGCATTTTTTTGATGACTACCACCGAGAAACATTTGAAACCGACTTTCCTAGCAATCCTTGTCTTCTACCATCACGCTCTTACATGACCTAGCAAGCTGCTGTTAAGGAAGTGGGCTATATTCCTAAGTGTCATACTCTTGAAACTAACGGCCAATTCGGATCCATAGTTAGCCCAGTTATCCACATCAGCAGGGTTCGTTTGAACAAGGAAGCAGACGAGATTCTTTAATTGTTTGACATTTCGCTTGTTAATCCATCGCATACATCCGCTTCATGACTGAACGGTCTAAATGGGCAACCTGGGCCAGGTTGATTGGACCGCGGGCTTTTGGAGATAGAGTAACAACCGGCACAATGCATCCGTATTTTTGTGTGCGGCTTTCAGGGCCGCACAATACCAGTGGAACAAATCGGTCCACGAGTCAGTGTGCGACCAGGTCTGTGAGTGAGAAAAAGTAAGAGAGAAACGTCTTGAAATCGCCATTAGAATCACTAGATTGTTTTACAGACACCTCATTTCAAAAGTCAGTTTCTGAAAAAAAAGCTGACAAAATGGTTGTTCAGTTTCTAACAGCAGCTACTTCCAGAACGAATGCCCAGAACGTGGTTGCTCGATTCGGTGTGGGTAGATTGCGAACGAGGACTCTTAAACACGTGGATATTGAAAACCCACTTGAAAGAGGATAGACTTTTCGTAGTGTAGTTGAAAAAACACCAGATTAAGTCTATACAGTGTCTTCTGCTTTGGGCTGTTGCTGATTCCGGCCAGCTTCGTGTGACATCTTTCGGGGGTAATGTTCATGCATTCTCGGTGGTTATTTTCCTTTTCCATCAATGTACTCTTGCGCTTTAAGTAGTGAAGAGATCATGAAATTTCAAGTGGGGCCCGGTAGTGGCCGTCGGTGTTGTCAGCCATGTAGGCTTTGCTGGTGGACAACCAGAGCTTACCCGGAAACGATAATTTGCAGTATTCCAGCAAGAACAATACTTATAAAAAGAAGCTCAGAACAGCCTTGTTTGTCAACCATAATAGGCGCAATCCTCCTGAGGAGAGGGATATCTCATGAGTAAGCACTGGATCCGGAATGAGGAACAAGGTGTCTGGTAGCCTTCTCGTTTCTGTGGAGAGCACGGAATCAGCTTTAGTCGTGAACCCGCGGGTCATTCGCAACAGGTAATCAGTATCCCACCGCTCACACTAATCTGAAAAGCTATACCTCACCCTTGTAGCCATTTCGCACCAGTTTTAAGCCATCTTATAAAATAACGGTAATTCCACAACCCACTTATAGGTCTACTTCCAAAGCTACGGTTTCCAGCCGACGGTACCACCTACCAAGGGTACACCGAGTCAAGTCATAAACTACGTACGCGGCGGTGAGATTTCATTTGCCGCGATGGCGATCGGTAACAAGCGCATGCTGAAACATCGGCTTTTGGATCCATATTATTGACCAATCATAGCCTGCATTGACGCCGGACCGATTCCACCAATGGCGTGCGAGCTAGGCTTATCGGTGTTGCAGTGTCTTGCAAATCAGGGTTCTGTCTCGTCTTGTTATTACGTAGTTTAAAACTTCTCATCGCACATCTTTATTATGTTGCCTTGTGTTTCATTCGTTGTTGTAATCCAACGTAAATAAAATAATTAGTAGAAGCGCTATCGGGAGAAATTCGTTTCCTCCTAACCATAACCATTTGTATATTGAATTCCCTTGCGATATTTTTCTCATCTCTCCTCTTCCTCTGTTTCCATCTACTTGTTGCGTCAGCTCCAAGAACTCTATGATTTGCTGTATGAGAACTATGTGGAGGATGACGACCATCTGTTCCGATTCGACTACTCGAAGCACTTTCTGAAATGGTAAGATGTCATCTATGCATGCCTCTGTTTAGATGCGCTCTTGACGATTGCTGCGTAATCGTATTCAAGCAGAGAGCCTCACAAAGGAAGATGGCATATGGCCATGCTAGGTCGTGGCCGATGGGGAGCGCTGGTGTGGACTCTTAAGAGTGCTCTCATTTCGGGGTGGGGGGACGGGTCAGTGAGCATCTTCCGCGGTATGTGAGGGGGACACCTCTGTGCGAACGTTACAGGTTGTTGAAAGGTGCGCAAAAATTCGCGGAAGCTTACAGAAATGATCCGGAAAATGATCTGTTGTGTACGGTGCATTCTAAAAAGCAAAGCAATTGCTGAGCTCACTAACCTTTGTGTTTGCTTCTTTCTTTATTTTACTGCACAAATTAATGTCATTAGGATTTTAATTTCATTAAATTACTGTCAATATAGGGTATGCCGTGATCTATACTAGTAATTTGTTTCGAACAGTCTTCCTCGTGTCCAGGTACGTTTATTCTGTTCAGTTCATCAAAGGAGGAAGATCTGGTTACGTCATCACCTGAATTCCATTTATCTGACATGCAAGGTGAACGTGTTACCACTATCCCGTCAACACCTGCTGGGCACACCTGAGTTAGCACGTCTAAGCACACAAAAATGCTCGCAATTGTGATCGTTTCGTCTGATGCCTTGAACGACTACCCATTGACCGTCTCGGATTTTGTTAGTGTTAGGGGATTTAGGAATTTTTCAAATGATGTTTTTTAATGTCAGGGAGGCCAGTCTATGCTGAAAAGCCGAGGAGCCTTCTCATCCTTGTTCGGAATCGTCTGCACTGCGCATAGTTCGTAACTCACCGAGTTTCGAACCCAGGATTTCCCGGCTGGTAGTTCGAACACTTAATCCCTCCGGAAGTTTAGTGAGATGCGCACTGCTGATTAGCCCATACAGAAGTGAACAATGGCTCTAGGCTTTTCAGTATAGATCGACTTCACTTGCAGGACGAAATCTCAGTCGAAAGGTACTCCGGTTTTGTCGAACCACTGACTCACCTGCCAGAATATTGTCTCCTAAGATGGCACATGAGTGCTATCCGGATCGAATTTTTTCGGAAGGGAGTTTGAGTACAAGCTGGTGCTCCAGCTTGATGTCGTATTTTAACCAGGCTTCGAAAGGTTCACAGGTCATTTCTGTTTAGACTGTTTTCCAACCTCACGTCATTCAGAATTGCCCTATTTTTCTTGGGACATGCGGGTTTTCCGTGCTATCTGATGCATGGCAAGGCCCCAGGTCTTTCTTCGCGGTAAAGTCGGGGAACAAAAGCGTGGAGTTTCAAGGGTGTTGTGGAGTGACCTCTATCGGCATTTAAAGTCTCACAGTATATACGTAATATACTACTCATAAGGTTGTTGAAGACTCCTCTACATAAACGAGAGATTTAGCTGGGTTTCAGGTGAGTCTCCCGTCAAAACCAAACTGGTGTGCAAATGAGTGTACTTCGCTAGTCTCACAGTATAACTACAGGGGGTAATTATTGACTCTTAAAGGGATGGGTTCCTCTTCACAGTCGTCTCCTCTGGAAGAATTGTCACATTTCGTTTGTTTAGGAAGTATGTGTATTTACTTCAACGTTTTTCCCAGCACAAGGCCTCCGAATTACCTTACATCAACGCACTGAAACCCCACACTGCCGAACATCATCCACTCAGTAGTGTTGGCCTATCGCTAAAAGCATCATAGGATATATGATCACTCCACTGACACAAACAAGTGATGTAGAGTAGTCTCCGCGAGGTCAAAATTTCTTCTAGAAGAGTTACGACGCCTCGTCGGATTGGCCCTCCAATAGTGGCTTAGCCATAGCGGTTTTTGTGCCAGTAATCTGCTGAACCGTGCAATACGATCCCCAAAAGTATCATCCGGAATGTACAAGAATCCACCTACAGAAATCTTTTGCATCCGTTTGGTGGTGCTTTCTCATCGTAGTAAGGCACATGCTATTATTAAGGTTTCCATCAACAAGACCCAGTGTCGTTGTCTTCTCTAAATCGAATTCACAATGCTTTTGCAACGTATTCTCAACTGCAAAACAGAACAACCAGTGCTGGATAGAGGTTCCGGCTCAACTGTTCCCGAAATTCATCATCATCATCATCATAATCATCATCAACAACATGACACCAGTGTTCAACACCGATGCTTCACTGCCGTACAACCATGATTTATACGTGAAGAAAAGAATAAAGATGGACGGGGAAGGGACTTAGTGCTAGCTTACTACAATCATTCCGAAGTGCCTACACCTCCAGACACTCATTCAGGCAATCTGGATAGAAACTGACAACAAGAACGCCACTGACATCGATTGGCAGCCATATCTTGCAGTGTCTCCAACCAGGCGCAGTGGGGATCATGCGGTCCCCATCCTGGAAGGCGAGTAGCACCGACAGCACCCAAACGTTTGGTAATCTCCTTCATACCCTTCGGCCAGGTCAAGGGTTGGCCACCTCTCTGCTTCCGTCCCTCTGAGTTGGGCATGGAAAACAG
>SJOL01000198.1:41851-60325 GCA_004794785.1 Opisthorchis felineus
TGGCGGAAAATGCAAATGCATTACCATTTCTACGGAACAAGTCGCCACATGTTCCAACCCCCAACCTGGAGGGCCAGGAGACTGTGTTTGCGAGACCTCTACCCATTGACCAACCTGGTATGATAGACTCTGAATGTCGCGGGGACACTTTCCAGTATAGCTCAATGGGTCGCTGAGGGGTGCAAACCGTCACACCACGGTAAGGTCCAGTCTGTTCGTGACGGATAATAATAAATAATCGCTCAGCTGTAACACCCTTTCGGTGCCTAACTGCCATACCACCCGAAGGAAGCACGAGGGCTGGGATACTGTCAGGTTGCCCAAGCATAAACAGGGGAAGTCTAGAGTCAGAGGTCGGGTTCGAACCACGAACCTTCCGGTTAGTAAATTCGCGCTCTAACCACTGAGCCATCCCGGCCCATCAAGAAATTCCTTTTTTAGTGTTTCACACGGGACATACTTTTCACAAAAAAATTCAAGTCCAGGGTTGAAATGAGGGTATGCTCTGGTATCTGCAACCACTTGGGGAATGTTTTCCACGGATAGACCACTTACTACGCTAGAAAAATATTCACTCGAGGGTTACTGGCGTCACTTTGGTGTCTGAAACGGTAGAACTTATTGATTCGAACCACAGAAAACGCAGTGTTTACAATAATATAGTATGTTTGGCACCCGAAATGTACTGGTTTTGAATACAAGCTAGTGTAGCGTTGGAAGCTTGTGTTTTGCCTTGAAAATTCACGTTTCACCTTGTCGGATACTTGTCTGTCTGTTACCATGTATCAATGTTTGTGGTAGAAAGCTTTGATGTGATTTCAAGTATAGTACAGTATAGAAATTCAAACCACCCTAACTGAGACCCGGGTTTTTGTTCGAAACTCTCAAGTTTTATACTTCGTGGGTAAACCATGTCTGTCCAGTATCCATTTCCATTGATTAGTCCTTTTATCGGCCAGAACTCACACAGAACTGTTCGACTTTCGAAGAATTTTCATTCTCTTTCAATTACCTAACGAGCCAGTGCAGCAGAACTCTACTTCCGTACACCTATGAGCAAGTCGGGTCATGTGCTTGTTGAGCATTTGTGTATGACCGCAAGATTAAAAAAATCTCGGCGCTGTGATCTTCAAGCTTATCCCGTCCCTGTTGCTATTTGCTTGGCTGTCAACAAGTGGACACTTCGGAACGCACAAACGGAATGTTAAGCGCAGCAATTGGGTCAAAATGTGTGAGATTAGCGAACTAGATGGCTTCTGTTTTGCCTTCAGTCCTTTCTTTTTTTCCGCTGTAAATATGGCTACATAACATTTGTTGTTGTACGGCAGCGAAGCATCAGTGCCAACACTGTCCGTGATGATGGTGATGTTCTACGCGATATCGACTGTTACTGAGTGACGAGAGTTCAACTCCAGGGGGGCTAAATTGATGACGTCATTCGTTTAGCGCGGCGTGAAATGCCAGCCCCGGCGCTGATATGTGCACACAAATGAGTGATAACACGTCTATGACCGATACTTGAGCTCAGCATTCTAGAGGAAGCGTGAAAAATCGATGGCTGATTACAAAGACAACGAAGGTCAATGTGTCTGTACCATCCGTCATTACCGTTTGGTGTTAGTGCTATCCGATGCTTGTTGGTTTGTGGTCACGATGTGATTATGATCATTCATCTATGTGTCCGAGCTCATTAGGTGGGACAAAACAGGGAATGAAATCACAAGTGTTGTGCCCCATGTTAGCTTCTTAAGGAATTAGTGTGGCTGACAATATCAATCCGATGACTTGCGCGTGCTCTCGGTCATTGCGATTGTTGCACTGGAGGGTGTTGGTTGGCATCGGCGCATAAATCCTATGAAAATCGCCGCATAACTAGGTGATCTTCATGTATACATAGTCCCTGCGCTCCCTACAAGAAAACTAGTCTTTGTGCTTCACGGTTTTTCAACATAGATTGAAATTTTAAAATCTCATGCAGTCATCAAAAATTGAAGAACAGTTTCAAATGCGATGAATATATTTGCCAGTTTTGCCACTAGATCGCGCAATGACTCTTGTAGTAACTTTCAAATCATGGCCCTGTTGGATGCGAACAGTTTCAACATCCAACGCTCATTCAAATATCAAACTCCTGTTTGCTCACTACTACATTTTTTCGTTATTCTGTGTATATCTACATGGCGCGATCTCGGTTATATTACTCCTCTTCCAAACTGTATAAAACTGACGGGTAACTTTGAACTTCAGAATGTCCTAGCCCGTTTTCAGGTTGCGACATAATACAAACTTCACTACAGCTTATGATTTGTGTAGTGTCAACCGATGGTCGGGTGCATGACACTTTACTTGAGATGTTACATTCAAAGCCATGCTATTCGCCCACCTGCTTTCTGATCGAACTGAAAGCACCACAAGTACCGATTTCTACACTGTCCAAAGGGTGGTACTTGTGCAACTGCAACTGGTGGTAAACCTTACTTTTGATTTTCTGGTACAGTTACTTTAATACAGTTAGTAGTATGCGATTAATGCAGCAGATATTTTTGACTAAGTGGCGATGTCACAAGCATGAAGGCCCCTCCTATGTGTCCTCCAGATTAGGACCTACTGTCAGTGGCAACAGGCTGGTTGATAAAGAAGCGCTTAAATTGGGTGGAACCATAGCTGGTGGAAAATATTCTGTAAATATGCACGGCTGTCTCATACAATGAATTGGCGTGCTAAGACTGGCTAGTGATGACAATGCAGACATTCTTGTGCCTGAAACAGTTCGCGGAGCTATCAGGTTTGTGGAAGACAGAGTGCTATACGCACTACTTTCTGAACTAGACTTTCTAGTAAACATGACGCAACAGCGTAGTTTGCATAACAGCCATTGGAAAGCCGACGTTTGTGTTGTAGTGTCATAAATCAGTGAATGTGTTATCCTGTAACGCCATCATGGGAATTGGACTTGCCAGTAGGCAATCGAGTACACATAATGCGGGCGAGGAGCCAGCCTCCATTTCTTGGCCGATCGCCTACCTGACGAGTGTACACACACTGACCCCGGTCGCAAGCGCTGCGTTTTCCACACTGCCCAATGTACCATTATTTGGTTTCTGTCAACAGCTCTGATGTGGCTTGCATGCAGGGCCATCTTCCACGATAGCGAAGTTGTCAGAGCAGTCGACCGCGATTTCATTCCTGTCCCTGTCTTTTTCGATGCAGTAGGTTTACCTTATTTTTAAATTCATCACGTTTTTTGCTAGCTTGCCGAGGAGCTATGTAAGTTGATGGACCACCACAACACAGGAAGCGGTGTGACGCAGATCTAGGAATCCGTCAGTCACATAAGCTCTCACTCCAACGATTGAGTGCCAGTCTCATGAAAATCGGCGTCTGTCAGCATGTGACGGAACCGGTGGTACTGGCCTGAAAAAAACTGTCCTCTTCCCACTGGTGAACATCTGTAGGGATCGAAAGGGCCCCATCAATTCTCTTAACCTTCTCCCCATACCCTTCCGGATGCATTCTGTTGCCTTGTGGTTTCTCCCATTCATGCTAAAGCGATGTTTAGAAATGTTGTCGCCACTACCACCGCTTTGTAGCCGTCCATGAAGGAAAACCGATGGTGCCATAGCCAACAGACACTGCCCATTTTTTCATGACTAAACCGACCGAAATCAGTAATTGAGTGAGGGGCGAAAAGATTTTTGCTGATATTTGCTGAAATTCTCAACTCTTATGGAAGGCACTCAGTTTGTTTAAACTTCATGCTATCCGGGAAATTCTTGTGGTTTCTGCTGTTCGACTTATCATCTGTTGTTAGTTTTTTCCATCCCAAGTTGGTAGTCTGGAGGCCTATAGGATTTTCACTGGTTTGATAGCGGGACATAGTGTGAACGTTCCCGGCTGAGAGGTATCTCATTTTAAGGAGTTTTACGGTGTTCAGGTGACCAAACTACTAATCTCATCTATCCACTTATCCTCCCGAGGAGGGACCCGACAACCACTAGGTCATGTGTTTGAAATTGAATCGGTTGTATGAAACAGAGTGGATTCCGAAAAGCTCGATCACGCTAGCGATCCAGCAGGAAGGTCGCACAACCTTTACTTAACTGGCGCGCCTCTTCAAGGGTGAGCCGTTTGGGGATCCCATAACGTTTTTATACATTTCGGGGCATATGCAACAGAAAAGTAAATACTGATTTAGGAGAGGAAAGGCAAATGCTTTTCAGAACCTGTATGTTCCGTACATGCTTTCGTACAATCTATCTGCATAGTAAGCTGTTTTCAACGTCAAACCTTTGTACTTACCCATCTCTCCGAGCCATATAACGATGTTTACATTTTACATTTTTAAAGTCTACGTGGGCTTTGTGATTTCTGTCGGAACTTTTAACCGTCTTTTCCTTGAAGAAAACTTAAGCGTACTTTAGAGAGAAACCCTTACAGGAGAGAACGGCTTTTCAGGTTTCCTTACTGCTGAACACTCCTTATGGAAAGCACTCCGCACAAGGGGACAACAGCTAGTGCTTATTGGAAGGTCACCCAAACGTCCAAGTAGACCATAGTGACACTATTCGATTAGCCATACAGACAAGAGAACTTCAGTGCATTTTACTCAGCAACGCACGCCGAACGAAGAGGACATTCCTAGTTGATGTAATCCGCCTTCCTCGAAACGGAACTTCGCAGTTGATGACAAACTCTGTTCGCAAAACAACCTCATGAATCTGACTAAACTTCGATTTCCTGTCATTCGGATGCTGGTAGCGAGTGGGCACGTAAAGCTTCGAACTTGCTTCACTTCGCTGAGTGCTGTTCATTCACACTAGCCCAACAAACCATGCTGAAAACTGACCATTAGACAGAAAGTGGAGTACCGAATGACGCTATTTTTTGGTGTCATATACACAGTGTGACGGCGACGGTAGTGAAATCTTTGAAAACTGTATGATCGCACAAATGCATAAGTTTAGCTTGCAGGCACGGGGTGGGGTTCTAATAATTATCAGTAAGGATAAACTGGACCACCCTGGTTGGAGGTTCACCACTGTGCCAACAGCAATAGTGCCACTTAGGAAATACTAGTGTCACAACCAGGTTCCTTTGGTGAACCAATTCTGCGGGAAATGATAAAAACTACGTTGATAGAGTTCGGAGGTGATCAGATCATAAGGTAAGCGACCCTGGGTGCTTTGACGTTTATTATGACCTCTGGGTGTGGGTTATCCGGGAAAACGTCATCCTATTCAGGACGTATAGGGTGAATTTAACAGGACCGGCCACGTCATGCAACTACCAAGCACACTGGCGCGCACAGCGCATAGGGGTATGGCTTTTTCCTTTGTCTGGCGTTGCTCATGAAATCGATGCGAACGCTGAACAACCCACTGTCGATTTCGCTCTGCTTAGGGCCCATTAGTTGGGCCTAGTTGAAGAATACCATGGACGAAGTATTCGTCTGAATTTTTGTCCAGTCTACAAGTCAATTTACAAATGAGTGTTTATCTCCACGTGGATGCAGCTTCTTGGACTTAGCCAATGCAGTGAGATTTGTCAGGAAATTTTGCTGCCCAACTGCTCTCAAATAGTGAAATTTCCACTGTGGATGTTTCAAGATTCTTATCGAGATTACTTGAGATTCCTTACTGAAACATCCAATGAACAAAGTTGTGCAGTAAAACTTCTCAGGGAGAAATAAATACAAACGTATGCAAACCTGATCGCCTCCCGAATTACTGAAGATGCTGGAATGCGATGATCAGGCAGTTCTGTTTTCAGCTCTCCAAAACTCTCCCTCATCATACAACCATCACAAAGAGACTGAATGTTATCGCGGTATTTAAGCCCTCATTACTCATTTAGCCATACTGGGGTTGTTCCTGTGACACTTGCGGAATCTGTCATATCAAGCCGGTCAGTGGCTAGTGGTCAGTCCCCGGGCTATGAAGATTGGGGTTGGAACATGCTAGACAACTTGTTCCTTATAAGTTGTGGCACTTTGGTAGCTAGGTGATGGCTGACCACCGTTATCTTGCGATAGGGGTCGGTTATGGAGAATGAGCTATTACCAACACCCCCCCGGTAATTCATACTTCCCTCCATGGCATGATTTCTCTTATTAGGTTGACACATCTTTCGCAGCACCTTCATTTCAATAATATTATAAATGAACTTTGAGTCTTCCCACAACTTCATCATAGGTTTCATTGGATGATCAGTCTTCTGTAGATTTTAGCTGCGAATATGTCCGTCTTGTGCCGGAAAAAGTAGTAAATAGGATGCTACAGCCAACATCTATCGCTTCTTGCCCGCTTCACCAACCTCATTTCCCTGTTTTTATCGCAACTCCTAATGTGCGGGCACTTAAGCAAGTTGACCAACAAAGCTGCTCTTAGGATCTTTCTTGACAACTTATTGATGGACTTTTGCTGCATTTCCGGGGACTCAAGTAGGAGATTCAAACGCCGAAGTTGAGCTTACGGCATCTTTATTGTTCGAACTTTATACGATTCTGAAGCTCTTGTAGCGGGTTGCTTCAGCTTTGCTATAGCTACCAACTCTCGAGTTGAGCTATAGTTTCTTGAGTGGGTTCTCCAAAACAGTCATCTCTGTGCTGTTAGTTTGTCAACTGCCATACAAAACACACTACTCGAAATAACATCCGTTCCTTGCTTATATAGCAAGGATTCGGTTGAAGGTACTTTTTTTAGGATACTAACTACCGTCCAACACACCCGGAGGTCCTAGTCCTCGGTGGTCCCAGTGCACAAGTTGGACGTCTGAGCTCCTCACAGGGTTACTCGTTGGCTCAAAATAGTGATAGTATTTTTTAGCTTTGTACCGACTCCCAGTTCCTCTCGAATCCTACTTGATCCAAACACATTAGACGCCATTACTAGCACTCTTACTCAAACATCGACATCCATTTGAGTCATGCTCACGGTTGGTCTGAATTTTTTGAGAAATTCCCAGGGAAAACCTAGGAAACATACTGTTCATCTAGTCGTCTGACCTATCATTCTGAGTCACTAGTTAAACAAACTTATCGAAGTAACCAGTGTCAAGCTTCGATAGGTGAGTCACCGGAAGATGCTAGTCACAATTGATACGAGATAGGCACTGCTGTGCATACAACAGGAAATTCATCGTGTTGTTTCTAGGTACCCATCATACGGGATGTCTCTTTTTGGACATAGCATTGTTCACTCAGATCTGTTAGATGTCAAGTAAGGTTCGCATGCCATCGGATAAATGTGGTGGAATCTGAGTGCGCTAGAAACAGAACAGACCAACTGTGTTCGGGAGCTGTTCCACGTTGCACAAAGTCACCATCATCAGCTGTGAAGACAGCGTACTTGCCGTACGGTGGTTTTAGCTGCCGCGGTTTCGTTCACCGATGATTTGGGGAGGTGGAGTAGGTAGATTTAAGAAGTCGGCTGTTGTGAGATCCTCAAAGATAATATTGGAAGTCTAATATTCGTCTAGATAGCTTGACTTAAGGTTTCCAAAAAGGGTTTAGTTTGCAGCTTACTACTGTAACTATTTCTTCCGCACAACCATTTTGACCCGAGCTGTCGTGTCGGGGTTTGAAATCTTTCAGAATCTTCCACCATTTCTGTCTGCCTTAAAGTGCTGTTGCGTGGTGGAACCAGATGAGCTTCACCGGCGCTGCTCAGAATTGGCTGTAGTTCTTTGTGTTCTGCCTATACTACACTGCTTGGCCTAACTGGGGGGCAAGAATACACAATCGGTCATTGTTTTTTTCTTCAAAGTGAAGCGATCTCTTCAATCACATAAATATGGACGCTACCCTACTTGTAATACAACTGTTGGCTCTAACGGTACTACACGCGTAACCTCTAAGTCAGTCAGGATTTCAACTAGGGGGGGGGGTATTAACCATATCTTCACATTCACTCACGGGATGGGGCAGCTCCACATACCGCCGACTTTGGATAATAGGGACTTAGTGGGAAGGTCTAATAGGCAGTTCCTATAGGGGTGGTCGTTTTACAGGGGCGTATTTGTTCCCCGAGTTCCAGATAGCTCGGTGGTTAACGTGCGAACCGGAAGGTCCGTGGTTCGAACCCAACCTCTGCATCTTGGCTTCTCCTGTCTAGGCTTAGGTGACCTGGCAGTACCTCAGCCCTCATACTTCCTTCACGTGGCATGGCAGCTAAATACCGAAAAAGTATTACTGCTGTACGATTTTTATTGACTGATATGCTTGTTCCCCGGTGCAGTTTTTTCTAGTATTTGCCCCCATCTATTCCCCTCTAGGAATATTCACTACTTTTTTATCCGCCGTTTTCCTGGTCATGTCTATTTTCACCCGTGATCTTTATTCTCCTTTCGTTCGTCTCAGGGCGTTGCAACCACCCGGCTGGCATCCTGATTGGCATGTCGGGCTCCGTGTGAATAAAAGCGAGAAGCTAGTGGGTTTCATTGCAGCAATCCCATGCAATTTGCAAATCTACGAAAAGTAAGTTTCCCCGCCGACTTGGTCCGATTTATGGAGAACGTCCGCCCGTCATATAATATCCATGGGGAGGCGGAAACCTACTTTGTGCTTGAGGATTTTCAAGTTTTGTTTGTAAGACGTATCTGGCACTTTCGATGGTGAACCTTCGCCATATCAGCAATTTTAGGTTTACGCCCTTTTCTCCAAAGTTTGGGATATTACACCTTACACTTTCGTTTCCATATTTCCATTCTCAGGAGCAAACAACTCGTGGAAATTAACTTCCTATGTGTTCACAAGAAACTCCGCTCAAAACGGATGGCACCCGTCCTCATTCGCGAAGTTACACGGCGTGTACATCTTCGTGGTTTATTCCAAGCTCTCTACACCAGTGGAGCATTACTGCCGAAACCTGTGGTTACCTGCCGGTAGGGTGTCGTTCGGCTGCTCATATTTTCATGGTTCATTTTTGTAGGATACGATGCTACTCATTACTTGGCAACACACTAGACGTTTTCTCGTCCACGCTTTCGATACACCTTTTCAACTTGGAGAATGAAGCTTCAGTATAAACTGCCAATTCATGGTGCTCATGTTCCGACAGGTGTGCACTCTGCACTCACAAGATCTAAGCCTACACCCAAAACAGCCTCAGACTGGCTAGATTTTCCTGGTTCCAGAAAACAAAGAATGCAGCAGTGGCTTCGAGCGTTTGCAAATGCTCATTCCGAACGTCCCTGCTCGGGGTTACTGAAATATTAGTTCGTATGGTTCACCATTACTGTGACCACTGTCGATCGATATTATTTTTTACGTGCCTGCGAATTTCGTACCAGCCTTCTGATGGTCTTTTTTGTCTCTCTCTAGTTACTGGCATCGTCCTCTAAATCCAAGAAAGCTACTTGAATGCGGCTTCTCCCACCTCACCCGAAACATGACACTGCAGCGAACAATTAAACTGTATCGTTTACCGGAAGCCACAATGGTTAAAGGATTCCGACAGCTTGTCAAAGCCGATATCCCTCAAGTGTGGACTCTTGTTTCCAAGGTGTGTGGCGTCATGTGTTTTCAAGAGCTAGTTTCTAGGTTGATCGAAATGATAACGCAGTTGTTCTGAAGGAATTTGAAATGAACCCGTATCTGGTCTTACTGTATCATTACCCCATCCGAGTTGAACATGGTGTTTAGAATGCACAGTTGGTCAAGTTGGTAATGATTAGGGCTCTCGCTAACGTTTCTTGGCCACAATTCACTCCGAGCATGATGTCCAAACGGAGTGGATATCCAGCTGCGGTGATTATTTTGACGGGGTTTTGACAACTTCATATTATCGCGATCCGCTTTGAGCTTCCGTTCCTTCACAAATATAACTCCGGTTTCCCCCGCCGAGAACGGGACCGCGTTGTCAAGCCGTATCCACAGCGCAGCGATTGGGGAATAACGAGTTCCGAAGTTACTAGGATAGATGTAATCCTGTCTAAAGACGTCCCATCGCATTATCTGGGAAGCGTCGAAGAACCAGTCACGCAATCCTTTCACAGTCCAATATTGGTTTCTGTGTTGGTTGAATTGAAACACAAACACGCTCAACTGGATTACGGTAAAACTGCAGCAACGTGCTCTTTGATGATCTGAATTTCGTGTTTCAGTTGCCCATTTTTGCTTACATTTTAATTGCCCTCAACTTCTCCCAGCTTCTCTCCGATCCCGATTTAGCCGGGATCCAGGGACCCCAGGGATGCACCCGTTTTCGACTCTTTTAAATGTGTCCGCAGGTTTAGTTTGTCCCAAGTAGTCCACTATCATTCAGCGTTTCGTGCATATGTACTTTCGCAATGATTGGCCAAGTAACTCGATTTATCCTGAACAAACATGGTTGCACACTGTGTCTTAGTGGCCATACTGTATCTCAACGCTTGTCTGACTCTTCCGTCGATTAGTTTTCCGAAATTAACATCTCACATAACCATCATTCGTCTATCAACTGCTATCAAGCCGGACGATTATACCGTCCGACTTCTTTGTTCTAGAATGAGTTGACGTCACTGAACCCGGACCCATGCTTTTGATGGGTGTGAACAACCCAAACTTCGTCGTCAGTAGTTTGTGGGACTCGTTCGTATCTTTTTAACGTCTCACGTGGTTTAAGAAGGTGGTTTTTCTCGGACCGAAGAGCGCAGTGATTCTGCTGGCTAATTCAATGAAACATTGCAGAAAGCGGTATGGTTATAAAATTAGTTACATCGGTGTCTTTTTGTTTTCGCCGACGACTTGTTTGTTTCCGAGCCCCGGATTGCAATTCTCCTTCTCTGTATGCGTTTTTTTCCATCAATCACAGTTCTTGGCGCAATATAAACTGCATCCCAATTTCTCCCAAGATGAATTTGAACACTTCTTTCTCCCACGAGAAGATATTGTGAACTCTTTTGTGGTTGAGGTAAGTCATATCACGCTACGTCCAGTCCATTTTGCTTTTGCGGCATGGTAACTCCTCACAACGACCGCCTCTCTTCCTGTCGAATTCCTTTTATAACCCCACCTATTCAGTTGCAACAACAGTGGTTGCATATATCAAAGGCAATGTTGTCGACCCGTCATTTGGCTCTATAGAGGTATGTCACGTGACCCAGCGCCGGCTGAGCTTAAACTAGGTCAAGTACCCACCCACAGAGGCTTGTGAATAAGAAGCCACACGATTGCTGACAAAATGCATAAATCTGGCTTTCTGACCAATCGAGATCCAAAATAATCGACGTGCAAGCTGAAGGTTTGTGGTAAGAGAAGGCCTGTACATGCGTCTTCTAAACCGTACTACAGTCATACAGTTTCGTTTGTCAGTGCTGTGAGTTCGGACTGGCCGAATGCACAATTAGCCGAAGATTATTTCTGTGGGTAACCGAGCTGAACAAGCGTTGGAGTTTCAGGTGGTCCTAGCTTAGCGCTTGACGGAGCGTTTAGTACCATAAACTATGAACGCTTTTTTCATAAATGAAGCTCTCGCAAGGTTGCTGAAAACTCTTTGACAGTCGACGACCGATTTGGCCCTTTTTTGGGCTCATCAGGCAGGCGCAGTCCCCGAGTTTCTGTCAACCTCATGTTCCACCTGAAACCAAATTAAACAGGTTTCGACAAATACACTCGGGATGCGGGATGCTCAACGGAATCTCTTGTTTTTTAGGATATTCCTCAACTGAATGTTCTGCACAGAAGCCGCCTAATTCTTTTTCATTTCATACGGTATTCCAGATATCGCAGTATATTTCCATAAAGGAGACTACTCGAAATGTTGCTGAAAACTCTTCGACAGTCGTGGGCTATCGAGTCTCTCGTGAAGACCGAATTGGTATGCAGATGAGTGTATAAGTCGAATTTCATGCAATTCGGGTTCAAGTAGAACATAAGGTTGACGGAAACCCGGGGACTGCGCCTATCTGATGAGCTCCAAGAGGGGCGGAACTGGTTGTTGGCTGTCGAAAGGTTTTCACTCAGCTAGCTTATGAGTTCAAACAGCAACGTTTTGCGGGCGATATCTTGAATATCATACGAACTGAAACATGAAGCCTTTGTGCAGCACATTCATTTGAAGAATATTATAAAAACGAGAGGTCAAGTTGAGCCTTCCGTGAAAACCTAATTGATATGCAAATGAGTGTATTTATCGAGATATGAACACTTTTATTCTGGTTATTTAATCGAACGTTCCGGTCCTAACTTGTTCGCCTTGGCTGTCCTTTGCTACGGACTTGATTGTTCTGTACAGCTATTAAGAGTTCAGTCCAAGTGCAAGTAGAGTTCAGAGGGTGCGAACTTGTTTTTCTCCCGTTTCGCTTCTGTAAGATGAACCGTTTATACAGTCCGTTGAAGATCTCTACTGTGAGAGTACTCTGAGGCCTTACCGAACATCGCAAAATGCTTGCATGCACACCCGTGGGAACAATGCCGACCGGAAACCAGCGACTCTCAGCACATTGGTTTTTAGACCAATCCACCTTCACAACTACTCTGTACGGGGACAATTATACGTCTTTTGTTCATTCTGGTTTAGTTAGCTCTATAGTACCTGATTACCTTATCTTCCGGCTTCTTTGTATTCAGAACGACGAAAAGGTGATCACCGACTTCTGTTCCTATTACGTATTGCCCAGTTCGGTCATGAAAAGTCAACAACACTCCACACTTCGAGCCGCTTACTCATTCTATAATGCAGCGACGGTTACCCCTTGGCCGGCACTGATCCAGGACATGCTGATAGTAGCGAAGCAGGTAAGTTCAACACCCTCCCCCTTTTTAGTATTCATTCATGTCATGTATGTAACTAACGTACCACCTCTGTGTGTTTTGTTTTCAGTTGAAGTTTGACGTGTTCAATGCGTTGGATTTGATGGAAAACAAAAAGTTCTTGGAGGAATTAAAATTTGGCATTGGCGACGGAAATTTACACTACTACCTGTACAACTGGCGATGTCCGGTCGCCGAACCCCATGAGGTAGGCGAGGACCTACTGTCCGATTGTGAAATGCTTCTTATTCTCTGTGTGCCTTTGACCTAGGCGATTGTTCCAAACGTTTTTAGCCTGGTGACAACGCTGCCAATTTGGTCTCCATGCTATTCAACACACTTGTGTCCTGGGTCATGCGACAGCTCTACACCTCTCGAATGTCCAGAGCTAATGACTAATTTCCACGGTATAGCGCCGCTCCTTCAACTGGAGGCGGATGAAGGTAACAAGAGTTCGGGAATTACGTATTCACAAACGGCGGTAGCTGTTGTATTCTCGATATCTGCTATCGCATAGGTCTCTCATACACAAGATCATTAGGCAACGAGCTGCTGAAGAGAATTTTCTATCGTGGGTGATCCCAAGATTCGTTTCAAAGCCCACCTATCGTTCCAGGGATACCTTTGTCGTTGTACATTGTTTCCAAAACAAGGATGTACTGATACAATTGGTCTGTTCTGAACGGTTTTGAAATGTTAAATTGACGTTATTACCATTAACGCCATCGACCAACTTTGGTTTACATGACTCATTTTATTGTCGTTTTACTTTTCAGGTTGCTATGGTACTTCAGTGATAAAATTGCTACCTCCCGTCCCATTTTATTGATTGACTGTAACATACTTGTTTTTCATCCGTAGTAATCAACTAATTAATTGCCCGCCCCTCTGATTCGCCTCAGTACCATCCAGACATCTTGTCCATCAACCTCTAGGCTGGTTATCCACTTGAACAAGGATTATGTGTTCCTCACCGGTCTGAGTAGTGTTCATTCACTTCATACACTGCTTCTCGCTTGTGTTCGCTCATCTCTTTTCCCTGCTGCCCTCCGAATACAGTACTGTAATGCGAAAGTGTTCCCCACGGACCAGACCCTTTTTGAGGTTTACAGTCGTCTTTCTTTTGTCAATAAAATTCCATTCACTGATCCATCGGAATTGGTTTTACCTATGTTGTGAGGAGAACATGGTGCTGTTCTCGCTCAGGGGTGTTGCGGTTTAGTAACTTAAGTGTGGCACCCTCTCTCATGTCAACGACTCTATCCTAAGAATTTCCTGGGAGTCATATAATCAGAGGATGGTGTCTTGGGGCTATTAACATAACTGCCCATAAATTTTCATTTTGTTATTGATTCTGCTTGGCTGTGCCATGGCGACCAACGCCACGTCAATGCCGTGAAGGTGTCACAACCCCCTCTGAATCCAGAATCCCATAAACGTGAACGAGAAATGCTTCTGAGATAGGAGCATGACCTTGGGTTCCACCAGTGCCTGAGTCGTTCTTTGGAGTCGCAGATGGCTATTGGAAAAGTTGAAGCGTATGCACGATACAGCTGAATTCAGCTACCCAACGAGCCTGAATTCTCTGGAAGTTCACAAGAGGCCTTGAGAAGACTCATACAAGTACCTGTACCTGTACCTCCATGCATATTCAATCATACTGATGGCTCCGAGCTGTACACTAAAAATGACGGCTTCTGAATGCTCTGCTTCGAAGTATCTATTCTCCTCTAGATTAGTTGCTCGCAGTGGAGGCTTTACAAGAATTTAAATAGGGACATCATACAAACCTGATATATAGTTTCGGTTGTGGTTTTTGACACCTATAGAGCGGCTATTAGGATGACTTCAAGAAAAATCATTTCCATTCCGCTTTGTTTTCAATTCATTCAGTAAGTTCGCATTATGAGTGTACATGTACACAGTTGAGTGAAAGTGCTCGACCGGGTCGAAATTTCGGAGACATGGTCTTTGAATACGTCTGGGCAGTGAGAGTCAGAAATGGATGTATAGTGGAATGCCAGTCGCAAGTTGTCCGACCGTTTGTGTCTGAGTTTTAGGCTCCCCATTGGTGATTGGACACCAGTTTTACCGAGATGGAGCAGACAACATTCGAGGTGCTCGACGTGCTACCGTATAAGGGGGCTGGTGAACCCAAGCTGGAAAACTGGTCTTTCAGAACTGACTGGATATTCGAATAAGCCAGCAGAAACAGGCGAAAGGGAGCATGGTGTGCGATGAGACGGAAAACTCTTAGAGGATTCAGGATCGCGGCAATCGACTAGGGGTAGACACTTGTCAGTTCCATTTTTATGGGTGAATCAGGTGGTCGAGATTTTGATGGCTATCGTTTAACGAGCCGCGGTTGTATTTCGAACTACTACGCGTTTGTGTTTTGAGACGGGATAATTCTGGGATTATGGAATTAGTCTCGCAGGTTCTCTTCTCTCGGTCCCACGAAAACAAACGTACCGTAAGAGTGGTGCCCGTACGTGAACAAAGTTTTGCATGATGCTCCGCCAATATTTATCTCGATTCATAATTGATCGGATTAGGCGTTTTCCCGTCATCGCCTGGAGGCTTATCAGTTGTTCGATTTTTGTTCATTTCCAGTTTGCTACTGTCTTCTATAGAATGGAGGTTCCATTGTCTGTTCTCTATGCTCTTACTGCCGTATTGGGTCACGGCATTTTTCGACTGTCTGGGGATTCTACGGGGCCGCATGGTGCGCCGTTGCCTATCACTTGAGTGACAAATCCATAACAGTTTATCTGGCGACGGGGATGGGATCGAAGTGAAATTCATATTCTGTTCAGAACTCTATCGATCGATGCGACCCAGGGTGTTGGCTGAGACTGCATGCGCCGAGTTGATTGTCCGGTCAGCTTGAACTTATTTAGAACCAACTTCGTGTACTTGGTACTCATGGTGAAAGAGAAATGCAATCCAACATTTGCGGACAAGCTGTACTAGAAGCAGGCAAGACTGATCTTAACTGTGGGTAGTCTACCATGTACGTTTACTTGGCAATGGTCAACGTGCGTCTGTGGATGAAACTAAAGTTAACCGCGCAGGCAAATTCCAGCAAGAGTTTGGACCTCAGGGCTAAATTGTTGCTGAAGCAGGCGACAAACAACGACAGTGCGTTGTTTGTATGTCTTAGTTTTAAGATTTGCTGGTTTACAAAGGCTGTTCATAATTATCCCATCGGGAAACCTTTCGGTGATCTTGACTTGGGAGACTGAAAAATGTGTTGTAGCTTAGTTGAGTCAGTCTTCTAGAAAGATTTGAAAGCACGAATGACTGCGGAGGTAGGGTTTCGAATGTCACTTCCAACTAGCCGACCCGAGTGATCATCATCAAAGGAGACCATTTGGGAAGACGGGTCTTTCGACCCTTCCTGGAAGAAAGGAGTTTCTGCATACCGGGTGATAGTCCACACCAGAAGTCTTCATGATCTATTCAGGAGAATGGCCAGTTCAGAAGGCCCTCTTTGAAACCGGAGTATTTGCCTTGTATTCGCCTACCATGAAGAAAGGTGTCACTGACCCAACCTGAAATATGTCGGAAATGAAACAGTACGAACCTTTGCGAAATGTCGTGGGCAGTGTTTTATTAAACCGGGAGATTTTATCTTTGATATTTGTGTTTATACCACAAAAGAGCGTATTCCCTGTCAGAATTCGATCGATATTTACACACACGGATCTGTTCTGTAACGGAGCAAACCTTATCGTTTATTTCACGCATGTGACCTTTTGAATTTTGACAAAGGGGTCTTTTGATCTGAAAATTAATGAGAAGTTCCGAGATATGCCTCAGATGTTGTTCAGTAAAACGACTAATCGTATGACCTGATTTCAAGCCCTATTTACCGCATACAAGAACCCGGGTTACCATTTAGTTGAACGAATTAGAATGAACTGACCGTTCGATTTGAACTTTTATGGAGGATGAGATTGTCAGAGTGACCTAGATTTAGCCGTATATTAAATTATCCTGCTTGATCTGTTGGCCATCCGATTAATCTCTAGTTGAATTGTATCGACTAGGCGCAGCATCCTTTTCCATTCGAAGTTTCTACATGTTTTGTAAACAACAAAACAAAGTAATCAATTTGAGCTTGCCTTTGAACCGGACGAATGGTTAAAATCCGTACTCAGTAGTATCTTTTTGCGATATTGGATACTGAATATCCTTCCGTATTGGTAGACCTGGGTATTGGTCCTCAGCTCCTGTGCTAAGTGCAAATTACAACCACGAACCATTACAGTTCAGCACGAAGTTGAACTGTAGTACTTCACGAAAGCTGTGCTAATTATTCGCATCTCGATAATTATCCGGCTATCGTACGTGACTCGTTTTAGCATTCCGGCTTCATTGCTTTCAGTCAATGTTGCGGCTGTGAAATGCTCCAACGCGTATTGAACGAATCCGTATGGACAAAGTTGAGTCTGGTCCGTTGCTTGGCAACATAATTTGTCAACATTGCTTACGGCATTTACATGATAGACGACTACTAATTCTGTGTCAACGGCATAGACATTTCTCTTCTTGGGATAAACATTTCATCTAAAGTATTTCTTGCCTGACTTTGGAGGGTTTGCTTTCTTGGGGGAGGGTTGATGGTAGTTGCAACGGGCCACAGATGTCGTCCTTTGGATGGAAATGTCCCTTGTTGGATGAATTCTCATTTGGAGGCCTGACGTACGTAAGGCCGTATTCGCCCCCTTCCATCTGAGGGCTTTGTACAAAATGTTGCATTCTGCCTGAAAGGTCTTGTTATCACAGGGTGAGCAGTAGAGTTCAGGAGAAGGCCAGAAATGAAATCGCTAAATGTACCTTCAAACTTGTACTGCAGCCATAGGTCCCGTAAATTTTCAGTCATTGGGGATCGATCTTCCGTGCGTATGATCCACGCTTACATACAACGGTAATGGCACGACACCAAGATGACTGCAATCATCATCATCTTCAGAACAGCAAGAAGACAATGACGGCAGTTGGAGTAGACTTGGAGATTCTCAAATGAAATTTGGTCCTGTCAGTGAAGCCACTCTACGGTAAAAAGCCGAGAAGCACACCAAGGTTCAATTATTTCATCCTTATTGGGAATCATCAGCAGTACGCATCTCAGGAAACTCAGAGTTTCGAACCCGTGACATTCCGGCTGGTGGTTGAACACCTATGCGAGAGCTAATAACAGAGCCGTTCAGCCGATCATGGCTGGACAGCTAGAGTATTGCAGGTTCGAAGCTCTGAGTTTCCTGAGATACACATTGCTGATGGTTGCCAACAAAGATGAAACAGCTGTACCGCGCCTCTCGGCTTTTCAGCATAGATCAGCCTCAATGACAGGACGAATTTTTAGCTGGAAACTACAGAAGTGTATATTTTGACATTGAGTTGGACCGCTCATCGTAAGACCCAAGTCGGATGTCAAGTCTGGGAACCATCTAACAAGGCTAATTTTTCATTGGAAATCAAAAATATAAATTCGGCTTGTAAGAGTAAACAACTGAAAAATTACCACGGACTGGTTTCTCGCTTTTTTTGAAAAGATATCAGATAAAATTGAACTCACTAGGTTTCTCATGACAACGCCAGCGATTTGTCTTAAACCCGGTGCTTTTAAAATAGAAAAAAAGATTGCGTTTTCAAAACAACAGAGACTTTTAGTACGTCTAGGTAGACAGAGGGTGCAGTGGTATGGTTCCAAATACTTACCATTGACTTCCTTGATG
>SJOL01000198.1:66486-84059 GCA_004794785.1 Opisthorchis felineus
CTTGATTAGTGATAATGAATAGTTGTTTGGACAAACAATTTCACTAAAAACTGTGGGTAGCCGAGCGCCCAAGTATCATATACTGCCGCAGCAAGACAACACAGATAGTGATGCGAGTACATCTACTTTAGTCAGTTCAATTCTTTTCTGAAATTGAAAAATGCAGGTGCCATGCTGCGAGAATTTCGCTAGTGTAGGAGATCAGATTTCTTGAGGGAACACCTTTCATAATGTTGCTGAAGACTTTTCGATAGCCTTTCTTGAGTCTTATCAGATAGGCACCGTCCTTGAGTTTACCTATCGTCAACCCTAACTTTGTTTGAGCACAAATTGTACGAAATTTGTGAACTACACTCATTTGTACACTTGCTTGGTTCTAACGGGAGATCTAAATAAACTTCGCTGAATCTCTCGGTTATGACAGTCCTCCTCGACCGAAAGTGTTGCACAGAGCCGCGTCATACTTCAGTTCAAGATATTGCAACACGTTTTTGTCTAGAAGTAACACGCTACTCATAGGGTTACTGAAATCCCTTGGACAGCCTTAAAAGCAAGGTTCCTTTATGAGAATATACTGCGAAATCTCCAATACCGTGCCAACCGAAACATGAGGCTGCTTGGTGCAACACATTCAGTTGACAAAGAATATCGTAAACGACAGCTGGGAATCAGGTGAGTCTATCGTTAAAACGCATGTTAATCGATCTGATCAGTAATGCCGCTGGAACCACTGGATCGACCGATAACTGCCACCCCAAATAAATGGGATTATTGTGGAATAATATACAAGTAAGTTTGGGATAATTTTTAAGGGTACCATCAGATAGTCTGTGGATTTTTTTGTCCAACTGAGAGATTCAGGCGGTAATGGATTCGTGGTCGAGCAATCCTTTTCGGGATTACATAAGGTTTGACAATAGTGAAAGTACCGTGTTGCTTTGGAAGGAAGACCTATCAGGCACATAAACATCCTACTTTGTTTTCATCAGACGAAGTAGTCGTTAGTTCCTCTGAGAAAATCCCACTAACCACCGTAGCCTCGGATACCGGCAAAATGTCCCAACTGAAAAGTGGTGAGCTTCAGCTATCAAACTAGAGACCGCCCGTTTTAAGTTGCAGTCGACGATGCAATTTTTTCTTCTTGGTTTGGGATATATTTGTGCCAGAATTTTTAAAAGTATATATTTTGTTGCGGATAGGGTGATAACTTGTCCCGTAACACGGGGTTTAAACAGAACAGGTCTGTAGAAGATCCAGGCCGTGAAATGCGATGGGTTGATCGAGTGTTATGTACACGGGACAAATGGCCCTTCTGATCAGAATTCATATTAAAGCAAAGAACGGAGAACAACAAAAGCAGAGCGAGAAGAAACTCATGAACCGTTCGGGTTATTTTATTTTCACCTGCTTTTGAGAATAGGTTCACGTGACTCTGCGCAAGCTAAGGAGGCCACGAAATACTGCTAATAATAGAAGTCAACGAGTTGCTTACCCAACTTCACACTGGATTAATTGCGAGAACTTATCCCACCCATCCGTCTGCTTTCCTCCAGGGCAGCTAATTTTTGGCGATCCCCTTTACTAATCTGAAAGTCCTCACGTAAATTTCGAACTGGTGGCAAATCTATCAGTCAAGTCGATCCATGTTATACCAGTGTGACCACTTAGTACTTTGCTGTGCGTATTTGGAAGTTATTCTCTCCAAATAGTTCTTGGAGGCAACCGGAGGTTGGTGACAATAGGTTGGAATCGGTGGAAACCAGATGAAACGTCGCTCCAACTAATTATAAGAATTATGTATACGGAAGGACAGTGCAATTTGGGTGTTTCGTCGGCCAGATGTCGTGCCTACTAGTCAGATCCCAGTCAAACAGTCTCATCATTGGCCTGAAAACTGGACTACCGACTATCAGATGAGCCTTCTATATAGGTGAACGACTGTTCCCAAGCCTCTGGTTGTAATCAAAGCGCATTTCTACATGTTTTGATGTTATCTTCCACAGATGCATACCTGGAATCTAACTGAAAGGCACTTGATGTCCACACTTTCGTTTCTACAGTTGAGGACAGGACAAGCCAGAAATCCTGCTGTGTTACGCTTGTCCGGTGGAAGACATATTTGTCCTACCCCGTGACGCCGAAAATCAGAAAAAAGACATGCCCTCCCCCGCTTTCTTATCACACGTAGACTCTCCCATGGATTTCGATCTAGCGATTTCTACACTGGTTTCTAATCTAATGCAAGAGAGAACAGAAAGAGGTAACAAACATATCAGCAGGGATTTAAGTTGCTTGCTGTCAAAGACAGATGGCTATTTGGGCTCGCTTGGTCCTTGAAGGGTAGGTAATGAGACACGGGATGCAGTCCATTCAATGCCTCCAGCAGCTTTCCTGACAACCGAAAGAATGGCTCAGATTTGACAGAAGCGCGAACTTTTCTGCCCCCCACACGAGGACTGTTGATCTCGCAGGACACTTCATTTTTACATCGAGAGTTTATGAAATCCCTAGTGGATAAGGTTATATGATAGTGGCCGATGAGCCTATTTTGAGGCACATATTCATTTTAAACTAAAATGACTTCGCTGAAAGACTCAACTGAGTTTCCACCAAATTTGTAAGTAGTATAGTACGGCAGAAATTTACGGATGCCTTTGAAGTTGGATTTAAAGGACGGCAAAAAGGTAAAATTCTCCTAGCAACCTGTTGTTTGTTTTCTGCGCTTGCTTTAAGTAGCTCAGTTAGAAATTAAGTTTCGGTGACGTTCTTTTGTTGCTGGGCATCGCGTCCTATCAAACTACTTGTGACACGAAGTTAGTTGATGGCAGTGTTCCTTCACTCGCTATGTTTGGTTGAAGCTCAAAGAAAGACACTATCCAAACACTCTGGTGCGTGTTTGATGGTTGATCGAATGCACGCCAACCACAAGGCGGTCATCGGTGCTGAAGCAAGGAAATGAACATTATGCTCGCAAAGTTGCAGTTGTCAGTATCTTTACGTCAAAATAGGAACAAAGGGGAAAAATGGTGCATGCGCATCTACAGATATATGATTTGATATGCATACTTCGAAACAGGAAAAGCCTCAGGTTATGTTCTTAGGATCGAGATAAGTTTTTTTTGCAGTCGATGTAGTGAATGTTGAAAAGCTCGGTTCGATGATGGGAGCGATCTTGTCAATCGATAGCCTTCCGTTTGCTAAACCCTGAAGAAGTGTGAAATCCGTTGAACATCTACTAAGGCGTGAACCTCGAATATTGACTGCATCAATTGATGGATTGCCAGGTTAAAAAAATTCTGCCGCCCATGTGATAGCTGACTGTCCAAGCAGACAAACGATTGTATTGGTCCAACTGGGGAACTGCCTCATATTCTGACCAACCACCTTGAAGCATTTTTATTCAGTCATGTGATTGTTGGCACCAATCAAGGGAGAGAATTATTAGCTTATTGACTGTGATAAAAGCATGAACTGTGAAAACGGCCACAGTTGGGATGAAAGATGATGTTCATTCAGTATCTCCTTGTTAGTGCGATTATGATATCCTTTGCAACACCACTAACGTAAGTGTCGCCTTTTTTATTACGAGGCCTCTCTACTCTCAACCTACAGTTTAGATTTACAAGTAATTGACGAGAATTATGTGGAGCAGTTTGGGAGTACCGTAAAAGTACTACGAGCCAGGTCGGCTGATCTAACTCGTGTAGAGGGGGTAAGCAGTTTACATCTGAGCTAGACTCACTAATGTGACTCTTTCTTTAGGATAGATATTACGCCATCATTGGAATTGGTACCGATCCACAAGAATTGAAGGTACTGATCGACACAGGATCATCAGTACTTTGGGTCCCTTCAACAGAATGTGATCGAGGTGCTTGGGCAACAAACAGCAAGTTTAACCAGACGGCTTCTTCCACGTATCATTCGTTGAAGGATGCCACGTTTGAAATTTCTTACTCACCAAACGTTGTAAAGGGAATTGTTGGAAAGGACAATCTGCAGGTAAAGAATTAATTGTAACCACTCCGGTTGCCATGGTGAACAGCTAGGTGAAATGCGTGCTACCTCGTTTCGGTTTGGCCTGGGGATTCAAAATCCAGAACCACTTCAAATCAACCGCTATTTTGATGGGATATTGGGTTTGTCTCGTCTGGTTCAAAAGCAATGGTTTGATAGTACTCTCGTGGAGGCACTGAAACAACAGGAGTGTATCACTAAAGCGGTGTTCAGCATCTGGATTATTCCGTACGTACAAACAGTCAATGCCCATTCCTGCTTTGTTACATATACCGCATTTTTTTAAAGTGAACTCAAACCCATTTGCTCAGAGGTCGAGTCACAGATGCAGTAGTGACAGAAAAACCTTTCGTTCAGCTGTGACACCCTTTCGGTGCCTAGCTGCTATGTCACCCAAAGAAAGCACGAGGGCTGGGATATTGCCAGGTTGTCCAAGCCTAGACAGGGGAAATCGAGAGGCAGAGGTCGGGTTCGAAACGCGGACCTGCAGGTCAGTAAATTCGCTCTCTAACCACTGAGCCATCTCGCTCCCATAAAAACATTTACCACCATCCATCAGAACTGCAGGCCCTGAGGCCAAGACTGTAGAATAACGGATTCTGTATGAATGAAGATCCTAGCGGTTGTCACAACGAAGTAGCCGGGTTTGTAGGGTGGTACTCAACTATGCGAAATTCAATTGTACTTTCCTCCTGGTCAACTGGTTAGCGATAGGCTCTCATTTATAAGAACCTACCATCTACACGTGCAAGTCAAGCACGATGAGGCAGATGATTAGATTCCAACCAAGATGTGGGAGCCAGAACGAGAATAGGCCATATTGGGTGGCTATCATAAGCAAAGGTTCCGCTAAAGTCAAGATTTCTATATTCTAGCCGTTGACTTGAAAGCCTTACAAATGTATTAGAAGACTGGCCCTTGCATGACTTATTAGAAGCTCTGTATTTTTCATACATAGCAGGATACTACATCAGATATCTTCAGAAACCAAAAAAACGGTTAAGGAGCCTTAGAACAACTGTCTATTTTATTGCCAATTATCTCTTTGCGTTATTTTTTCCCATCAAATAACCGCACTCTGGTCAGGGTTATTCTCCATTTTCCCCGATTTTTTGGTGGCACAAACAAGGAGATATCCCTTAAAGGCTCGGCAATCATGGCGGGAGAAGCTCTTCTCCCGAGTGCGAGCAGCACGCGCCAAAAATCTCAGCTCAACAAATGGATAAGTATTTTATTCACGTTAACAAATTTTTTTATATTTGAATAACATCAGAACAAATCCATTATGGCTACCACACGTTTCGTCGGGAATAGAAAGTTCCGCTTGTAAAATCAGCGCTGTATCGGATTCGTTTTGGTCGAATTAGACAGCGGAACAGCATTTGGTAGTATTTTGTAGAGAGTTAATGGAAAGTGAAGTTCAGGGAAGCTAGGCGGTTGACCCTTCGGTTGTTGCTTGTAGGTGCATATTGGTACACCCATGAAACGATACAGTGAACCAAGTACGACGCCTATGAAAGGCCAAAATAGGGGTAGTCAAACGAACTGGTACCCTCCCGGAGCCTGGGACAACAGACCGTGCAAAACTAATTCTGTCCTAGTCACACATCCATAATCTCCATGGGAAGTATGCTAGCGTCACCATTGAGTACTGTGTTTTTTCCCAAGAGGTGTTCGGTTTCCGCACACGTGCTACGGCGGTGGTGTTGTTGTTGTTGGTGGTGGTGGTGGGATGGTGGAGTGGTAGTTGTGGTGATGTTGGTGTTGTTGCTGGCGCTGCTGGTGGTCGACGTGGCGGTGATGGTGTTTGTGGCAGCCGTGGTGGTGGTGGATGAGGTGGTGATGTTGGTGATGATGTTTGTGATTGTGATGGTTGTTGCTGTGTTTTTGTTGTTGACGGTGGTGGTGGGATGGTGGAGTGTTGCTGTTGTTGTCAGTGTTGGTGGCGACGGTGGTGTTGTTGTTAGGGGTGAAGTGGTGGTGTTGACGTTGGCGTTGTTGGCGATGGGATGGTAGGGTGGTGGTTGTTGATGTTGTGGTATTGGCTGTGACGGTGGCATACGAGGTGTTGGTGTTAGTGTTGTGGTGGTTGTGTTGGTGGTTATGGTGGTTGTGGCAACCTTGGTGGTGGTAAATGAGGTGGTGATGTTGGTGATGGTGTTTGTGATTGTGGTTGTTGTTGCTGTGTGGTTGTTGTTGTTAGTGGTGCTGTTGTTGATGGTGGTGGGATGGTGGAGTGCTGGTTGTGGCGGTGTTGTGCTGGTTTTGTTGTGGTTGGTGGCGATGGTGGTAGACGAGGTGATGTTGTTGTTGATCGTGGTGTTGGTGATGTAATGGTGGAGTGCTGGTTGTGGCGGTGTTGGTAGTGGCGGTTGTGGTGTTGTTATTGTGATTGTTGGTGGTGATGGTGGTAGCCGAGGTGGTGTTGTTGTTAGTGGTGATGGTGCTGTTGACAGTGGCGTTGCTGGTGATGGGATGGTAGAGTGGTTGTTGTTGTGTTGGTGTTGTGGTGGTTGCGTTGGTGTTGGTGGTAATCGAGGTGGGGGTGCGGGTTGTGCTGGTGTTGTGGTGGTGCTGTGGAAGCAGTCTATGAAGCTACAATTAGTCTTCTCCCTAGGAGGTAGTGCGGCAATTGTCCACTCAGACTTGAACACACCATCATTTTGCAGTGCCGTAAGTTTGCTGTTTATAAGTGGGTACTCATCCGACAGCTTGCAATAAAGCCCATGTTTCTGCTTCCCTCTGAAGAGACTGAAGGTCACTGAGAAAAACGAAAAAAATAAGTCAGCTAGAACGGTCCTAACTTTGTCGAAAATCAGAAGAAACCCATTATCATAGACAAAAGCTCGCATTTCTTCTCATTGAAGAGTTTAGGATCAAGCTGGATTGTGTAACCTAACCCATATGTAAACGCACAAACGTACATTGATGAAAGCAACGCATGGCTCTTTTTGATAACCAGGATGCTGTGGCGTCCGTGGATCTCCAGGATTTTCGTTTGCAAGCAGTCTGGAGAGACCTTTGATACCCTTTGAAGTCCTTAAACCACGAGTGTTATGTTCTTTCAAGTCATGAATCACGAACTCATCAGGGCGGGTAGAACACAGAAGAACTATACTTTCGTTATCAGGAACACTCTTAAAGTAACTGAAAAAATGTGACGAATGCAGGTTTCATCGGTTATTTAAGGGCCTACGAAAAAACTTCAGGAATAATTTTCAGGGTCTGGAGGAAAACTGAGAACAATGGAGCTGACCAAGGTCATATACAAATAAACACAAAGTTCAGTAACCAGAATTTTCGAAAACCAGCATACTGCTAAAAGTCACAAATATTTTCTGATTGCCGTCACATATGAACATGTATGTACGAGTAGGTGGAATTCATGAGCTTGCTTTACTCCAATGTGAAACAGCTGCATTAATTTCTAGAGTGATCTAATAAATCGATCGTTTTTGTACAAGACTCCAGGTTCAAAATTGTATAGGGAAAAAGAGACATCAGTGGAAGAAGCCAGGGGAATTAAAACGGAGTGGATGGAACAAGTTCCATAAAATTAATCAAAGGAAAAAACAGAAACAAATAAAGACAGCGTGGAAAATGATGCATTCGATTAACCAACCAATAGCCAGAAATTTGACTACAAACCGAAGGAATTTACAGGTGCACCAATCGCATCAAAAAAGCACATCACTAAACGTTTGTCAAAGAACCAATCAACTGAAAGAAAGACGGGCTATAACACAGCCCGGATATCAGAGGCGTCAGTCAGGAAGTTTCCAATCAGACGAAGAGAAATCAGGTAGCAAGCAAAGAATCATGAACGGATCAATTAAATTATGAGCAAGCTAACGTTCAGGAAGTCGACCACTTCATAGATATCCGACATCTTTTGAAAACTATAGACATAGGTTGGGGGAAATTAAGTACTCGCCTAAAAGCGTACCGGCAACGTCTTTTTGATTGGTGAAAAACTATCTGAAAGGCAACTGCCGTGCACGACAGAGGTAGTAACCAATATAAAAGATGACTTCTCACTTTCGGTTGACTTTTCTTGCAAAATTGAAAGACAGTGGCTGAAGTTAATTTGCACACATCTCCTTTTTATTTGTTCCAAACTGAAATTGTTCTCAGCGTAATGCGACCAGAAGAATCACGAGGGAAGCTGTATTTTGGTGACCTCTGCGTTGGATGTTACTATGAGCCCATCACGTACTTTAAAGCTGAGCCAACTGTCGGATGGCACATCAAGATCACAAGGTAGGCGCATCATAAGTTTTAGTTCAAACGTCATTATCAGTCTCTCAAGTGAGATTTTAAACAACAGAGAACAAGGACCCCAATGGAAGTCACGTTTCTGAAGTATCCATCCTAGGGTTGGAATTTTATTAACAACTCATCTCCGAAGAGAAGCCAGTCTCTGTATTTCACGGACTTTGAGAAGAAACCGGAACGGGTTTTGTTATCAGCTGCGAATCTCGCTGTTGCGCTTGTTTACTCAAAACAAGATTTTCGTCCTCTGATTGGTAACCTCTCTTATTGGGTCGGAGTAGGCTGGTAAATGGACCCAACATATTCAAACATACTGCTCTTTAAGGCTGAGTTTAGCAAATAGCCATCAGCTGTCAAGAAATAATGCAAAAATACTTTTCTATCTTTTATATACACACCATAAACGTTGGTATGCTTGCTACCATGAAGTGGGAGCGTCATTAACTTGTACTGTGTCATGATGCAGAACTCATCAGAAGCGTTGGCAAGGTCTATTACTTTACAGGATTTATGAGTGCACAAGTTAGGTTTGTTCTTCGACAGCAACTTAACAATACTGCTGAAGTCATGCGAGGGGTTCATGCAGACATCACCCGTTGCTCCATTAAGCAAAGCTGTGACAGACCGCTGTGGACCTCATGTAGACATGTGCATCATCAGGTGGCGTCCTCTCTAGCTCAGATTATAGGCAACTCGCTTGGTGGGCGGGGGGAGTGGGTATTGGGTGCCGCCCCAAAAGCTTATGTTTTTGCATGCATTATGTATCCTGGAGATCACATTCAGGATGAATAGCATCAGTAGGGCAGAGATCAAACTAGAATTATTGGGAAAGTTAGGGTTATGTCTTCGTACACGGCTACCACTTATAATGGACCAAATGAAGTGAACAAACTCCTGTCATTCCAGTGCCTTTGTACGGCAATATTCTTACTGACTGAGGCTCCAACACGGAACAGCTACCTGCCACTCTTCAGGGAATCTAGCTGAGAGATGCATGTCTGTTATTCTCTATGGACAATGTGACAACATGAAGTCTGCTATTCAAAACAGCCTCTTTGGTGGATATCGCTCACGGAAACATGCTGCTCCCAAGATACGTTGTAGAAATACTTCGACATAATCGCCTCAACCTCAAAAGACCTGTTCGTGTTGTGGTGGTGGGGAAATGTACACTTATTCATCGTTCGTAGCTATGGTTATTTCATCACACAGTGGTGTCGAATCTGACAAGCATACATGAAAAAAGGGAAGTTCATTGTTTCAGTAAAATGTTCTTGGCAAAACAAACCCACTTTTGGGTGGGGGGTAAATTCGTGGTTCAGCCATGTGACAACGAACACTAAATTAACACAGGTAATGACCAGCGAAATACACTCATATCAGACACCATAAACGAGAGGTTCAGCTGGGTTCCAGGTGAGTCTCCCGCAAAACCAAATTGGTTTGCAAATGAGTGTATTTCGCTAATTTCATGCAATTTGGGTTCAAGTAGGACATAAGGTTGACGGAAACTCGGGGAGTGCGCCTACCTGATGAGCCCCAAGAAGAGCGAAACCAGCTGTGGACTGTCGAAGAATTTTCAGCAACCTTATGAGTAGTGTGTTACATCTATACAGGTAATGATCGTCTAAAAGTATCGATAGCGACTCTTTAGCAATACAGCTGAACAAGCGTGACTAGAAATAACCGCCTCAAAGATGGTTACATTTGAAAAATTTCTGCATCTAGACAGCAGAGATAGTGACGGCGTGACGCGAGCAGTGCAAGAGGATTAAACGTTCATGCTGAACTACAGCTCTGTCAAATACATTCTCACAATAGTTTTTAAGTTGCTGATTAGGTGGAGTACATTCATCCTCATTTGCCTATTGGATATATGAGATCGATCATGTAGCAATGCTTCAGTCTCAAACAAGATTTGTCATACTGTACTAAATGAGCTTGTCAGAACACTAGTTTGTTGATGCTTAGCGCAGCAAAAAATTTGTTTCTTGGAGGCCTTCACTTCCGGATGTGTCCTACGGGGGTTTGACAGGTAAGGGTTATTTTGCACTGAACAGACCTTCTTTGAAATGGAGCTTCGCCCAAAGTGATTCTCCTCTTCCTCTATATGCTCAACCTATCGGGATTTTTCATTGTTTTTCAGAATCACCGTGGGTGACGAAGCCGTTTTTCAAGGCGAAAATCGGGTTCTAGTTGACTCGGGAACTTCGTTCACATTTGGACCGAAAGTGGAAGTTGTGGCAATAAACAAACACTTCACCCAAGGACCAGCGCATAACGGCGTGTACATTGTTGACTGCCGGAGAATACTCACCTTCCCTGTGGTCAAGTTTTCGGGTGGGGATTCTACACTGACGTTATCACCAAGAGAATATGTCTTTCGAGTAAGATTGATGAATACTGCAGAATGTAAACTGCCTGATTAGTTGAGAACTGGTGATATGTCCAGCTAAATGAAAACAAGTTAGATGCGTGTGTTAAAAATGATCCACGTTGTATACGAGAAATTCAAATCGAGGAAACATAGTCGAAACCGCAAGGCCTAATATTTTAGAGGTGAATGGATGGGACACGTGACCCTTAGGTTCATGTCGTCTCAGTATCAAATCGTTCAGCTGCAACACCCTTTCGGTGCCTAGCTGCCATGCCCCCCGAAGGAAGCACGAGGGCTGGGATACTGAGCCAGGTATACTGCCAAGCCTAGACAGTGGAAGTCGAGAGGCAGAGGCAGGATTCGAACCACGGACCTGCCGGTCAGTAAATTCGCTCTCTAACCACTGAGCCATCTTGCCCGCAGTATAAAATGAGGAAGTTTAGTTGAGAGTGCACATTGTTCCGGCCAGTAATCGGCTCATTGAGACAGTAAGCATCGTCCGGATAGTAATCGCGTTTTGAAGAGCGCCCGATGATCAGCAACCTGTTCGGAATTGGACGAGGTGGTGGACGGAATGCAAAGTACATCTACTCAAGACACTCGTCCCAATAGGACTCATTGCCTGAGTGAAGTGGGATTTGATGTTTGACTTTTAAGTTGGAGGTTTCAGGTTATTGATTATATCTGGCCAAATCAGGTTAAGTCCATGGTTTGGAAGTGTTTTTGCCCTCCCTGAGGACCAGTCGCTATTCAGATAAAAGTTTGTGTCCGTTCTCCGGTAGTCAGATGCTTAGAAATAGGTAAGAACCAGATTCTTTTTGGGACACTAGGAAAACATCGGTTTTTAAACATTTGTACTAATGTGAAGCACGTCAAGTCGCGAGTATTTTCCAGTACGAAATTTGCGAAGGAAATCCTGGTGATTTCTAGTTGAAATCCAACTTGACAACTCAGTTTCTCATTAGACCTGACAGAAGACCAACGCTACGATTTCACAAACTTACAGATATCTTTGGTGTTGTTTTCAGAGGGGACAACTCTGCTTCAGCTCATTTGCTTATCGGGTTGGTATAACAGAGAGTTTTTGGAGATTCGGGTCTACACTAAATCGAATGTTTTACACAGTTTATGACAAAGAAGAGGACCGTGTGGGATTCGCTCGTTCAAAGAGTCAACAAGACTCTTAACCTGAGCAGGGGGAAACCTAGAACAGTGAAAAGTGTTTGATTTGATGTTTTTTTAATTAACGTTGCACAAATCGCACTTTTGCTTTGTTGAAAATCATAGAAGACTGTATTTTTACTAACACTGTGGAGTTGTTTGTTTCTAATGGTTTACGACATCATTTTCTGGTGTCATTTTACACTATTCCTCTTGTTCTACGTTTAAGTACTTTTGGAAATTGTAACTGGTACCTCGCGATGCAGTTCAGTGCGATTAATTCGACAGCGCTGTGATATTTTGAGTGCGCTTTACTGTTCCGTTTTGACCTTTATTATCAGATGAATGTTTTTTCAACCGGTCGTAAAAACAAATTACATTGTTTTGTAATGGTGCATTGCGTTAAGTTTGTGGGAACGAAGACTTTGCAATGGTCGATATGCAAAAGTGGATGTCTTGTGGAAAAATTGACAGTGATTGCATATGCTAATTTTACAGAGTGACAAACCGGTGGTTTCGAATTAGTTGAGTAGGTCTGATATGTGTTCATATCATCCCTGTCTACAGGTTAGAACTTCCTTTTGAGAGCGCGTATGCCACACATTCTACACAACTCATAAATGACGTGAGAATCCGATGGTTGAGTACATGATAGTGGTCCAGTTAGACGATCCGTGTCCAAAATATGCGTAGTGGATGGAAGTTTGGCAGTTTTATCCGGTGATCTGAAACGCCATTGTAGCAATGTTCTGCCAACTTACAACGTTGATTCTGACTGTGGAATGTATACTTTCTTGTAGCCCAGGTAGTTTTATTGGTTCATTGTTCCCCAAAATAATATTTTGTATTTTTACCGATAAGCGACTGAACATCTTGATTTTCACCTGTGTAAAATGTGGATTTGAACCAGTCGTGTTTTCTCAAATTCGCCCTAGTGTCTTCCATTCTGACAATTCCTTCACTTATGGCATTTGCCCAAATTTATAGTACAAACGTTTCACATTTTGCTGCGTTTAACGTTTGTGGGTTGCAAGGTTATGATATTCAAGTACTGCATAATACTGCAGCTTTTCGAAAGGATTTTTTCTTGAAGCCTTTGGAACTGCAGTTTTGCAAGTTACCCGACGTGAACTGCTTGAGTACGCGGTGCATTCCGGCGTATGTGATCCCTCACGCTGGCAAACATGCTAGTCAATGAGTTGTTCGAAAAGCATGCTTCCAATAACATCTTGTTACGACTAACATACATCTGGCGACTTCTACCACATCGGCTTAAGCAAGGCAAGCATGTTCTTCGGTTATCCTGGATCTCCACGTTTCACAAACTTGGCTGTTTTTCGTCACTTTCTCATTCAGTTTTTATGGCCCTCCCAACGCACTACAGCATCCCTCCAAAACGCTTATCGCATGGAATGTCCCACGACTCTTTTACACAGCTTTGAACTTTTCTGACATCCTCACAGCAACATGGTCACTACCCTTCCCTTTTCTAGCTTGTCCATATTTCCTCCCAGTGGGCTGGACATATAATTTTTCGGTCCCGCCATCAGACCCCAGTATTCCAATCCAAGTGGTGTATTTTGGCTCTGTTAACCGCCATCTTGCACGGCTAATTGGTACATAGCCGGTTGTCCCGGTAAAGTATTCTCTCGTCTTTAATTTGATGTGTATCTTGGTGTAGCAGCACTTTACACAGTCTACTAAGCCCCTCTAAAACCTCATTAAAAGAAGTCGTTTTTCAATGGAGGTTTCATCATGTGACTGAATCAAATTTATGCTGAAAAGCTGATAAACGCTGTACAGCTGTTTCATCTTTATGCATGTGACAGAATACCCGGAAATTTCCGCAATGGCGTCAGTGCGTCAGGGGTACTTTTTCCCAGCAAGTATGATCATATACACACGAGGAGAAGATAGTTGTAATTCGGATGGTGAGTAACACGCATGGCACAAAATGTGTGTTGAATATAGCTGGAGGATTTTTATAAGGAGAAGCGGGTTTGGTGAGCTGTTACATACGAACTTTAGATAAACAGTTGTATACCACGCATAGCCTGGAAGTGGTTTCTTCAAATGAAAAATCGAAATCCATTCAAAACATGAGTATAAACAGTTTGTCTGAGGGCCGTGCCTGGCAGTGTAAGAAGTTGGGATGATGATAAATATAAGAAATAAAATAAAAACTAAAAAATCGTGTTACTCAAGCTGATATGCATCATACTTTGGTTTTCAGCTGGCACATTTCATAAAATAGTACCGAGAAGTCCATTGAGGCTCCCGTCGATCTGTCCCACTGTAAACAAGTGTTTTACTGCAGAAAATTCCTGTCACCCAACTGATTAAAGGCTCATAACACAAAAAAGAAAGGACTGGGAGAGGGAAGAAGAAATAGAACCAGCTCACCAAAAACATCCGAGGTGAATACACAACCAAAGATCACATGGACAGAAACTGAGAGGCCTAAACGCCATCAACATTGGTCAGCCGCAAAATATTCTTCACTGTCACCTCCCAAGCATAAAACGAGTTGGGTGGGTCCCATCCTGGAAAGCTAACAGCAATGCCAGCGCCCACACTTCTCATCACAACCTTCCTTCCTCTCCGCCATACAAATTCTGTCAAACCCTAGGTCTCCGTACTAGGCACGGAAAACAGCGCTCGTCTCGGCAGGCGGTAACTCGACAAGAGTAATAGGTGTCCCAAAAGTGTCAAAAGATATGCTCAGAGTGTATGAAATCGAAAGCAAGGTGGTTCAGCCCGACTATAGCAGGCTACGGGAAATAAGCTGCACTTCTGAGATGTCTATGGATACGACACGGTGAACCGATATGCTTCTTTAGTTACTCCGTAGTTGAAACAGTGATGTGGCTGAGTAGACGGCCACCCGATCATATGAGGGAAAGAATACGTGTAGGATAAGTGAATCAAAGTGACGAAGGTTAGTACGACTGCCTATCTAAACGGTTCAAGGAAGTTCTCGTGCGACTATCAGAGAGGGGCAAAAATAAGCTCAAAGATGCCGGAAAAGCAAAAGCGCCTGAAAAAAATGAGTAGAAGAGAATTAGGTTTTACTCTACGAAGAGGTTTATGGTCTGAAGCTCAGGTAGGCTGACAGAGGGAGGCAAATTTGAATGAGGGGGTGGGAAAATGGAGAAGCAGAGAGAATGATGGACGCCGGGTTAGCAAAGGGGGAAGGAACCGAGGCACGTAGACAAGCCTTTGCCATGATTTTTGACAGCAATAAAAGGGCCTAGAGGCCCCACGTTGAGTAATTTATGCAAGAAGCAAGGTTTCCATTGATAAGAGTGTTGTGAATTGCTGAACGGTCGTGCAACCCTGTATTGGTCTTTGGCTTCCTGCTCCGCCCAATATGGTATATCAAAAGGCATGTTAGCTTCAGACAGCCCTTTATGGAGACAAAGGAAGATTATTACAACTGTAATAATTTATAGGGGAATCACAGAATGTTCCACGAGGTCGTGATGGAATTCCCGTGAGGGGGCGAGAAGCGTCGAGCTAAAGATGCTTGATCCAGCTTGGCTGGCATTCTGATCAATCAAGTCATGCCTTCGTTTGGTCCGTATCCCGCCCGTGACACATCCGTCCAATTAATGTGATGTTCGGTTATTAGGGACGGCTAGTCTCCGGACAAGGAGAAAAAGGGACAAACGGTTTCCCGACAGAACAGTGGTTTCAACCCAAGCCTTTTACAGATTCAAGCGACACGTTGCCAGGAATGTCAGTTGCCGGGAGCAGGAAGAGCATATTTGTGGGAATAATACTAATAATGTTTATGCTCAACCACTGTGTGCCATACCATCATTATAGGGCAAAACTGGGTAAAGGAACATTTCATTGGCTGTTTGTGGGCACCCGGGATTGCACGAAGATGAAGCAGTTGTCTCAATAGCGATATCGTTCACAGTAATAGGAATGTATCAAAATAACACGGTCACGTCATCACATTCAACGAGCGGCGGTTATCGAGAAAGTGCTGCGGGTAAACCCAGAGTAGACAAAGAAAAAACCGAATAAAAATTTCGTCTGAGAAAATGCCGTACATTGAAATGACGGAATTAGCGTCACCAGGGCATTCTAAGGAGGAAGCTTGACGGCTTTGAAATAAAAGTGATATTCGTCCAGGAAATCGGGAGGGGGGACATTCAAAACTTAAAACTCGGGGTGAATGAAGGTCTCTGTACTGGAAACACTTAGTGAGCTGGGCACAAACAAAGTTGATCGTTTCCAGCAGTGAAAAAGTCATTTTTAGGGAAACCGATGCGGGTAATTTACAATTAAATTGGTTTCGGATTTGTCTGTTAAGAAAGTCACTGTAGTTCTTCGTTGATTTTTTAATAGTTCCTTCTGTATTACCATTAGTATACTGCGCTTTTTACGGGACAAGTGCCGAATTAACCCCAAAAATGCTTATTCTGGTCCACGCCATCCTAAACTTGGATCAGTCCATCGGGTCTGAGAAGCGCTTCTCAAAGCTTGCCACCAAGCCCCTTATCTAGGAGCCTACCTCAGATCTTCCCTCTAGGAATTGGTTTCCTGGAGTGTGAATATGGAGTCTTAGCATCTCTCATCCGATTGGGATGCGGCAAGTGTGTAGCCAAGGGCATTCAGTGTGACGACTGCTGAGGATGGCACCACGGAGAGGCCTTGACTTCCTATATGGCCGGTTTACTGCTCCCGGAACCGACCCGCAGCTCAAGTTGCGTGATGTGTGTCACCGCTGCCCATCCTTATATCCATTTATCCCCCATCCATTTTCCTCTCTACTTCCCACCATAAACCGTTACCTGTCTCATCTTGCACAGCTCGCTCCGAAAAACACGTTCACGGTGGCACATACTCTATCACAGACGCACGTCGTTATCAGACAAGAAAGATGTCTTGTCCGCCTGCATCCCGCACTCATTTAAACTATTTATTGAAAATCCCTCAGGACTCAGCCGACCGCCTTGCGTCGTTACTCACTGGCTTGCCGTACTCAGTGACCCGTATGAACCGCTGCCAGGCTATTAGGTTGTTTGTAAAACAGCAATTTCTACTTCATTCCATCGAAAATGACGGATGAGTCCCTGATGACGCAGGAGCTGGTTCAAAACCGTCATCATACGTCAGTCAGTTCATTTTTTGTTGCCAACTACTCAAGGTTCACGAACGCAACCTGCCCTTGGAGAAAGGACCCAAGAGTCACCAGGCCACTACTCGTCAAGCAAGCTTCAGCTGCGGAGACATGTCGTCGTTCAAACTTGACAAGCCATCAAAACAGTTTTAAGTAGGGTTCCCATATCCCTAGACCTCCTACATCCTAACAGCGGGTAACCAAGTACCGCGCTGCAGAAAGCCGCACTGATCCCAGTGATCGCATTGCCTTATCTCTCTCTTCCAGTTTCCAACATCACCTTCTAATTTTGCCTTCGTTAGATTCACAGGATCGCCAAATAAGACGCTCACCAAAGGATCACACTCAACTGCAAGCCCTAACTATACGTGTCTCTCGGCACCCGCACTTGACCCAATCACGATGTGGAGGAACACCGTGCCGAAACTCCTTGTCTCTGTCGTCCAAGCATCGCATCGAACAAAAGACAAAACCCTTAACAGCCGCACAGCAAACGTGTCGGGCCCTCGCCGGAAACAAAAGGAATCAGATTTTTGGCCTCACTGTCCGAGAACCGGACGAACACCACGTCCAAATTCTTGCTCATCTCAATCGTTGAGAAGGCTACACACT
>SJOL01000207.1:5926-31980 GCA_004794785.1 Opisthorchis felineus
TGCATCGGGTTCGGTTGTGTTTGCGACCAGGAGATATTTGTTCCCGAGCTTCCGGCAAAGCGGAGGTCCTACCAGGTCTTACCATGGTCCTATATTGGATGAGATGGACTTGGTTGTACCTCAGTCAGAGTATCCGGAAGTTCATGCGAGCGGGGGGAAGGTGCGCCGAATCATTCGTAGAACCGCGGAGAACTTTTGAGCCGGTTTTTCATGGTGCATTGAGAAGAACATGTTTGAGGAGACCCAGGCAATTAAGTCATTTTGGTATCGATCCTTGTAATGTCTTCTAGTCCATTCTCACCACGCACGACAAAGGCGTTCGCTGGGCGTAATAACGGTATTTTCTTCGGCTTAGTTCTCGGTTTGAACCTTCAAAGCTAGCGTTCCCGTGAAAAACAGCCATCAAAGGTGCACAACGTATATTATCGCCCAAAACTGGTCAAGAACACCTGCACAGCTCTTCGTATATGAGGAAGTTCTGACGCCTTCTGGATGAAGCATTGGCAACTGGGCAAGCGGCAAATGCTGGGTCATGTTTGGCTGTTGTGTCCAATCAGAGCTCAGCTTGATGCCGGACCAGCAGGAGCCCGTAGCTTTTGGCCAATGTTGTACGAGATAGGGTTCTCGACCGTAGCGGCGCCTAAATGCAAGCGGTAAAGCAGTGTCGGTGTGGAATTCCGCCCAACGCTGAGTCTCCTCCGAATGAAATATGGACGCACTTTTCGGCATTCAGAGGAAGGTGCCAGTCCAGCGACCACTGCTTTGCGGCGTCGACGTCCATTTGGAGGGCGCCGGCCTTGGAACTCCGGGATTTCAGGTCGTCCCCAAAAAGTAGACGTGAACTTGAAAGAACATCTGAAAGGTCGTTGATGTAGACCAGAAACAGAAGTGGTTCCAGAACGGAGCCTTGGGGAACTGCAATGGAGACTGGTGCCGAAGAAGAGTAGATGGAGCATACTTTCAGTCGGATGTACTACCTGGTAAGAACGCCTTAATCCATCGTAGAATTTCCCATTGAACCCCATAAGACTCGAGCTTATGGAGCATTGGGACGCGTGGGACTAGATCGAATGCCTTTGAGAAGTTGAAAATTATGGCACACGATGTGTTCGTCCTTATTTCGGGTTAAGCTGTCCATAACTACGAGAATGCTCCTCACTCAAGAACGGTTTGGGAGGAGTCCGTGTTGCACTGTGGATATCCCCAAAAACCGTTTACTTGTCGAGTTACTGCCAAAATTCATTTTCTGAAAATTCAAATTTTCGCACCCTTTCCGCCATGTTGCACATTGGTCCAGATGCACCTTGCTTCTTTCCTATTGGCCAGTTGACTTTGTGTGCTCCAACGAATTCATCCCCCTGAGTTTATTCCCCAAGTGCGTTCAAAGTCATATATCCGACGCTGCTGTTGCTGTAATTCGCCCTTGTTTGAGGCAGTAAAATCCCTCCCAAGAATGTCCGGCCTTCTCCTTCCCTCTTCCCCGTGAGTGGTCGGGCTTGCGTCATAGCTAGGGATTTGTTCGATCGTTCTCAAGTAGCGCATATCCGTTGATCGTACCCGTTAAGATAGTAACAGATCGGCACACATATCAAGCAGACGCTCTCCGTTGTCCATGCACATATTGTCCAACCCAAGACCACAATGCAACCGGACCTCAGCAGCGCTTAGTCTGCCTACCTGGGCGTTCATGCCACCAGCACCTAGAGCGTCATAGAAACTGCAGATTCGGAGCCGTGTTTCGTCCGGATGTAAATAGACACGGTAAACGTAGATCGATGGACTTCACTTCCCCGGGGTTCTATCACACGCTGTGCTAAATGACTCAACGGATATCCAATCAAGTGGAGGCGCTTTAGGTCGATCGCTCAACACAATACACACAGCGGTATATACAGCTGCAGCGACCTCCACATCACCAGAGGTGCGCAGCCGGAATTCCAAGCTAAAGATGTCAACTTGTCATGGTAGTGGCATCTGTGCTGCAATGATCCTGCGGGGAGCAGCCCCACGAAAAACAGTGAGTCCGTGTACTGCGAGCAGTCATATTACGATGCAATCCGGAGGTAAAGTCACCGTTCTCTGCGATAGGAGAGTGAAAGCAGGCGACCAGCGCGCCCATATCTATGGAGGCGGCGATGCTGCCTTCCCCCGAGGGAGGATGGGCTGCATAAGGTCGGCCCTAAAAACCGCACACACCGAATGCCCAACGGTTGACCGTGACCACCGGCGCATTATTCAATACGGTCGAAATACTTATAAAACCGAAGAGTCGGTATTACTCACAAGGCACCTACTGAGCGCAGCTGCATCAGGAGTGAAGCGGTACACTCTTCCATGCCTGCATCTGACCAGGCCTGCCCCCTGCAAACAAGTGAGGCACACTACTGAGTCATTACCTCTGCGAAGGGTCCTCAAAGAAAACCCTGGCAACCGCTGTTTCGCGCGTCAGACTTTTGCGTCAGAGGCTAAGGCTAGGGCCCCGAAAAAAGCCGTACGTCCTTCCACTGCGTTCATCCCCCTCTTCCTCATTGACAGCATGACGTTAGTGTTCAATACTGATGCTTCGCTGCCGTAAGACCATGATTTATTTGAAAACCCTATTCTGAAGAAAAGATTGAAAATGGCCGGAAATGGACTCAGTGCTAGCTTCCTACAATCATTCCAAGGTGTCTACACCTCCAAACACTCGTTCAGACAATCGGGATAGAAGCTGACAATAAAAATGCCATCGATTAGAGAACATATCTTGCTGCGTGTCCAACCAGGAGCAGTGGGGATCACTCATAACCCTACACTTTATGGGTGCACACTGCATACCAAAGGTAGGGACGACTTTGGTCGGTTCATCTAAAAGCACCTGCGCCTTCTGCTCCTCTTCGAAGGCGAGAACGATTTCGTCTGCATTTGCTAGATGGACAGGGTTTTCGTCAGAGGCTAGTCGAAAACTGGGGTCTTGTAGGCCTTTCAGCCTTTCGTCACATTATCTCATCGATCATGAAATTAAATATGAATGGAGAGACTGGGCACCCCTGACGGACACCACTTTGTGCACGGAAGCTTTTGGAGAGCTCGCCGTACACTAAATCACACGTCCGGAAGTCTGAGAATACCAAAAAGTTATTATGTTCACATACTTCCGGGACATTCCTTGATGGGAAAGCTTGTCAAGGAGAACGGACCGGTCAATCGAATCGCATGCGCCTTGGAAATCCAGGAATGCTAAAAAATTCGGTCGTTTGTACGTGTGGCTTTCTTCTAGCACCTGACGGAGTGTAAAGATTTGGTTAAAGCAACCACTAGCTGGCCGGAATCCCGCTCGCTGCTCTCGAGTCAGTATTTCACGAGCCACCTTAAGGCGACGAACCACAAGTGACGCCTGCAGTGTCGTTACAACTGGAGTTAAGCTGATCCTCCTATGGTTTCCACACTCACTACGAGCCACTTTTTCGAAAATGGGCACTATCACCGACCGTCTCCAGTTGTATGGGACAGTCTCCTTTTCCCAAACGCACGCAAACAGATCACACAAGCGCTGACTGAGGATTTCACCCCATCTTTGAACAGTGCGGGTGGGAGGTCGTCCGGACCAGAAGCTCGGTGGCGCTTGAGAGAACATATGCAATCGTTAACCTCCGAGGCCGTAGGAGGCTCCACGTTCACCGTCCAGGGTTCTACGTCAACTGTGGACTCCAGATGACTGACAACTGGTGGTCACGACAGCTGTTGTTCGAAGTAATCTGACCACCGGTCGAGGCGTTCTTTATTCAGGGCGATCTTCCATTCTGATCCTTGATGGCTTCGCTCACAGGAGGTTTCCGGTCACGCGGACCAACTGAAATAATCTTTGGGCATTACCGGCTTTCTGTGCCCCTTTCATTTCCTTGGCTTTCCGAGTCCGGGTCTGATGGGTACATCAGATTAGTAATGCAGAATTACGCCAGATGGTCCTAGGAAGAAGGGACTCTTGGGCGACAGGTGAATTACTCACGTTTCATAGGTTACGTTGGTTAGGACATGTACTCCGCGAGCCAGAAGACCGTCTGCCTCGCAGAGCTCTTTTCGCTCAGCCCTGTGCTAAGTAGAAGCGACCGAGAGGTGGACAGTGTATGACCCGGCAACGAAGTATAAAAACCTTAACCAGTGAACTGAGGCAGGTCGACAACTGCCGCCTCCCTGGATGGGGACCCCGGGACCCAAGTCACCAATGGTTAATGACACTGGTAGAAATGGCCCAATCGCGCAGTCAACGGCGCTCGTGCATCAAAGCTATCGCCTTCAATGCATAGCTATCCAGTTGTCGAACCAACTGAACATGCCATTGCCTCCAATATCTGGTTGTAACTCCCACTTTCCAGTGATCGAATCTGTAGCAGCTGGAACGAATGTGCCTAAGGTACACGGTTCATATATGATAAATTGATGGAGCCGGAACATGGAAGAGAGCGAGGAGGTAGTCGGTCCAGTTACACTACTTGTGTCCTGTATCTTTGTTTCTGACATGTATCATACATCAATGCGAAGGGCATCCAGCGTACGAGTAAGAGCCGCTTGTTGTGGTGCTTGCTTCGGTGTGCGAACAATAAATGCAGCTAAGTTGACTGGCTCACCGAGTTTGAAAGCAAACTTCGAGGGTTGTTGTTGAAGTTAGGCGGACAGATTCTGCGGTTGGACGTGATGTGTGGCAAACAAAGCACTCAGTCCTAGTGCTGGGACCCGCTGAGAGAGTATTCAGATCGGACTGGGATAGGGTGGACAAGGGAATGCGTTAAAGTGTACAAAGGGAGGCGTCGGTAGTAGCATGTTTGCTCTTACCCACTCGGCTGTATGCAGCAAGGTGACCCGACTGATGACACCACGCGACGGCCGATGTGGAATTATAATATTATTGTGGTTGTGACTTTCATGGTTGTACACGGACTGGTTACTATCTGGGCGCCCACACCTAGATAGGCGGACGACTACGACCCTCAATCAAAACCTTCAGCTCAAAATCCTGGTTGCAACGCGGTGGGCGGGTGCCGGTATACTGCTACACTAGTGTAAGTTTTTTAGGGAACAATGCGCCGTGCCTATTACAATTCCTAACCTGGGGGACCAGGAAACTGTGTTCTTCAGATCTCTATCCACTGGCCAGTCTGGTGTGAGAAACTCTGTGAATGTCAAAGTGAACCCCCAGTATAGCTCAGTGGGTCACAGGTACACAAACAACCACACCACGATAAGGTACAGTCTCGTTGCAACGGACAAATTGCAATCCTACCACGGAATCCAAAAGGGGATGGTCACATTGAGAGCAACGAATATCTGTATTACCAGTAGTAGTACTATTTTGTCCTTTAGCCCAAAGCAGATATCGGGTCACCACCCCCACTGTCTTCGGTGACCTGCACTTCACTTTCCATGGTGGTCTTCGTAGATTTCAAAATGCGTAAGGTGCTTTCCCACCGCTGGTGTCCCACCAACGTGACCAAGAGACCAGACTAGTTCTGAGCAATACTTTTACACTACTGCCGAGAAAGAGGAAAAGCTGTAGCACCCTTTCGGTGCCTAACTGCCATGCCACCAGAAGGAAACACGAGGGCTGGGATACTGCCAGGTTGCCCGATCCTAGACAGGGGAAGTCGAGAGGCAGAGGTCAGGTTCGAACCACTGACCTTCCGATCAGTAAATTCGCGCTCTAACTACTGAGCCACCTCGTCGAGAAAACCTCCATAACGGCTTACTACGTGGTCCCGTATGGATTGAACACCATCTCCTGTCGGAACAACACCATCAGCCCAGTCTGGTTCCTCACCCCTGCTCTTTCGCAGTTCTACTCAGCCGCCACCATAAAAGATGTCATCAATAGTAAAAAGGAACTGCCTATTTCGTGTTGGGGACCGGGAGATGGCTATAGGCGCGAAACTGGTCCGTCGTTTCTCTGTATACTACGTTCAGGGCGTTCAAAGTGTTAGGTGGCACTCCACTATGTACCAGATGATTCCATAGCACTGACCTGTCCACAAAAGCAAAGGACCGCTTTCAAGACATTGGACCTTATCGCGGTGTGGCGGTTTGTGTATCTCTGACCTACCGAGCTATACTGGGGGTTTCAGTTCGTGATCCATAGAGTTTCTCATACTAGGCTAGTTAGTTGATAGAGTTCTGACGAACACAGTCTTCTGGTCCTCCAGGTTTAGGACTGGAACGCGGATGGCCAGTTGTTTCTTGAAAAAACCTATACTACTGTGGTGGTATGGGAGCACCCATCCGCTGCCTTGGGGTCAAGCTTTTGAACCAAGGACTAATGTTGAGGGTCGTAATCGTCCTCCTCACCAGGTGTTGATACCCTGATAGTATCCAAGCCAGCGCGCAACGATGAATTTTTACAACTTAAAACTGTCATTTCATAACGGCTGTGTCGCATTTCTTTTGGGGGGCTGCGCTGGGACTTCATAGCGTTAACTGTGAGAGACAAGACGGCTGTGGTATCTTGCTTTACCATTTGTAGTCCTTCATGCCATCTCGAAAAGTAATCGACTGTAACCGGGATATACCTGTTGCAGTTCTGAGTGCTAGTGCCATAACATCGACTTCTGGTGAATTCTTACATGGGGCTCACAGGTAATGGTTGGTGGCTTCATCCCAGCACACTTCGGATCGCCTCCATTGTATTGCGCTCGCCAGCACGGCCTCCAGAATGGCCTTTTGGACCTTGGAATATTCTGATTTGATTCATCTGCTATTTGCAGTGTACCGTTGATGATACGAAGGTTAGTCCATTGAGGCCATCTCTCTACCTTTCGGTTTGTTTTTCTACTGCACTTTCCACCTGTAGACATCGCGTGTATGAGGCTGGTTGAGTTGTAGCTGTTCTCGCGTTTCATTTACGTTCAGTTCAGACAGTATAACGGTGAATTGTTCAATGAGCTAATGAAAATTGGCATTCCGATGCCTTTTCTCCGGGGCGACAAGTGCATTCAAACGCGTAATTATGCATATATTCTGACCAAATCACCATTTTGCCCTATGGTTCCTTGAAGTTACGAAACCATTGACGGGATTGATGGTCTGTTCTGACCAGAAAAGGTCTGCCTGGGAGATACAGCCTAAAGGCCAGCATTTTCGGACGAGTGATGAAGTATAATCTTTTCAGTATATTTAATCGCCGGCTAGCATAGATTGTTTGCGATAGTACAGCTGTTGCTGGCCTCTTTCTCAAGGATGAACGGGCTAGTTGACGCGGCCATATCCGAAAAAGCTAGAACTGGGAGAACATCAGTTTGTTCTTCAAGGCTTTATAGGTTTCGCGGGATTCTCTGGTCCACAGGAACTTCCTATCTTTCCTTGTCGGTGTATGGACAGGTGATGCAACCTCCGCGAAAAGAGGCAAAACTTTCGGTAGTATGAGGTGAGCCCTACAAGACTGCATACTTTCACGGTTCGTGGGTTGGACCAATTAACTGTATGCAACACCTTAGATTGATTTGCCTCTATTTTGTTCCGTGTAATTTTCTGGCCCATATAGGAGATCGCCTGTTGCAGCAGAGGGCACTTAGACGTTTTCACCTTAGGGTCAGCGCTTTTCAAGCACCTTAGAGCTTCCCACAAACGTTGGTTGTGATTCCTGACTGAAGATGTGTGTATGTGTCATCAATGTAAAGCAGACAATATTTCGGCACGAGGTCGTGAAGGACCAATTGCATCAGCCGTTGGGAGGTAGCTAAGGTTTGTCTCATACTTGCACAACCCTGTTGGCACAACGAAGACTGTCTTAAATCGATCGCTTGGCCGCACTTTCAGCTGCCAAAATCCTGATGTGAGGTATAAACTGGAGGGAGTCAACTTGGAGGGGGTCAACTGTTGGATCAGTCCGCGGTAGAAGGAACCCGTCAGGCCTTGTTATTGGATTGGGTTCACGATAACTGACGCACATGAGAGGGCTACCGTTTTTTTCACTAATACGATAGGCGAAGCCCAAAACAATCCGGACAATCGCATTTCTCTAGCATACCCTTAAGCATAGCATCTAGTTGAGACTGGTAATGAGACAGGTCATCTTGGTGCCTGCCGGAATGGGGAGGGGGTGATCTCCCGTGTCACTCTCATTCTGTACCGTGTTGTTTCGGCCAAGTGGGTCACTCTTCCGTTGAAATGTCACCGCCGGCGGAGATCCTTTAGGTTTTGCCCAAACTGAGTTGGAAAGTCTGTTCCCTTTGACATGGATTGCATCAGGATTAGTAACTTGCCTAGTTGTAATGGTATTCACTGATTTGTGGTATCTAGATATTAGGAGCAGGACTCGAAGTCGTCGTACCCATAGTGTGTAGGGCCTCGTATATCTTATCCCTTCGTACCTGATCCACTCCTAAGATGGCCGGATTCGCCGATGATGATAAACTTCTGTTTGAGGTTGGCAGATGCTATTCGAATTGGAGTCAATAAGGGACCAGTACGTAATCAGGAAACTTTTATCATCAAAACTTGCTGATTTGATTCTCTAGTCCTTATACGATGGACCGGCGATATCGATATGAACGAGCACGATGCACTGTATCTACCAACGCATCTGATCTCACATTGTCAAGTATCACAAACGGGATCAGAAGGTCGGAGGCGAACGGAAACAATGAACTAACAACGAACGGCGTACCTGTGACCAGAGTTGACCTACCCAGTATAGATTTCCATGTAGATCCATTATTTCCATTTTGCCGGTCCCATCGACCGTTGTTCTAATCATGCTAACAAGCATCGCGTCCAGTCGATGGATCCCGTGGTGGTGACCATTTGTCGGTTCAGATGTTCGACGGCACTAGCCAGGGTATGCAGTGGCTTTCTGACGAACTTCAATATCATCTCCGGGTTCGCCAGCCGTAGAGTGGATCAGTGTAGAACCTCCCGTTTGATTTAAGAAGGAGTTGGATCAGGGGACGCCTTCAAAGCTAACTCACGCAAGTTCGCAGCGTACGTTTGCGCGCTTTCCTGAGGGACCTGAATTAAAGCGTAAAATTTTCCCAAAATCATATCAACCGGTACGAATGACCCAAACGGCTTTCTCAAAGATCTCCATATAAGCCGTTGGTGGTAACTTCCATGCCAACAGTTTTCGGCTTTTTAGCATCGATTAGCTTTGTTTACAGGACTAAATCCACTGAAATTTCTTAAATTTCACACTTCCAATGTAACGGTGGGTACTACTGATGACGCATGCGAGTAGTATGTGTGTTCTCGTAACTTCGCCTTGATCTAATGGAAGGTGGGATTTATTACGGAATTTGTGGAACTACTTTACAGTTTTTGCTTGCAATTGTGCGATAGTCAATGAATATCCAGGAGAGTTCAAGAAGACGCGTTCGAGAAGAAGATGGATATTCCGTTTTTAAAAACAACATGCAAATGAGAGTTTAACCTTCCTGTCCAATAGTCTGTAACTGTTTAGTTGGCGTTTTCTAATAAACAACTCCGCAGAGAAGGGTTTCCCTCCTTACACCAACAGTTTTTAAGTAGCCCAGAAGAAGAATAAAATGTATCGGACGAGTGAAACTTCGTCTGAAAAGCCGTCACTCGAGGAGCCAGTCATCACTCGTGATCACGTGACGTGGATTCCGTGACCGAAGGAGCAGTGGCACATCCTGTCTAAGTACGAGTTACTCACACTGCTGATCAGCCACGAGTAGTTGAACAATTCATCGTTCAAACGGATTCGAAACGGATTCGAAACTCCCTGGTGTTACGTGAGATGTTCACTTATTATGATTCCTAACAAGGATGATAATGATGATGATGATGATGAACAAGCATGAATCAGGTGAACGGTGATCGTCTACGTATCGGCATAAACCCTGACGGACGGCAGTTTCGAAGCTGAGGAACAGATCTGTTACGACCTCTTCGGTTAGCAAGAACAGATATGGCCGTTCTGGTAGGTGGTATGATTGCCCAAGTTGGACCACACACCAGGAAGGCGCGTATTTCGGGGGTAGATTCGAAGTCGATGCTCTGTTTACGGATACTGGGCAGTGAATTCTCCACTTGTGTACTGAATACCGTCTGTTCCTGGCCAGTACGAACTTTCAGCACAAGCGCTCATATCAAGTTACTTGAATGCCAACGACTGCAATTTAGTCGTTGACTTAGTTGGATCATACGGCTGCCAGTTACTGATTCAGATCTTCACTTATATTATCGTTCCTTCTGTGGTATGCAACTTGACTCCGTTTGTACCATTGTGCGGGTTCGTTTATCACCGCGGTTCCTCTCATGATCACGCAGGTCGAAGCACAGCAGTTCCGTTCATCAACTCAACGAGTTTCAATAGCTCAGAACTACCGAGCTGATCTGGTTAGAATGCCATTACCAACTCACAGTTACATTGGAGGGGAAGATTTGTGGAGGATGGATGGAAGAGTGTGAAAGAAGCTACGTTCTCGGTTTTTAGGACTATTTGCCGAAGTCGCCCAACCCGACCTAATGAACACATCATCACATCCTACTGATACCGAGAAAACCATACCAGAAACTAGTGATGACGATAGCGCAAGCAGATCTTTGCAACACTGGATAATGAAGAGTTTGAAGAATGACAGAGAATTCTGGTGGATTGCGGAGGAGACTTTCGCTGCAGATACCAGCGGCACGCTATTTCAGCTGACACGATCAACATGACTGAATAACAGGTCTCAACAAAACTATTTGCGAAAATGATCAGATGGCATTTCATTTGCATTTCATTCTTAGGCGATGGACTGAACATTTCAAAGAACAATTCACCTGGCCTCCCCCAACACAATCTCTGGAAGTACCGAACACTCCTGACAGGAACACCGACACCGTCCCCTGTCAGCAACAGATATTCGGCATTGGATCTCACCCCTCCAAAGGAACAGTGTATTCGGCTGAGATAGTTTGCACCCTGAACTCCTAAAAGAAAATGATGAAGCCTTGCTGAGCAGTCTGACAATCCACTGCAGAAGATTTGAAACGGAAACAATACAGGTGGAATTGAGCGCTTCTCCCCGACCTAAGGCTTCCAACTCGATGTGGTGGTCGGGCCTGTGTGCTGCAATGATGCCGCGGGCTACACTGTCTGGAACTTCGTTCCACAAGGTGCAACTATGCCAGGAAGGACAAAGGGGAGCAGTCAGACCAAGAGTTACGAGACCCCATACTACTAGTTAAAGGAGGAAAGCCCTTTGCCGCGGAGTTGTTTATTATCAAACACCAAATAAACAGTTACAAACTATTGGACAGGAAAGTAAACCTCTCATATGCACCTTATTTTCAAAAAACTGAACGTCCTCACACGTCTTCTCGAACTTTCGTGGATATTCATTGACTCTCCCGCAATTGTAAACGGACGCCGCAAAGCAGTTCCACAAGTCCCGTAATAAACCTCACCTTCCATTAGAGGCGAGGCGGAGTTACGAGAAAATCACATACTACTCGCATGCCTCATCACTAGTACCCGCCGTTACACTAGTAGTCGCGCTACGAGGCCGTCTGTGGGGTAAAGTCGTACTGTCGTCTGCGATAGTGTGAAGGCAATAAGGTGTTTCCCCCAGGAATCCAGCGTGTCCATTTCCATGGAAGCAGCAATGCTGCCTGCCCCCGAGGATTGAATGGGTTAGAGAAGTTCGGTCCTAAAAACCGCACACGCCGATCGCTCAACGATTGACCGTGACCGCCAGCGCATTATTCAGTACGGTCGAAACACTTTTAAAAACAAAGAGTCCGGTGCTTCTCAAAAGGCACCTGCTGCGCGCAGTCGCATCAGGAGTGAGACAGTAATGCCTTACTCTCTGCGCCCTCGGGTTAGGCCAACCTTCTGCAGCCTTAGGGGTCAGAGTAGGGGCGGGGTCCTCGAACAAATCCCCACATCCTCTCACTGCCTTCTGGGTCAGATTTTTGAGTCAAAGGAAAAAGGTAGGATATCTCAACCAAACTCCCTTCCTCTGCCTGGGCAACCGGGATGTATCAGTCGTCGGCACAGCTCTTTGCCCACCGATGTTTCACCTAAACCCCTTCCTATCACACAAGCAAACCTTGCTGGGTCATGTGACTGTCAGTTATCTGACCGATTGGCCTTATGCACCCTGCTGCCTTTTGACAATAAACAAAATAACACCCTTCTAAATCCTCGAGGCCCTTTCTACAAAGGAGCTTTTACCGTCCGTACTCTATGTCAAATTGACAAACAGGCAATGCTCGCTGAAACTTTATACTCCTGTAAAATTGATGTATGCTGTGTCTCCGAAACACGCACACAAGACCCAAGCGCGGCTATACATCTCAAAAAGCCATCGACTAACTCAGCTCTTTCACATTTCTCCCTGCGTGCGTTCGGTGATCCAGAAGCGATGACTCATGGAATGTATGGCGTGGGAGTTGCACTAAGCACCAGAGCTGAACGCGCTTTGCTGGATTGGATCCGTCCGGTTATCCAGCTCAATCAAGCTGAATGCATCGACATAAAAAGCGGTGCTTGTTTGTAGTGTCGGCTTATGCCCCAACGGACTGCAGTTCTGATGCTCAGAAGGATACTTTCTATTGAGGGTTATCTAGACTCATTTGTTAAGCAAGAAGCACTGACAATGTGATCGTTGCGGCCGATATGAATGCTCAAGTCGGTCATCTGATCTCCTTGGAATCACACTTGGGCGGTTGATTTGGAATTGACGCTCGTCGCACAGACAATGGAGAGCGACTTCTCCAGTCGTGTGCTGATCGTGAACTGTTTCTGGCCTGTACGAAGTTTCAGCATAGACGTTCGCACCGCGTAACCTGGCGGCCACCAACTGCAAATCAACCGTGGACCCAGTTGGATCACGTGGCCATCAGCCACCGATGAAAAGCTATATTTCAAGACTGCCGTTCCTTCTGGGGCACACAACTTGATTCCGATCATGCCATGGTGCGTGCACGCCTGACAGTTCGTGTACCCTCAGGTCCTCGCAAGTCAGCAAGAACCATGTCAGTCTACCATCTTCGAAGAACTATCATAGCTCAACGGTGTCGATCTGAGCTAGCCCAGCAACTCTCCACAGGAAACCAATACTGTACTGGCAGTGAGCACGTGGATGAAGCAATGCAAAATTTAAAAGAAGCTATGCTAGCGGCGTTCACTGCTGTCTGTCCGACTTCTCCGATTCGATCTCAAGACCACTGGATGTCGAGATCGTTATCCATGATTGATGCCGGGAAATTCATACCAGCAGGCAACGAGTACGACGGCGCACGCGAATCCCTCAAACGCCAAATAGTGAAAAGCCAAAGGAAAGACCGAGAGCTCTGGTGGACATTGAAAGCTCGAAAGATGTAGAAGGCTTTTGCTACCGGAAACATCCGTGTCCTATATCAACTGATACGATCGACTGGCCCTAGGAAAGCAGCGGTCAGTGAAACGATAAGTGAAAAAGGCGGCTCAATAATTCACTCACAAAAACGTCAACTAGAATGACGGGTCGAACACTTTGAAGAGCAGTTTTGCTGGTCCTCTGCAACACAGCCTGTGGAGGTAGTGCGTAATGGCGATTGGAATATTAAGCTTAATCGCCCGTCGGCAGAGGAAATAAGGCGCGAAATATCGGTACTGAAATGTGAGAAGGCGCCGGTACTGGACGGTCTGCATCCAGCCCTTTTCAAAGGAAGATAATCCCTGGTGACCCATCCAACAAAGCTCATTGCTGCGACATGGAGTGAAGGTACAGTGCCTGCAGAATGAGGCATGTCGACAGTTATTCTTATCTTCAAAAAGGGTACGCAGACGCTGTGTGAAAGCCACCGTGGCGTCAACCTGGTAGCTGTGGCATCGAAGGTGCTCTCTGGTGTGATCATTCGAAGGTTGACTGAACACAAAAAGAGACAGATCCGTGAAATCCAAGCTGGGTTCCGTCCTGCAAGAGCGCACGTCAACCACATTTCCATCCTCCAACAGATTCTAGAACAGCGATACTGCTTCGAGCGACCAAAAGTTGTTGTCTTCCTTGACTTGAAAGCCGCATTTGACTCTGTGGACTGTCAGGCACTATGGCAGTCTGTGGAGCAAAGGTGTTCCTTCTTATGTCAACTCCCGCGTGTGAAGGTTCACAGGAAGCTCTCGCCTGAGTTCACGACATCGAGTAGCTTCAGGCAAGACTGTCCTCTTTCACTTTTTCTCTTCGATTTCGTCATTGATACGATTATGGAAGGCCTGTGGGGCCGAAGTGCTCCCGGGGTATTCACCCACAGATATCGAGTTCGCAGACGACATGGCTCTTCTAAGATCTGATGCCGTGGTAATGCAAACAATATTAAATTATCTAAATAATTCTGCCCCACGGTTTGGCATGCGCTTCACACCTGCAAAGTGCGAAATGCTGCTTCAAGACTGGGCAGGCTCGAACCCTAGTCTTATGCTTGCGAATGAGCCGGTTGAGGTAGCAGGCAAATTTGTCTATCTGGACAGCTGTATCAGTCCCAGTAGTCTCACAGAATATGGTATTTTCATCCGGATTGGGAAGGCCAGAGGAGATTTCGTGAACCTGCATCACCTGCGGCGTAGGCCTCATACCAGCATATCCGACAAGGGTCGACTTTACAAAGCTGCGGTGCGCTCCATGTTATTACACGGGTGAGAAACCTGGCCGCTGCGCTCTGAGGACGTCAACAGACTTCCAGCGTTCGACCATAGGTGTCTTCGGAGCACTGTCCGAGTCTAATGGGAACACCGGATCAGTAATGCTGAAGCACGTCGGATAGTTTTCGGAAGAAATAGCTCACCCTCGATAGATTAATTGATCACACTGCATAGGTTGCGCTGGCTTGGCCATGTGCTCCGTGTGCCAGTCGACCGGATTCCTCGAAGGGCTGTTTTCGCACAACCACCTGAAGGGTGGGAACGATCCAGTGGAGTATGAAAGCGAAGTATGAAAGCCATATCAACCAACTCGGTTGTGGTGGTTATTGCCGTCTCCCTGGATGGGGACCCCGAGACAGAACACATCAATGATTAGAGACATTGTCAGACATGGCCGAGTCGCGCCCTCAATGGCGCTCGTGCGTCCAAGCTATTGACTTCAATGCGTAGCTCCACCGCCACTCTTCCCAGTTAAAAGTCCACTGATAGCCCTGTATTTAGGCACCACATCCTTACCATGCAACCGGTTCTTGAACAGTGCCACTGTTTCAAACCTCCCACCCTGGGTGCTTCTTCTTTGATCTGAAAGCTGCTTTTGTATAAGCCGATCGTCGAAGTTTTCCTCTTTCAGAAGGGGACTCCTGTGGGCACGTACAGGTATATAAGAAGACACCGCCTAATTTCACCACGTCCAGTGGTGCAAGATAATACTGCTGTCTCACCATTATCATTCAGCTTTTTTGTTCGCGTGTTGTTTGAAACATCTCTGCCCGCCCCTGAAACCTCGGGAATCAAAATGCTCTAACTGGACATGCCATCGCCCCTAGTGCCTGGTTACGTCCCCCGAAATTGTAGCGTTTGGAGCCGTACCCTTGGAATATGGTGTGTAGCTGACAAACTGAATTCAACTGACTTCGACTTAGCTGAACTGTTGCGCCGTTTGCAAGTCAGCAATGTGAGCGTCGGCTATAGCTTCTGAGTTTCACCGTGTCTTTGTGAAGACTGGAGAAAGGACATCAGAAACACGGCTCCATTAAACTGGGACGTGTCTTTTGTCAGTCCTGAACTGCGCAATGTAGTCTAGGAGGGCAAACATCAATCAAACGCGGAACGAATGACATTGTCGATTGGTTTGTGGTCGGTAAAGACTATAAAGGACCTGCCTTCCAACGTGCCTGGAGTACCGGATGGCGAGGTGGATAGCCAACAACTTCCTGGCAAAGGCGCTGTAGCAAGTCTCAATGGGTTGCAAACGTTTTACTAAAAATGTCCATGGTCTCCATTCACCGCTGATAGATTGCTGTAGCACTGTCCCCACAGATGTGTCGCCGTAAATAACAACAATGCTCCAAGGTACGAGTGTGTTGGAGGTTACCAGTTTCAGACACCTGAAGGCGTAACACACATCCTTAGAAAGCGAATAAGTTTTACTTTTGCTTGGTTTAGGTAGAGACTCGTAAAAGCGGAGGCCCTGCGGCCTTTTCCGTCCGCCTTTTAAACGACCTCTATCAGCGTGCTGATGCATTTACGGCATCAACACTAAGGTTGCTGTCTACTTATGTTGATGATGACCGGATAGTTATATCTGGGTTTCTTGCTAACCGAAGCGATCGTGACAAGCCTCGATAGAAGCAATCTTTTTCAGCTTCACAGCTGCATTCCATAAGCTCTCCGAGTCCATAAAGGCCCGTGCTGACATGATCAACAAACACTCCATAGTGTCGAGTCGCATTAATGTTTCTTGAGACGGTCAACTTGACTAAGCGATACCGAAGCATCAGTGTCAACACTGGTCTTATCTCTGGGTCCGGCCTAAGCGGCTTTAGGTACATTTTTGGACACAACATACATCGACAGAATGGGATAGCGAATTTCCAGCAATGAATGATTGTTGCTCAATACGACCTGCCAGGTGGAAATTGATTTTGCAATAAGAAATTCTAAGTTTATTAAGAGATTGTCGCGTTTATTTGACCGCGAAGTGGCGAAAGGTTGGCTTGATTATTTGCAGTAGCCTCTGAAAGTTTCAGTGTGGTCTTGAGTGCGTGTCCATAGAAACTAGTGAAATGCTCCCAGAAAGGTTTTTATAATTAGCCTTTCACTGAGCCACATTCACTGCTTTCTCCTGGCGGCGACGTTTTCACCAAATTGATCGGGCACCATAACCTGGCTGTCCATGGAGAGCAGCTGGCCAAATCCTTACTCCGAACAATGAGAACATGAATCAACTGCAGTGAACTTGGCAGCAGACGTAACCTTTGCAATTTAATAACTATGATGGCAGTGCTGCTCAACTGCTCTCCGCAAACTCCCTACCACTTTGCAGGTTGTATTGCGTCATGCGAAGGCTAGAGACGTACACTCGAATGCTAAGTGGTATCAGGGACGTCATTTATATTGGATTCTTGTGGAGCTGCATGGACGTGTCAGTGTAGACGGGTTGTTTCTTCACACTAGTTACCCGCTTTAAGGAAACGTTGATAGTTGAATATATCAATGGACAGTTTGAAGGGGTGGGTGGGGATCGTTGGTGAGTGACGGTAGATGTATAGCTACAACGGTTAACGATATTTGTCGGTTACTCTAGCTGAGGAAGGAAATAAAAGGTCCCTCACCTTCATCCTCTGACTGAAAGTCCTGCGCCGTATGGCCTCCGTTAGCAGGGGTTTCTTGCGAGGGGCTGTGTGGGCTTAATGACTCTAGCATGTGCGGCTTGGCTTTTGGGATTGAGGTGTACGCTTGATTCGTTATGTTGCTTTGGACACCAGATATATTTGGAGCCACATGGGTTTTATCTTCGGCTGACCGGTCAACCGCTGTGCGATTGGAATATGCTAATTTTGAGTTCCCTTCTCCAAGGAAGGCAGCGTCGCTACTTCCACAGATACGGACATACTGGTCGCTTGGATGAACCTTCACACCAATCGCAGAATACAGCATAACTGTGAAAAATGCCATCATATACGCTTGCCCGTTGTATGAGTTGTCGGTTCACAAAGCCGATTAACTCGTCAGAGTGGCTGTCCTTAACCGGATCTAGGAGGTCAAAAATCCGGGTGGTTCGGGAAAGGCCACTAGAGGAATGTATCAGCTGATCTGTCACAGGAAGCCTGATATCAGTAGATCCATCGAAGAGCAAAACGATTTGCCGGTCTTCATCAGAGAAAGGTGTCTGGGTCATGGGTTTGGAACTTTTGAGCAACAGTACATTTAGCCGCCTGTTTTTTCCGGTAGAAGTGCATCGGGAACTTAGGTACTGAAACTGAAAACTCCTTAAACCTTTTGGCATAGTAATCCATCTCACTTTTTGGGTATCATTGATGTGATGGTCATTGTAACGTTCGACGTACTTCTGTCGTACACGATACCGAATTTGTGACATTGCCTGACCAACATATATGCTCCCTCCGCTATTGGACTATTCGCAAATAGGACAGGCTTGGTGAAAGAATTCCCAGGTTGATTGCTGAAACTGCAGAGACATCATCGGGACTCGTCATAAGAAGACTTCTGATGTCGTTTATTCAGTCGTCTTGTGGTAGCTTGCAAACCCTTAGACTGGAACATGTCAGCGAGCCTCCGGTTGAGTAAAACAGGGCGTGACATAGATGGCCTCGAGATGCCTGTTCTTGCATTCCATTAGGTTTACACTGCACTATTGGACCGGGAGTGGCACTGACATAGGAGTAATTTTGCTTGGTTCTGATACTCCCGATGAGAAAGCTCAAGTTTTAGTATAGAGTCAGCATGCTTGACGCAATCCCTGTAGCGGGCGTTTTCCATGGCTTCCTGTGCCTGAGTGATAGCTTCGGCTAATCTCTTGTTGACTTTATATAAACGCATAGAATTTTTATCATCTCGATCCAGTTGAAGACATTCGTGGAGTTCTTCCACAGATTGAACCGCTAGATCAGAATCGTACATGAACTGCGCCAACTTTAACAAGCCTTCTCGGTTGTCAGTGAGTAGGCGAACACCAAATCGCATTTCGTGCACGCCATTTTGCACATCTCTAAGTCTTATATAACACTGAGCACGCAACTCTCTAACATCTGGGTTGAAATTCATTACTTCAGCCATTGAATCTAACAGCCTTAAGGCATCACGTGTTTGCCCTTCCGTAAGTAGGCGCGGAGCGGCGTCCAGTCGTTCCTCCATGATTGTTATCTGAGTGAGCTTTTCTGATGCCTCTGGATCGGAAGGAACTAGTAATCCAAAGTCCGACTTCGCTTCATGTAAATGTCCCATCTTCAGATGAAGCATTGCACGTTGTTTGATAGCCGGAATGAAACCTCCATTCAGTTTGACAGATTGATCGAAGTCAGGCCGAGCGAGGCGAACGTTTCCCAGTGCCCAATGCGCTGTGCCACATCTATAGTACGCCAGGTGATTATGTGGATCAGCGTTGACGTTCTGAACATTAACTGACAACACATCAGCCAGTTGGTCAGCAGCAAGAAGTCGCGTACCCTACTCTAACAGGTCCCGAACTGAAGCACAGACTGAAAATTTTCCTGGAAAATGTAAGCATACCAGTGCTGAAATATACAGTGTGAATTTCTTCAACGACACGGACAAGAAACACTTCACTGTACGACGTCAGTTCAGTAATATGACCTCAACGTAGAGCACCGACGAAACTCACTGGAGTTTACGGACCAAGCGTAACGCCAGTGTATGTCCGGTGGTTATACGTCTCAAAGGTTGATTCGCTCAGTAGAGGACGCAAATTAGCTTGGAGGAGGCGCCTGACGATGCTTGCCTCGCTGGTGGACAATACCCACCTCTGCAAATATGCCGCACATGGTGTCCAATCTTTCACCTCGTCGGTGACAGTATATTGGTTCAAATACTAGGTTTTCAGGAACTCCGATGTCGAAATCGGTACTATCGAAAACCTTAACCACCTTATGGGGCGAGATGGCTCAAGTGGTTAGAGCGGAAGGTCCCTGGTTCGAATCCGACCTCTGCCTCTCGACTTCCCCTGTCTAGGCTTGGGCAACCTGGCAGTATCCCAGCCCTCGTGCTTCCTTCGGGTGTCTGGGCAGTTAGGCACCGAAAAGGTGCCACAGCTGAATGATTTTTTTAACCACCTTGTTCCTCTAATTTTTAGAGGTGCGTAGTCCACAATGACATTTGGATCATCTGCCCTTACGATGTTCGTTATGGTCCTTTCCTGTTTTTTTTTCACATTTCAGCTTTGAGTTAGTGGTTCACCTATCTTGTCCTTCTAATATTCGAACTTTTCTTACTCTGCAGGTTAATTTTCAGAAAGACGTTGTCGTAGTTGTCAACACTAAACCAGTCCACTATGGTTGATCTGAACACCACGGAGCCGGCTGTGCGATGTCATTGTATGCCTCTTCATCAGTGTCCCAACAGGAATTTGATGTGTGTTTCTACCACTGGCTGCTTTCATTCTCTACTTTTGGACACATCGTTGCAGTATGTAGTCAGTGAACATCGTGGTTGTTTTCCAAATCACACAAACCAAGTGGATTTGCATTGCCGCGAGCCGCCTCTGATCAACCCACTTGTGTACTGCTGTTCTGCAGTTGATGGCGATTACTGCAACCGGAACTTGGCCCCACATCTGCCGCGAAGCCGACTAGCTGCATTGTTCTCATTGTCAGATAACATCATGCTTATCATGGCGTTTCTGTTACCGCTTGGCACTCTGCTTTGTGGTCTCGTTGCAATTGGTTTGTTTTGGCAATGCGTCCTCCGCAAACGCCTGGAGCGGCACAGTCTTCCAGTCGAGCTTTATCCCCGCTACTGTTCCCGAGCAAGACGAAATACTAACCTCAGCGCGTTTCTTTCCAAGTATCTATCCTGCTTCCGTGAAGGTAAGGTCGATCTCGACAAATGCTCTGAAGGACAACAGTTAGCACTTAGTTGCGTCGAAAAACCTCGAGAATTAATCAGTTGTACAAGTGGTAGTGGCAGTGGGTTGCCATTTCTGGTTCAGCGCACGATTGCCCGTCACGTCCAGCTTGAAATGTGCATAGGCAAGGGCCGTTTCGGTGAAGTTTGGCGGGCGCTGTGTCAAGGAGAACTTGTTGCCGTCAAGATATTCTCCAGTCGCGATGAATCTAGTTGGGCACGTGAAACGGAAGTGTACAACGCAGGACTTCTGCATCATCCAAATTTGTTGGCCTATTACGCAAGTGATATGATATCCCGGGGTGGTTGTACACAGCTGTGGCTCATCACCGCCTATCATCAGAATGGCTCATTACATGATTATCTCAATCACGAAACACTGAGCCTATCCGACTCATTTCGCCTAGCACGATCTATCGCTGCTGGTCTGGCTTTCCTACACACAGAAATTAGGGGATTTCAATCCAAACCCGCAATCGTTCATCGGGATATCAAATCCAAAAACGTACTTGTGCGGGACGACAAAGAGGCTTGTATAGCTGACTTGGGACTTGCCCTTTTACAACCGAAATTCGGCAACGGCATTTCAGGCAATTTTCAGACCTCTAGAATCGGTTGTGATACCACTTCCGGAGCTACTGAGTCCTACCATCTTGGTTTGTCATCACCTGGAGCTGCTCAACCGGCTGGACCTAGAGTGGGAACTAAGCGTTACATGGCTCCAGAACTTCTAATGGCTGTGGATCCACTTCGTAGCTCCGTTGCAGTTTATCCAGACTCCTCGTTGGAACTATCCGGTGAAAATTTATTCATTGGAACGGTTGTTCCTTATCTGCCATTTGAAGTGTATCAAGCGGCGGACGTGTACGCTATGTCATTGGTTTTTTGGGAGCTCTTGCGGTGCACTCGTGGTTCGGACAAAAACAATCCAGCTGTTGAGGGATATCAAGTAAGTCTTTGGTGTATGTCTCGCTTCCCTTCATTTGAAAATGCGGAATAGTCTGGTCAGTTTATTGGTTTGCTGCGATATTTCTTGCTTACCCTAAGTCTGTTCTATTTCCGATGTTCATGACAGCATCTTTCTCAAAGGAACATGTTTTGCAGCAGTGATCCACTGCTCTTCTACACTGATGTTTTGTTAACGAGGTTAGCGGCACCGAATCAAGTTCATCATCGAGAGTACATTTTGAACTGCAGGGCGCTGTGCTGGATTCTGCTGACCAGGATTTCGGTCCCATTCGCTCATACCGGAATTGAGAAATCTTGATATGGAATTCCGCACTTTGGGACATCAGTATTGACGTAGACAACTTGACCGTGAATAAAGCTAGGGGGACACTAAGGAGCATGAGTCTGGTTTTAAAGCAAGTTCGTCCAGTTATATCCTAAGCACGAACATATGATTAGTACTAGGAAACGGTAGCCGTGGTGGAGAGCTAAAGCAGCTGGTGTGGTAGCTCTCTTTGGGAGCTGAGGTAGTGGGTCGGTACACCAAAACAGACTCACTGAGCGAAGAAAACAGTGTGTAAAGGTAGCAGGGGATGAAAAGGCACGTTGGCGCCATCAGAAACAAGTAAGCAGTTACAATAGAATGTAAACACACCGAGAAGACAGAAGAGATTGAAAGCAAAAATTGACCAGCAGCCACGCACCACGCTGCGAGACATCAGTCCAAAGTACGCGTACCATCGTACCTCCACTACACTCAGAAACAAATAGACAGTGGCCAACAGAGAATCACATAGGAGCGGAACGACCTTGGATACCTGTTGGGTAGAACGACCTAAAGTCGTGTTGCTCGTTGCCAAGCAAGCAGCTCACCGGAATGTCGGCCTGACCGTCGACGTTAAACTCCAGGCCGTACCAGCGTCGCCTCTCCAGGAACACCCAGCTATATCTGGGACAGACACAGTGGCGGGAATTTGTTTCTGGTTTGGCCTGTCAGCTCATAATTCGCAGCGCACAATAGCTACTGTCACACCAACTTTGCTCCAATCCGCTTGTGCATTCAACTGAATCCCATGCAACCGATGTAGACCCGAAGGAATAAGACCGGAAGGTGAACAGCAGGGAGCAGCTCTAAGACAATCAGCATGCCCATCTGGTAGCCCTTAGTGTCGAGTGGAGTGTTGACATCTGAACATCTGAGACCCATAAGGTATGCACATGTTGGTGCCCGCCCCAATCATGGGGCTCACATAAGGCACACGTACAAGGCTAGCTATTGCCACCCATCACAAAGAAGGAAGATGGCACCAAACGCACCCAGAGCACCTTAACCTCTTGACTGACGCTGTTGTGCGGTGAGGTATCATCACCCAGCCTTTCGTGGTTCAGCATCAATTCAATCAATTTATCAGATATGAACCGTGTACCTTAGGCACATTCGTTCCAGCTGCTACAGTTTCGGTCACTGGAAAGTGGGAGACACAACCAGATATTGGAGGCAATGGCATGTTCAGTTGGTTCGACAACTAGATAGCTATGCATTGAAGGCGATAGCTTTGATGCACGAGCGCCGTTGACTGCGCGATTGGGCCGTTTCTGCCAATGTCATTAACCATTGGTGACTTGAGTCCCGGGGTCCCCATCCAGGGAGTCGGCAGTTGCCGACCCGACTAAGTTTACTGGTTAGTATTTTTATACTTCGTTGCCAGTTCATACACTGTCCACCTCGCGGTCGCTACGAATCAGCACAGGCCTGGGCAAAAAAAGCTCTGTGAGGCAGACGGTCTTCTGGCATGCGGAGTACATGTCCTAACCAGTGTACCCTAAGAAGCATGAGTAATTCATCTATCGCGGAAGAGTTCCTTCTTCCTGGGACAATCTGTCCTAGCTCAGCATTGCTAATCCGATATTCGCACCAGACCTGACCAATGCTTCGGAGACATCGGTGGTCAAATACTGACATCTTTCGTATATCCTTTGCACGTAAAAGCCATGTTTCTGATCAATAAAGTAGTATGGATCGCACGACCGCAGTGTAAACTCTGCCCTTGGTAGAAAAACTCACGTCACGTCGGCATCATAAGTGTCGGAGGTTGGCAAAAGCTGCGCTGGCCTTCCCGATTCGAGGAGTGGTCTCATCTCCAGCCAGCTCACCAGGACCTATACAGTTACCCAGACAAACAAATTTATCTACTATGTCGATTGGTTCGTCTGTAATCATGAGGTTTGGGTTTGATTTAACTCAGTATTGTAGCAGCGCTTTACACTTTGCAGGTGCGAAGTGCATGTTAAAACGTACGGTAATTATTTAGGTCATTTAAAATCGTTTGCAATTGTGAGGGATCTGAACCAAGGAGGGCAATATCGTCCGCATACTAAATATCTATGAGCGAACGTCCCGGAAGCATTCCGACTCCAGCGGTTTCAAAGTCAGGCAGAGTAATTTCAAGCAGTACATCAGTAACAAATTTGAACAGGAAAGGCTAGAGAGAAAAGCCTTATCTTACACCACTGGACGTGCTGAACTCAAGCGAAAGCTTGGAGTATACTCGTACGCGCCCACAGAAGTTCGCATTCGGAGCCCTCCTAAGGGATATAAATATGGAAGGTACACCTTTGACCACCAGGCACTGCCACAGTTTCTGACCATCGACAGAATCAAAAGCAGCTTTCAGATCAACAAAAGCTGTCAACGTGAGATGTCTGAAGGAGTGGCGGAGTTCAGGAATGTTTCTCCAGGTGAAAATATAATCGATACATCCTCGGCCAGGGCAAAATAATGCCAGATAGCACTTTAGATGCGAATGACACCAGCCTGATACCACGAAGGTTTTCGTGTGACTTTCTTTCGCCCTTTTTGGAATGACGGTCGAGGAACTCCATTCGGCTGGAATTTTGTTTTCGTTCCGAGTCTTCTGCAGTATGGTTGTCAGACTGTTCACCAGGACTTCGCCACCTTCTTTGAAGTGTGCGGGGTGCAGACCATCTGGGCCAGGTGCCTCGTCGCGCTTCAGGATCGATATCTCGCTGGATTTCGGTTGCTGATGGCGGGTTGCTGTCACTGTTCCATTCAGGTCTGCTGGGTTGTTCCAACAGAACTGTTTTTTGAATTGCTCGGCCCACCGCTCAAGACGACGACTGAGGGAGTGAATTGCCATTCTATCTTTTTCGCTTATTGTTTCACTGACAGCTGCCTTCTTTTGGCCAGTTGATCGAATCAGTTGAAACGGGGCGCGGCTGCTGCCTGCAGCGAAAGCCTTCTCCATCTCCTGGGCCTTCGAAATCCACTAGCGTTCTCTGTCATTCTTTAAGCTCCTGATTATCCGGTGTTTGAGGGATCTGCGTGCGCCATCACAATCGCTAGTTGCTGGTGTGGCCTTTCTGGTAGCAATAATGTTTGCTGATTCCGACGATATGCAGTATTCATTTAGTCAAGGCAGATTGTCTGGACAAAAGTTCTGAAAGCTGAGGGCATAGCTTCTTTAACCGGCTTCCATTTAACCTCCAAGCAATCTTCATCACCACTTGACTGTGCGTTTCCAGTAGCTTTCTAGCCAGATCAGCTCGATACTCTTGAGCTACCGGAACTTGTCGAAGTTGATGGACGGAGCTGCTGCCCTTTGGCTCACATAATGCTGACGGAAAGCGAAGTGTCAACCGGGCCTGCACGATGGTGTGAACAGCCAAGTTACGTAGCCCAGAAGGAACGACAGTCCTTAACTGAGGCTCTCCATCGTTACCTGATGGCAACATGGTCCAATTGAGTCCACGACTGTCTTGTGGCAGGTGGCCTCCAGGTAGCTCGATGTGGGTGATTTTGTTGGAAGCTCACACTGGCCAGGAACAGACGATGATCTTCACGTAACTGAAGAAGTCGCTCCCCATTATCCGTACGCTCAGCACCGACTCGAAATCTACCACCTAACTGTGCTTCTTCCGGACTTAGTCGTCCAACTTGGACATTCATATCATCCGCCAGGATTACTCTATCCGTCCTTATTGCCGACTGAAGCAGTCGTGACAGATGTTGATAAAACTCGTCCTTCTCAGTCTCAGAACTGTAGTCTATTGGAGCGTACGCTGGCACGACAAATGAACGCCGTTTACCGCATCGACCTGCATTGATCTTATTTGAGCCAGACAACCTCACGGCGCAAAAATGACTGTTTACTGGGATCCAGTCCAGTAAGGCACTTTCAGCCTTATGGCTGAGTGCAAATCCCACACCGTAGGTTCTACAAGTCATTGCGTCAGGATCACCGGATACCCCAAGAGTGAAATGTGGAACATCTGAGCTCGTCCTAAACGGCTTGAGGTGCACAACCGAAGTGGGGTCTTGTATTAATGTTTCGAAGACAGAGAGATAAAGCAAAATTTCAACAAGGGATGCCTGTTGCCCCATTTGAGTACGGACATTAAAGGCTGCAACGTGGATTAGATCTTTTTGAGGTTAGTAAGCGATTATTTTGGTTTGTTTTTCTGGGCGACAGTTGGGACACGGAATAGTGGCTAGGGGCGTCGCAGATAGGTTGGTCGCACTGCATTGTTCGTTGGGTGGGGAGGGTGTGTGGAATAAGGCCGGTGAGCGAAGATCTGCAAAGGCGAATGATACTTCCCGGTTGCCCAA
>SJOL01000207.1:41617-56148 GCA_004794785.1 Opisthorchis felineus
TAGACAGGAGGACGATTAGGGTCCTCAACCAAAGCATTTGGCTCAAGAGCCTAACCGCAAGGCAGCGATGTTTGGTGGGAAATGCAAATGCATTACCGTTTCTACGGAGTAAGTCGCCCCATGTTCCAACCCCCAACCTGGAGGACCAGGAGACTGTGTTCGTCAAACCTCTAACCATTGACCAACCTGGTATGAGAGACTCCGTGAGTGTCGAGGGGACACCCCTCGGTATAGCTCAATGGGTCGCTGAGGTGCGCAAACCGTCACACCACGGTAAGGTCTGGTCTCTTCGTTCAGTATAACCTTGTTGAGTGCACCTTTCCAGTGCTGAAGTTAACGTCGTCCACTGAAAGACCTCTTGGTTGGTTGCTGTGTATTTCATCTACAGCTGGTTGTGATCATGCGTAAACGGCACTCAATTTGGCTCGAAAAACATAGCTCACCCCAGAAAACAACCATTCGCTGTGCACAGGACGTAAGTGGATAATCGCCGATGGGGCTTCTGGATACATTTCTGCTGCGGGCGGTGAATACAAAGCTTAATGGTCGAAGACCTCCATAAGTCTTGGATCCCCAGCTCCTGCGGGCCACTCCTAGCTGTGCAACGCAGATTGCACTGTATTTGATGTACACGACTATTGACACCTAGTGTTAAGCTGTCGTCCACACTGAACCCAAGTGCAGTCCCACAATTCAGAAACCTTTGTTTCTGCATCCATATGTAAAATGTTGCTACTTATGACGGAAACCCTGTGGACGGATACGTCGATTCAGTCTCAACAGTGTTTGCTCACCGACCCATTTGTACTTTGTTTTTCTCAATAAATGATAAGTGTCGATAGTACTAATAATGTTGTTCATGCACTACTGGGTATGGATTTGTCTATCCCGCGCATATAGCTGCCTTCTCTTTTGATTCGTAGACTAAATGATGTGAGTGATTAATGTCTTTTGTCCTAATACCCCTTGATTAGATTCCCTATCAAGACATGGTACCAACTGATCCAACCTTTTCGCAAATGCGTAGTGTTGTGTGTGACAATTACCCTGAAGATGGAACTCAGGGCACCGATGATGTGTGCAGTCCAGCTGACCAGAAAAACACTCCTATAAATGGCGCAGTCTCCGTCAACCACGGACGCAGGCCACCAATTAGTGATCGCTGGCTAGATGATCCTTATCTCCTTCGGGCTACCCATCTCATACAAGAGTGCTGGCACTGGAACTGGTCATCCCGACTACCCGCTTTACGCGTACGAAAGAACCTAGAAGTTCTTGAGTCGTCATTGGTTAATCTCACTCGTGATACATGACCCCTGCTATTGTAACTTGCTATAGCATTTACTGTCACTTTTGTCTTATGCAAGGATAAGCGCTTCTCCTAAACTGACCAGCTCTTTTAGACTTCAATGCAATTTTAAATCAACACACGTTCTGCAGGTGGTTTGTTCCCTGCTTCAAGGTAATTTGATTTCACTGGGAGTTACTCATTGTCTTTCATTCGCCTTCTATGTAATTTTATATCACCCTTGAATTTTGAACTCGTTCTTAATCGTTCACCGTGGTTACTTTCGTTCTGAGGCGGGTATATGCAAATGTCTACCATGGTTTATCTCAGCGTGATGCCTTGACGACAGTTAAGCCTGTTCCAATTGGCTGAGGTTGCTCTCACCTTTTTACAGTATGGATCCCATCGAAGATTTCGGTTTCCTGTGGTAAACCGAAATATGGGGATGCGTTCGAAAAATCGAATGATTGAAAAGTTAGCATTAGTGCAACTGTTCAACGCCGCAAGCACGATTTCTCTAGATACTCTTGTTCATCTCAGCTTCACCTCATCTAACTTACGTACTCTTCTTTCTGTTAAAATCCACCAATTATGACAGCTAATTCCTGTCCTAGGATGCGTGCTTGCCTCAGGCAATAGGGTGTTTTGGAGTCTGAACTTAACTTTCAAAGCAAGTATTTCACCCATAGAAGTCATCAGGACGTCAAATCTTCACCTGTCATTGACAGGTGTACAGTTTAAAACGATTAAAAAACCGGTCATTTATTCAGTGTGCCTTGAGTTCCAGGAAAGGGTGACAAGTGGCCACATGTTCATGGGAAACCACCCCCATGATTTTCCTATTTGCAAGAACCCAAGGTAGTGAGGCGGCACCCTTACCTAACCGTGTACTTCAATCTGAGATTGATCTCAGAATTGAAGATGCTGGACACCTAACAACCGCCGGCAGGCTGGAGTATCAGATTCATTTATCGCCGTCAGCTCAGTTCAGAAAAGCCTATTAACACTACATTATACCTTTGCTTTTCTTAAGTTCGAGATGCCGTCCTGAAACACTGAGTTTGCGATGCGATTCGAGTGGAAATCCATGTCCTGCAGAAATGAATCCGAGTAATTCACTTTGGGGGGCTTAGAGGCCTATTTCGCTTGATTTGCGTGTTACTGAAAATCACTGAATGAACCTATAACACCATCTGCCAAAACGAATTGGTTTCAATATAAAAAATCCAATCTGATCGTCCTAGTCCCCACTAATTGTTTATACTGTGCTGTTGCCTTCGTTCTTCCCTGAATTAAAGCTTCGACTCTGTTCCTCACTAGCATTCCTTTCTAAATCGCTCCTCGTCGCAGAGTGTGAAACCAGTGACAAAAATATTTTCATTTCTGCGTATACAGCACTGGAGGTACACCGATGAATACAACAACAAGCACACAGAAACCATAGCCTGATCGTCTTCTCTAAGTTACCTGATTTTAATGCTCATTGAGTTTCTCTGTTAATGTCTCTTACAAGTATACCGTAGAATCTAACTCAGTTTGACTGGGTCTTCCTCAGCCAGCCCTAATAAGCTGGAAAGGATGCTGACATTAGTTGGACCACTTAATTTTGACTGCAACTCGAGATGGCGGAACTAAATCAGGTACTGATGTACTCTTCAGTGGCAGTCGTTGCCACTGAAACCCACGCGGATATTTGAGGTTGTCCCCGGCCTAGTCACCCAACTGAACATGATGGTTACCGGGGTGTTTCTGTCCGTGCTCAGGTAATTTTCGTGACCAAATCACATTTTGTTGTGTACTGTTTAACCTCATACGGCGTCCACCGTCGACAGAAAAGACTGAGTTTTCAGCAGGTAATTGCATTAGTTTTGCCTTGTTAGCATGAGAGAATACAACCTAATACGTCTGATGTTTCCACGGTTCTTCCCATAAGTTTCAACAATCCATGGTTTTCTCCACGAATTCCCCCGTCATTTTCCATGAACTTACGTGCTGCGCGACAAACGGGTTTTTGGCGACCATTGAGAATACGTTTATTCTCACTAACATCACCACGTTCAACAAAATTTTGTTGGTATGCTCCCATCGTGAGATAAATCCGATGTTTGGCCGAGACGGCTTACTTTGGCCCGGACACGGTAATCCGCGCGGTTGTCTGCACACGGGGACTGCGGCACCTTTTGAATGCGCAGAAAGTTCTAAGCCCAAGCTCCTAGATGGAAGGTATACGAACCTAGTCGTCATAATCAACATCCCTCATTAGGGCCGATATCGAACAATCATTCCCATCGATCGCATAGTTGGGCGGTCTAGTACTGAGGTAGCGGCAAATTAAGGATCACAGGATAGAATGCCTTTAAGTTGCTTCCTTTCAATTGCTTGTGCGGTATCAAGAACTCCATGAAGCTGGGCCCGACAGGGTCAGGCCCCATCGGTTCAACATCCCAGTCGTCATTTTCAATCGTTATAGCTACCTGGAGATCCAAAACCATAATATCAGCATCCTTATGAAAAAACAGGCCAGGTCGTGAAAGTTAAGAACATAGGCTTGATCGCACTGCTTGGGTGATTGCCGATGGTAGCAGCACGTGAGAAACCCTCGGTGCTGTTTGAAATTCTGAGCAATGCAGCCTAAGACTATGTTTTCAGACCTTCTATCAACACGTATCGGTCATACCCTACCTGACGCGTAATGAGGCTTGTGACAATACAGTAGGTTGAAGCAGTGTTCCAGTATGAGAGGTTGAATTCTGCTGGTCTTCAAAGGCTATCATCTTCAGCCATGGTCTCCTATTTACGTATTATCATCAAAAATGCTAGGGCTGCTACACAACCATGCCAAGTCCTGTAGTGGAAAGGGCATATGCTAGTCCGCTGCAAACATACACAGAAACAACCACACACCGTGAGTAGAATTTGACAGCCAGAACGCCATAGGACCCTAGCGAAATCAGCCCTACTTTACTCATTCATAGTGACACGTTCTGGACTATCATCTCTAGGAATTGATTTCCAGACACCTGATTGTTCCGCTTTTTTCTATCCTATTGAGGATCGGTCCTAGCGGGTTTCTGTCCCGCCCGCAATACAACAACAAAAGATGTGGTTTGTCATGCAGTTTGAGGGAACAAACTATTCAGCATCCTATGATCCGGCAGTGACGGGCCACCCATCAGTTCGCTTGGATGGTCCCTTGATACTGTGCTGTTTGTGAGGCGTCTGACTTAAGATTCTTCGCAGCAGCAGACCTATGAGGTGTTATACCAATCTGAATAGTTGGTTGTCATACAAAAGTAGCGAGAAATAGAAAAGAACGTCCATCTTTGTTGATAAAACGGGAAGGGTTAAGTACAAAGATATCTAAAGGAAGGGCTGTACACGAGGCCGAATCAAATATAAAATATTCACAGGGTTTTGTCTACAAAAGGGCGTATTTCCAGGGCTTACGTTTGTACGTACGAACGCACGCCGGACCGCAAAGATAACAAATAACGGACGGTGGATTGTCACAGTCGGAACACAATGTGTGGGTTCGTGGGAGCGGGAAAATCATTCTTAAAGGTTCGAGTCCACATGAATGCCGACAACAAAGACACTTGCGAAATACTGCGAAGCGAAGACACAAGTGCCATGGAAGGAGTAGGAGTAGCCGGTCCAGGCTGAAATGAGAGGGACAAGGACAGTATTCTCCTGTTTGGATCCCCCCCCCCAGAAAACCCCATGGGAGGCGAATGTGGACGTACGGGCTATTCCCATTGCAATTTCACCTCAACGGAAGGCTTTCTAGCTGTGAAGGCGAGTGATTTGAGAGTTGGAACATTTCACATTATCAGTACCAAATGAAAAGTAGAATGCACATTCACATGACTCTCGTTTGAACAATGGTCCTCCTGTCCTGGCGCAATCGTTCTGATGAGTCTACACCAAAGGGGCGGAGCACTGGACTCGAGTTTTGCTTCTATTAGGGCTCATTGGCAGTTCATATCCCTGGTTGTGCCGGGGTTAGAACTCCGCATATCTAACATGCGAGGCGAGTGCGTCACCACTGCCCCATCAGCACACGCTGAACGCATCTGAATTTCTACATCTGAACAGGTGAACATGTTCGCGCGAAACCCGAGTCCAGTGCTTCCCCCTTTGGCGTGGACTCACCAGAACTGTTGCGCCTGGACAGGATGACGGTTGTTCAAGCGAGAGTCAAGTGAGTGTCCGTTCTACAAAATACCGCAACCAACAACACCTGAAATGAAAAGTAGTTGAAGGACAGGAAGAAGCGCAAAAGAACAAAGCGACATAGAGGTTTTTCGTCGGTGTGATGAATTTTGTATGGTATTGTCCAACTTTTGCAAGATGAAAAAAACCGTTCGCAATAATCCAAATGGCGGGGGATGCTGAATACTAGATAGGTTCAACATGTTGTGCTAGTATGTTAGTCACGAATACGCAAAAGTACTGAAATGGAAAATTCTATTACATCGCGACTACAGCTGTTTGAAACAGCCGTACACCAACAAAGTAGTATTACCCAGTGCTCAAGACCTGCGATGAGCATCACCTCATTAATTACCCTTCATCAAGAGGAAGCGATCCTGTCGAGCTGATTGTTTGTAGTCACCGAGAGTGCTTCCTTCTGGAGGGCAGAATATCGAGTGAATTGGGGCTTGCCTCAGTTCATTTCATTCCAGATAGTTCATAACGCACAGGACTTCTTTCATTCAGCTGCCGGAAAACTGATATGCCAGTATTATCAAACAGAAAACAGTCCACATGCATGTGAAAGTACGAGCCAGCCCACAGGCTAAATGCCACCAGCGGTCACACAACGGAAAAAAAATGCTGAGGTCCTCCAGTTGGGATTAGGAGAACTCTCCCACGATGAGTGGGCTACTCAAGCTTCACAGGCAACGCCGATGAGGGAAATTACTTCGCACGTGAGAAAACGGTAGGGAGCGCAGCAGTTTGACTATGCTGTTCGATTGCGTATTATATACAGTTTCAGGTGAAGTGTAACGGCGCACCGAATGAAGACAGCGAATTTCTGTAAATCACGATCTAGTCAATTCCAGCACCCCGTGAAGCGTTTGAGTAATATTGCATCAAAAGCAAATTCACTTCTCTTGTGTTCCACATCTTTACTACGTCACGAACTCCCCACCGACGTGCATGGTTATTACCAGCGTCTGTACAACTTGGTGGTGCTTTTCAACTGGCACGAAGTGACCGGTTAATCCAAACTTGACTGAGTTCGCAGTGTATTACGTAACGGACAACGGTTTTTGTGGCAGTGGCCTTAAGGATGAATATGTTTTCAGCATGTTAGTATTACTCGCCCATCCACCAAGCAGAGATCAGACGTCAAAACTCAGGAAGCCTTCAAGGTGGTGGACGCAACGAACAGAGAACCAGAAAACTAACAGCTTTAACCTGATCAGAGTTAGCTGTTTTTCAACAGGTGTTTTCCGTAACTGATTTACATTCGCAAGTTTTCAGTGTCATTGAATGGGCTGTCACAACCGACGACCGAGTAATGAAGTAGCAGACTGAGCAATCACACAGCCCAGCATCATTTGCAGCCAGATTTTGTGCAATTTATCCAGAATGTCCCAGCTCTGTGGATAGTGACAGCCATCTAAAAGAATGTTTGACGGTTTCCTAGAGAAAGATCCTTTGGAACGTTCTAGACCTTGGCGGAACGCCATGATCATCCTTCGCTGGAATAGGGTTTGCGTTTCAGAAGGTAAAAATGATGAATTTTTGCGTCGGAAATGAAGCAATCAGGTAACTCAGCTCGTCCCTTCGAAAAGAGTAGCACTCACTTGATTTGGCGAGAACATACAATCGAAGCCAAAGAAAAAAGAGTGGGGACTCTGAGGCATTGTAGAGACTCCGGAGATGGATCGGGGTTCAAAAATTCATTGCCGGAAACGGAGAGGTTGCACTGAGTGTGAATAGTTATAGGGAAGGGTAGGCATCGTAGTTTATTGCCATCAAGACGAAGATCACGTAGATGTTGCAGGCAGTGCAGGAACGAGGCAGGTAGACCGTTCAATCCGAGATCTATGAGAAACGGAAAATACCATGGCTTGGGGGCAGATTGTGACTGTTGCGACCGACTTTTTTCGGTATTCAGTTAAACAATACAAAGGAAGGCAATGGCGGGCATGCAGACCGGCATTCTACAAGAAATTGGACCGAGGGATGGTGTTCAGTACAGGACTAAAAGACGAGGAAGACATTATACAGCCAAATATATTCACAAGGACGCGTTAAGATGAACTGTACCGAAGTAGACAGTGATGAGTTTCTAAGCCGGGGTCCCTAATCTCAAACTGGGACCAGAGGAGATCCCAAGCGATATATTCGTGAAATTTGGTTGGGAAAACTTTACTTATAGAGCCGCAGTTCCACCCAGAAAATCAGGGAGTGAGAGGGAGATAAGTTAATCCATACATATAAAGTTACTGATACATATGTAGGTTGTTGATATCCGCGTCAATGACGATCGGAGGTGAGAAATGTTCTGCCCGCTAAGCAGGGTAATTTGGTCGCCCACCTGGTCTTGCCGTCAATGGTGAATATGATGATGACAATACTACAACTAGCGGAGCCCCTCGGAGATCCATTCGCGAAACGAATCTCTGTTCGGGTTTGGAGAAATTTCCGACACCATGCGTATTTCTGCAGATTTTGTTGATGAAATCTGAAAGTCTCGGGAATGACGGCAGTGGCACTGTAGAAATATCAACATCCCTACTTGAATGCCGCAAGATTATCAGTTGCAATTGGTGGGGAAATACTTCTAGGGCGCTGGAATCATCACTTTATGTGCGTGTACCAAATACGGCATTTCGCAGTTGAAACGAATTAGAAAACTCAAGGAAATTCCGCACTGTAGAGGGACAGAGCGATTACATTAGGGGCGGGGTTTCCGACGGGAGTTAAACGGAATACTGTCCCAATGTACGTTCCAAATATAGGACCAGGAAACTAAAATGCGACATTAGGGCTCCTGCTCATTACCTTCGCCCCTCAGATAAGCACCTAAAAATGAGTTTGTCAGTTTAGGATCTGTTCATCAACACAATCTGACAAATATGACAGTTGTCATCCGCTGCAGAGAATGATAATAAAATTACAAATAAACTCACGAGAAAGATTGATCGAAACCAGGTTTCTCAGGATCCAAAAGTCGTCCGGGAGCCAATCAATTGGATTATGGGACAAATCCAGATTTCTCAAAGAAACAGCCAGTGCTGATTTCAGGCCCACTGACGGCCAGGTGGTTATGGCATTTCTACCCAGCACCAAAGAATTCAAAGAAAGCTGGCTTATTTCAGGTGGGATCTGTGTTATCTTATTTGAACCCAAATCCAAAGAGCGCAGTAGGACAAACTTGAGCAGTCTGGAGTCAAAAGAGCGTAGATTCAAATCCCGAACAATCAACTCCCTCATGTCCGGTGGGAATGGTTTTCCAATCGGGTAATCCTCTCGTCGTTTCACGTGTACTTTGTGAATTTTTGCAAACTTTAACTAGGATCGATCAGAAATCAAACGGCACAACACCTCACCTCAGAGGCACAAGTATTCATTGTGTCCAATATCTGTTTCGACGGCGTCAGTCCTGATGCAACGTCAAGCAAAACCTTCAAAAACTTGGACAGTAAACCCGGATCTGCCTGCACGGATGTCGGGATTAAGGCAAAAAAGCATCTGTTGAGACAGATTTGCAAAAGCGTGTAGACGAGGTGTGGAAAGCGCGAAAGTTTACCTTGGGTGAGATACTCAAATAAGTCCTGAAAACAAATGTGTACATGAAGGAAACTACTCAGGAGGTTGCTGAAGACTCGTCGGCAGCCCACGAGAGATTCAGTTGTCTCCTGTGAAAACCAAATTGATATGCAAATGAGTGTATTTGTCAAAATATGCACACGCTTGTGTTGTCGAGGAAAAGGACCAAACAGAGTTTTGGCCGCCTAAGATGTTTGCAGGTCCCGAATTCTGCAACGGCAGTTTTCAAGTCTTCTGTCTGCATTTTCCACTGTCACTAAACATTATTTCCCCATAAAACAACGTCGACCAAGATGGAACTAAAAGTACATCAAACACAATACGCCTGTCACAGTTGACATAGCTCTTCCGTTTCACACTAACTCCGATATTATTCAGGGAGTTATCCTGCTCACTTGTTTTATGCGTACCAGACACCTTCCACTGGCGGTAAAGAAATAACATTGTTACCTGCCACGTGGTTCCTAGTTTTCAAGCTCTCCAACTACAGAAAGCCATCACCACCTTCACGAACTGGCACCTTGTGTGCTTTCCTAAGAGTCTGGATGTCTCTTTGAGCTTTCTTTGTTTTCTTCTCGTTATCGGTCTCTACATGACAGTGTGCAAAGCACTGCTGCTAATGACTGGAACATTCCCGAATTTTCCCAAATCTATGGTTTTTCTCATAAGTCTTCCTAATTGAACCAACATTCGATAAGGCAATGTGGCTTCTTAATCTTCAGTTATCCGTCTGTCACCTCGTCTCATTTATAATTTTCTGGTTGCATGCATTCTTTCGCATTGGTTTTATCGTTCCTCACTTTCTTTCATGGCATCAAACAGCAAAACGCATTGTCCAACCCTTGAATTGTTACTCCAATAGGCATGCATCCAGGACAGCACATGATCTGATGTCCAAACACTGACCTGTATCGGCCTTGCTCAGGAAGTTTTACTAGATGCTCCTCAGTCCCTGCTCACTGAACCAAACCAAACTTTGCGACAATGTTTAGGGAAATTTTTCCACCAAAACTACTTACAACTCCACTGTTTCATTCGGCAAATCAGCTATCGTCCACTTTATGGTGTACTCGCACCTTCTGCTCTTTCGACATTGCCTCTGCTTGTGAGCAGAGGCGTTTGGTGGTCATCAAGCCTGACATTGTGCCAACCAAATTAACCGTTAGTTCTGCTAGTATGTGTAAGAAGCAGATACTCAACAGTGAGCAGCTATTGCGAGAAGTACTACAGGCTCCCTCTTAAATTTGCTTTTAAAAGCACGGGATTAAATGTACGGAGACGAAAATTAGGTTATGGGACCTGCACTACCGCACAGTAAGACTACTCTCCAATTTCGGGATATTACTCGCTCCGACTTTGCCGACGCTGATGATCTAATGCTGAATGGCGGCATCAAAAGTTGCAAGCCAGTACGCCTATAAAGAAAACACTTGGACAACAAAAGATGCTTTCTTGGAGACTGCTTCATTACCAGACTTCCAGTTTACCGCACAACCGTTAAACCTTAGCTGACTAGAGTGTGAGACACTGCAACTGCGTTCGACAACCTTTGCAAACACAAGTTGTGGGTATACTGGATTCTACAATAAAGCAAGACGGGTTTAGATATATGAAGGCGATAAGCTCCCGCATTCGGCATTTTAGAAAATAGTCTCATGGCGAGGTCTGCAGTAGTTCTAGAAAGTGGCATGTAGGTGCCTTCACGACTAGCCACGGAATTGGGTCATTGCAAGTACAGGGTCTGGCGTATCTCCGTGAGGAGATCACAAGACAACATATGTCACTCGTTAGACACAGACAAACATGATCTAGTGATGTACTGGCTTATTGCCTTCAAAGCATAATCACTCCCTCCCAAACCTAATATTAGGCTCGAGACAACTCAGTGGTTAAGGTGACAGCTTATGAACTAGAATGTCCATGGTTGGAACCCAACCTCAGCATCTCGACTGTTCCTGTCTAAGCTCGGGCAACCTGGCAGTATCCCACTCTTCGTGTCTCCTTCCGTTGGAATGGCAGTTAGCCACCGAAAGGGTGCTGCAGCTGAACGATTGTTATTGTTATTTAATAAACTTAACATCTCTAAGGGACACTCGTAACACCATTATGTGAACGGTAACCGGTTATAAGTCCTCGCCCCCAAGGTATATATCTACCCTTCTTTCAATATGTGTGAATGAAACTGTTACAACTATTACTGGCTGTTGAAACTATACAATTTACAATCGACGATGATCACGACCACTATAAGCACTGACTAGCGTTCACTAGCGGTGGTCATTCGACACGTCAAATAAATTGACATGGCTGTACGGCAGTGAAGCACCAGTGTTTAAATCTGGTGTCGCTATCAGTGATGATGATGACGACAGGTACACATTGGATGTTCTCCTGGGAGGGATGCCAGTCACTACAGGTAGGAGTACTAGTGCGCACGGAATGTGAATGTTTCTGGAGGAGAAGTGCTCAATGTGGTTTGCCCTCCAGGTGGATTACTGAACTTGCAGTATATGCAGACAGTAAAGTCCGAAAGCGCTGGATGTTTTCTGCGACCGAAGTACCTACTGCGCAACCAAGTACGTGCTCTCTAATTACTCCCGCACGGATTCATAGACAATCCAATAATAGCCACGCTTCGAAGACATCAGTGGTAAAAAACTGAAGGTATCTTAGATCATCTGCCTACAGAGGCAATGCGTCGCACTCAGCCAAGTCCATACTGTAGCCTAGTACACAAGAACCTTGAGACCTAGTGTTATTCCTTTTCGACATTACAAGTGATGTAACTTAGCAAACGTGATCTGGACCTTTGAGATTCGTGAACTTACTTCACAGGACACGCTCCGGTCACAGCTAGTACAACTACCGAGGTATGTTAAATTCTCCACAACCTCCAGCGTTCTATGAACTGCAAGAAACACGTCCAGGGACTACACATTCTGAAGCACGTTGTAGGTGCTTTCTCTTTACCTGCAAAGATATGGATGATATAACCTACATAGTCCAGGTCGACGAAGTTTTCTCACCAGCAACGATATGAACACGTTCGCCCTATTATTACATCGATGACGAAGTTGAATAAAAACGGAGAAACTGAGTATCTTTGCAAGACACCACTTTTATAGGAAAGCTGTTGAAGAGATCCCCATTCCCATACTCAGAGGCGTATGAAAACTAGGACCGGATTATGAACATATACTACTGGAACACCTTCTGAAGGGGGCTCTATATTCACAGTCCACCTTTTATTGAAGGCCAGCAGGCCGGATCGGGGGTATCAGATGGCAAACTGAAATGTTGTCCGAAACAGTGTCCAACGGTCCAAAAGTTCTTTGCTGGATATCAGAGAGCCATGTTACTTCATGATAGTTTTGCTGACAAGAGGTTCCGGGGAACCTGTAGATCAAATCAAGTGAAACAACATGCCGACATTTACAGCATTTTCTGCTTCTTCTATTTCTTAGGCCTTTCGAATCCAACTAGCTTCTGGGTCAGCATGGACACTCAGTTTCACCTGATGTCGGATTCGGAGTCGAATTGGGTTATATTTTCGACCGGAGGGAATTTATCGTCGGGTCTCTAGTACGGTCACGATCCCACTAGAGCCCCAATATATGGAAGAGATTGGCTGGGTTGTCGCAGATATATTAGATACAACTTTGGAAATCTCACTCCAGTGATCGTTAAAATTCGACACCGGAGCAGACGGGCGTTGGAGGAGCCGGTTTTCATGGGTTTGTTTGATTCCTGGGTCCATGAACTTCCTAATAACTAAGCGCAGTGTAGGTGTTTTCTGCCAACTTAAAAAGTACAATGAAAGACAACAATGGTATTTTACGTGCTTCAAACATGCGGAAAATGAAACCACGATCGACGCCCTTAGACACTTCAACCTGAGAATCTGTGGTCTACATTTCCCACTTCAAACCTTGGAATTTCCCGTTGAAAATGATTGAATCAGAGAAGGTGGTCTTTGCGTTTTAACTAGCTACATGCGAGTATAACCACCGAAACTGATACCGAATATCCAGGTGTGAACATATGGGAAGTTCAAATGGAGGTTACCTGCATATACATACCTTCTGAATCATTATATCCTTTTCTGGTACTATGATTCGTATAGTCAGGTTCCCGGATGCTACGTGGCGGTCGTAGAGCTTTCTGATATTATTTGTCAACTGAAAAGAAAATGTTCGTGGAATGATTGCATCACCTTAAATGCCTTCGATGAATCTCTGGAAAGGAGCTTCAACATTACGTCCGTCTTATGCGGGTACAGACTGATCAAAGCCAGCTTGGGTACAGTGCGACATGACACGCAACCCGAGTTAAAATTATCCACCACACAGACAGACGCCGAGAACTTCATTTCAAGAGGGGATACTTCGGGATCGGTCCTGGAAGATAAAAGATCGCTAAAAATCAGTTACGAACAGAACTAACATACGAACAGCTATAAATGCACTGGTTCTCCAAACCGATTCACCCGTGACGGAGTCCGTACTGCTCCTTATTGCTCTTATTGCCTCAATCGATAAAACGTCGTGCGCCTTACGAGGGCCAGCCAACCGAGCGGCAGTTGCGCTGTCTAAAGTGACAGTATGGAACCACTTTTTTCAGAGATCCAAATCCCCATACATGCACCCTCATGAGGTCTCATGTTGGATTTGACAAGCTGCAATTTGATGCATCCACTAGTAATTTACTAAACGCAGCGTATTGTCTTTATAGCAAGGACCGTTACAACTGTACCCTCATTTACCGGCCTTGCAAAAACTGCCTTATCGTCACTCTTTTGTTCCAAGGTTTGAGTCCTCGAACGCCTAGGGGATCGTGCATGTGTTTGGAACCCTAGCCTCCAGAACCTTAGTGGTGGGAAAAGACTCACCCAAAGAAGCCAAAAGCGTTGTGACAAAAGCGAGTGCAAAATTACGGGGACCGTCGCAGTAGTTGGTGAGTATTTTGACCCTGAATCAACACTATTCGGTCGACGTTGAGTGACTGACCGGTATCGCTTCTAGGACAGGCCTGAGCACTCAAGCATCGCCAGTGTTCACCGATTGACTGCCTGAACGTCCAGTCGATAGTTGGGTCTTCTGACTCGGCTACCTTCTTGAAGTGATTTAGGCGGATTCGGCGGTTCCCAATATACGAGAAGAGACAGGTTATTTTCAGAAATCTGACGTTTTCGACAGGTCAGAATATTGCCACGGAACTTGCTGGCGGAAGATGCGTACACTGACAAAGTTGCTATTCTTGGATAACAGACTTTAGAAATACAAACTATTTCAGATAACCCTCATAGTTGAAAAAAATGTTTCGGCCAGGTCTTTTCAAGTCATACAGTTGCAAAGCCTCAGATAGCAGTATTTAGCATGGTCTAATGGGCATGGTGTACATGAACAGGAAGTCGAGTGAGAGACGACATTGGCTACCTGAGTTTGTCACTGTAGGC
>SJOL01000215.1:41593-71460 GCA_004794785.1 Opisthorchis felineus
TTTTTTTTGTGACAACCCCATTTGTTTCGTGTACTAATTAGGGGTATACAAATAAGGATCATGTTTGGGATTCTCAACCACATCCGTGGGATGCAAGCAGCCTGACATGTTTTTAGTGGCGGTAGGCAAGTAAACGTGATGTATGCTTGTTTGAGAAGGGTTTCATGACAAGCACCTGGAGTGGTCACTGCCGGGATGGGATTCCTCAGAATTTATTAACTCTAGGCCAAATCCCATGTGTCAGGTTGCGAGGATTCTTTGAAGGATTCGTCGTATTTTTTATTCGTGAAAGTGCACTTCCTCTTCCCAGGACTGTGCTATATGTTTCAAAAGCGAGGAATCTTTGAGAGGGAGTTCCATCCGAGCAGCGCAACCCTATGCCTCTTTTAAAGGACAAGTGAATCTTGATTATCAACATGTGGAATTACATCATATAATCGTCCCTCAAACTAGTCTCGGGAAAATTATTACCCCATACGATTGTACCTATGTGGTACAGCACCCCAGTGTTGTCCAAAAAGTGCGTTTTTCAAAGGACTCAGGCTTATGGAGATTTTACGTAGGTTCGGTAAATGCATCAGTAACAGAGGTGCAGTGAAGAATGCCATTAATATATTAAGTGCTTATAAATACACAGCCGAACGTTTTAAACTTGGGTCGCATGTCTGATTTGGTATTCTGGTGACCAACAATCAGCCTGAAGTGGATCCCAAGGAATCCGTGTGATCTGACGAGGCTGATATAGACGTAACGCACTACTCATAAGTTTGCTGAACGCTCTCGACAGCCCACGACGGGTTCCGCCCTTCTTGGGGCTCCTAAAGTAGGCGCAGTCCCTGCGCTCCCGTCAGTCTTATGTTTTACTTGAACCCAAATTGTTTAATAGCATCTTAAACGAGAGATTCAGCTGGGTTCCAGGTGAGTCTCCCCTTAAAAATTGGTATGCAAATGAGGCTGACATAGCTTTAAAGTCGATTACCGATCGGCACCATAGCCAGCGTTGCTGAAATGCATTATGAGGCTTAAAAGTGCTGAAAATAGTTTCCTGCAAAATGGTCACTGGAAGCCAACCCATTTACTCATGAGACGTATTAATTTGACGGTACAACGGACCAACAAAGAGGTAATGAAAATAGTGGGACAGATGTAAACAAGTGGTGAACTTTACGCGCTGTCGCAAGTACGGTCGATTTCACAAGATCATTGAAACTTTCTTCTGAGAACTCGTCACTCGAGCAGCTGGTCAATACGTGACCACGCAATGTAGTTTCCGTTATTGACGGATGACTGGCGCAATGTCCAGTCTAAGTGAGAGTTAAGCTCACTGCTCATCGGCTGCCTGTGGCCAAACGGTTAAGTGTTCAACCATTGGCAGGAAGTTCGCGTGTTCGAAAATCGACTTTCTAAGATTACTGAAGAAAACCTCAAGTGCACAATTTCTTTAGACGCATACACATCTTTCTCTGAAACCTATTTCCTATACCCTATTGTGGGATGGGATGTGCGTAGATCTGACTGTCAATTGCCACTCCCAGGTTTCACCAATGCAAAACATATCTGAAACCGACTCACTACATATCAGCAGGTAGTTGCATACCTACTTAGTGGAATAAACTGCCATCCGGGAGGAATCATCTCCGCACTGACTGTACGCCACTCAGACAACAGCCGAGCAAACTATGAAAACTATGAGGTGAGTAGTTGTTAGACTGTCTCATCAATCGTTCCTCCACGAGTACACATTAACCCGCTCATCCTTAGTGGCACTGTATCGCAAATTACGGTGGCTATGTTTTGAGATAGTGTCACCAGCCTTAGAACTGTTTACATCACCAAGTCTGATTATCGATACTCACCTTGATTAGCTCCGTAGATTAAGCAAAGGACGTTGCACTATGTTGGTTTGGACAGTGTGCAGTCCAGGCACATTGGCCGCATGATGCTTGGGTCAGTCGGACTAACAAGTTGAAAGAAATCCCCGGTGAACTTCATATGTTTGGCCGACAGATGTGGTGGCACTTCGATCGGTTACCCAAGTCATTATCATAGCAGTTAGTCCAGTTACGTAAGTAGTGGATGTCAGAGAACAAGTTAGCCAGTGGCTTTTCGGCTGGAGAATTTGGTGCAGGAATGACGCATATGGATGCCGATTTTCTGCATTAATAACTATAATTCAGATTTTCGTCTCGATTGGCGGCTTAGGGTGAAACCTCAAGCGCGGAAGGTCCAAGTATCTCTCATGTGAAGCTGGCTTTTTTGAAGGCAAACCGAACTCGAGCTAGCACAGTGGTTGATGCGTGAGCTTACTGACCGGATGGTCCGTGGTTTGGAACCAACTCCGGCATCTCGACTGCTACTGTCTAGGCTTGGACAACCTCGTGCTTCTTTCGGGTGACACAGCGGCTAGGCACCGAAACGCGGTTACAGCTGAACGATTTATATTTATTCTAAACGTCGAAACCGTAAAACTCGTCATAAGTAAGGAGGTCTATATAACATAGTTCCTGTCTTTCACCTTTCCGGAAAACAGTAGCCCTGAACTTCCAACAAAACTGCTCACTTCGTATGCAAAGCAAACTTTCTAGCCAACTGTAAGATACTCCTGATTGTTGTCGTTGTCCGAGGTTATCACCTATCTTATAGTCATCCTTATAAGTGATTTACCATCTGCAAAACGTTCTGTGGAAAAAAAACCGTCACTTAACTTATAGACATGATTAGAAGTGAACACACGATGTGTAGGAGTTCAATGAGATTTCCGATTTCCTATTCTTCACCTTTTTCTGACGCGTGTATGCAACCTTTCTCTGAATAGTTATTTGGTATTTTGTAGGGCGACAAAGTTACCTGAATTCCAGACGGCATGAGCTATGAAACCGGATAAAGCACATTGACTTATCAATTGAGATTTCATCCTGCAAGTGCAGCTAATCTATGCTGAAAAGCCGAAAAGCACTGCACATCCGTTTCATTCTTTATGGGAATCATCAGCAATCCGCATCATATGAAATTGAGTTCCGAAACCGCCACCTACCGGCTATGTCCTGCCTGAGTAAGAGCTAATCATACTGCTGAGTAACTGCTCGTGGGCAAACAGTTGAGTGTTATTGATCGGGATGTCGCGGGTTCGAAGCTCTCTGAGTTCCCGGTTGTACACTCAGCATGCCTTTACAGTCTCTCGAGGGGACATGTGCGACCGATAGAGAAGTATTCACTCGTAATTAACATACGTGTCTCATTGAGTTCCAGATCCTAAAGCACTCCATCGCATCGATTCAAGTACATCATGGAACAATAACAACATGAAGTTCACGATTTACAAAGGATGCATGTGTGATCAGTTAATCTGGGTCATCTGGGAAACTTGTCAAGACTGGATACATCTGGTTACACCACGACATCATATCCTAATGCTTCTGATCTTGCTAAACCAATCCCATCTTTTTCCTCCGCCTTCTAACACAAGACTTGCGTTTGATGCCTTTCAGAATTTTACATTGTTCCCGTATGTAGTGTACGCATAGCGTTCTTCTTTCTACTTGCGATATTACCTCAGACAATTCATTCGCCTCACTGCCGAACATTTGACAGCAGACGTTACAAGATGGTGCGTATCATACCACTCAGGCAAGAATGACTGCGGAGTCTATCTTATTCACTTCCAAATTCTATTTCAGAAACGTGCCAGAAGTCTCAATGCTTCCAGCAACTCAACGGAGGAGATATTTATGTACATTCTTATATTTAGCTTATGGTTACTGCTCTTTTGTGCCGCAACCACTTGTTATCCCGCTAAGCCCCAGCAGCGTGTTGTGTGACCACATAGTCGATAAAATTTATCATGGATCTGAGACTTAACGAACCACGGCAGCCTCACAATGCTTCGTATTGGCGTGTGCTTAGTCTTATTAGAATGATTCGTCATCTAACGGAGAAATAGATAAATTTTCCCGCAGCTGTCTGTGCACGCGGCGAGTGGAAGAGTTGTGAGTGCTGGTGATCCTTCCTATCAGTACTACCATTGTCCTCTATACTTCTGTCGATAATATCGCGTTGCCTTCAAAACTCAGAGGGACAGCTTTTGGTTTAAGCCTCGAGTGCCAAGCCAGTGTGTCTCCGCTCACAGAGATCGAGTTTATACTTACGTCGTGACAAAACCTTTCACGTTTGTCCTGGTCTGTAATCACACAGGCAGATGCAGTTATCGTATCTCGGCTCTGTCGGAGAACCGGCACACCAACAAGCTCCAATGCGACCATCCCACAAACAATTGGACCATGCTAAATTAGGTCTCACTTCACTATTTGGTATCGGAGTACAACTTTGCACTACTGTGTTAGCAACTTAAGCTAATCCACCCACAAAATTATGAGTTGAAATGAGTAGCAGCAAGATTTCAGGTAATGGCAGTCACCAACTTAGCAACGACCTGTTCCTTTATGAGCGTTTTTCGCATCGTTCGACTTTTTTTGACGCCCCATGTCCGGTTTAGTGAGAAACTTTACCGATAATTTCATGAGGAACTCTAAAGTTCCCAAACACGATGTGTACCCTGTTGAAAATGTTTACTGCAGAGGTCAACTTGATACACATGGACAGTTCAAGGAAGCTGGAGTGTATGGGAACATTGACAACAAGTACATCAGTTATTCGGAGGCTAGCGCGGAGGGACCCGAACGAAAGGTGATGCACTGGTGCCTGAATGCCCAGAAAACAATATTTATAGCGTACAAACCGATCTCAGGTCTTCACCAAATGTGTTATTATCTCCGCTTGGTACACATCTAATCCGGCCCTAATAAATAGCATTCCTTGACGGATAAATTGACTTATAAGCTAGATTTGACCCTCTCTCTCTCACATCTTGTCGAACTGTTACGTGCGAAGCATGCACGCAGGATAGTTTTGTTTTGGAATATTGTGTTGCACACCGAAATCCTATCAAGAGACCAATAACTGGGGGGGGGGGTATGTACGGCTCACGGAGTATTTTACTTTCCCTAGTCCAGACGAGTGATTCGCCGTATGAAGAAACTGTCTGAATGAGAATTCTGGTCAGATTTTTGATAGCTGACTGCCTTTATAACAAACCTGATATTTTGAAGTATTGATGACGGAAACAGATTGTCAAAAGCAGATTGTCTTGAATTTTGATACAAACAACGGAATTCATCGCGAACCAATGTCTTCCACACTGTGGATCACTTCGTTTTCTGAACATCCAGTTGTTTTTCTACCTGCAGAAATATGTTGCTTCAACACACCAACAGCATGATTCAGCTGCGTGAGTGGCCTGACACAAGACCATAAAAACCCGTGGGAAGTCTTTATCCCTTCATGTTCTACAGAATTTCTTGAGCAAACTGGTGACATGGATTCAAATGCCCGTAATCCGCTAGCTGTCTTGTTGTGATGCACTACTGTAGAACTGTTCAAATCAGGGTGCGATTTGATTTCCATATCACCAGGTCGAGCCAGGTGTTCTCCGTCGCACTTGACGATGGTTGACATTGCTTTATCGACCCATACCTCTCCAGTATTTGACTGAACATTTTGGTTTTGGTCACAATATACTTGGGTTCCAATAACACTGTTTGGTCGCTGTACTTTTTCCAGAGGGCATAGTCCTTGGTCCATGTAGTTCTTTAGAAGTTCATCAATAAATTCACTGTCTAGTTCCTTGTCATTTGCCAGTGCGCTGGTCGTAATGCAATCTATAAGGTAATCGATGTCCCGGATACTCAGATTTTCCACGCTTGGATCCTTAACTGTTAGGGAACTGATAGCTTTCCTATAGACCGTTTCGTAACGTGGACCATCATAGGTGGTATGCGATACTTGATCTCCTGAATCCTTTTGACTTTGAGCTCTTTGTATTTTCCTGCTGACGGGTTCAACTTCGCTTGTCCCCAGTTTGAATTTTTCATCGTTATACAAGGATACTGCATCCGTAACGAGCCCACAAGAATCAGCTGATGTGTATGTTTGTCCGGAAGGATCTCTATTGTTCGGATAAGTCTGGAATAGTTTGGATTGCTCTCCAGTCAGGTGAACTTCTCCATTGATCGACTCCGGTTCTCTTGTGTCACCACCCGTCGACATCTGGGGCGGTTTTATAGAATCTGTATCCGTCATCGGGTTATGTGATGCTACCGACTGGTTGAGAAAGCTATAAGGGGACTTTGGTATATCCGTAGAGGACATTGGTCTGGCTGTGTAGTGAGGTTCCAGGTTTTTCCTGCTCGTCCAAACGCTACCCAGTAACTGAACCTTTTGCTTAGGTTCATGCACCCTACTCACCATAGTTTGGAGCTTGAAATTGCTTGACTGCAGTGATTTTTCCTGCGGCGATTGTCTGATTCTGGATTTTCGTTTTCCAACTTGACTGTTGTGGAGTACGCTGTTCATCCGAGAAAAATAAAATTTGTATTTCGATTGGGGAAACCTATTAGGACCGATCCTGCTTGAACTTGCGAGATTCGGAATGTGCATTTGTTTTATGTGCGCTAGTTTACTTCTTTCCCTCAGTTCATCCACAATTTGCGACAACACATCAAGCGACCGAGTGAATGATATCATGATACCAACCTTGGACTCCACAGTTCGGTGTTCGTTTCTGTACCCTTCATCGCCGCGCTCTACAGTTGATTTGTTCCTTACTGGGACAAGGGCCTTCTTGTCTTGTGAATAGTCTCGACCAACGATGTCCTGTTGTTTAATGAACTCTAGGGCAGAGGCCAAGTCTTTTACACACATTGCCGTGACACTATCTAATAGATTTGTTTCATTCAGGACTCGAAACAGCAAACTTCCGGCCTGTCCAACAATATTAGATCTCACTCTATGGAGAAGAATTGCATATAAATAGAACAGCAGTGCTGCACAGATGTAGCAATCACGAGTCCATTCATTCATCTCATTCCAGCAAGTATGGATATCTTTAAAACTCAGAAGTAACAAGTGAGCTGTTGAATGTCTACCAGTCGTGGATGCTCCAGGTCGAAAATGCCCATTCCGCAAAAGAAGCTCCATGCATTGTATTAGAGGACCGCCTATCCGACATTCTCGGTCCAAGTAAATTGCTGTGTGAAGTAGTCGACGGAGGAGGGAGTACGTATGCGACTTTTTATTTTCATCCAATTTTCCTGGGGAGTAAAAACCAGAGCACTGATGGATCAGCACGTTCAGAGTTTTGACGACATTAATGTATCGATCTGTCGGCGCCAACTCAGTGGTATAATGAAATATATCTTCATAAACCGTGGTACGTTCAATTCTTCTGCTCAGGTAACGTATAGAAAATGGAGTGCGAGGTGAGCATGACAAGCATTTCTCACAAGTCACTTGAAACAGAACAGGTAGGATTTCCAGAAACTGTCTTCTTACTGCGATACACGGAGGTAAGATCTCTAGCAAGTCTCCTCCGTTGTACCCTTGCAACTGCACAAATACATCCGAGGCGTAACTATATTCCGTGGGCTTGCACAGGTTGGAGTTCAACAGTATTTTAACAGCACTTTTGCGCCTCATGTAAACAGCTAATCCTAATGGTCTTAAGTAGAGAATAGCCGTGCCATTATACAAACATTTTGTATCACACGGGTCCGCCATTATCTCGGACGGGTTGTCAAATATCTGGAACATATGTCGAAACAGATTAGGTCTTTCCTTAAGCATGGCAAGCAAACGGTTGTCGGCTCCATTTCTAAAAGTGTTGATCAACCATCTGGTGGATGGGTGATTATACGGAATGTAACTCGGCAGCGTGATAGCACTGGATTCACTGACAGATACAGCGATGGAGGCATGTGAGACCATCTTGCGGGACCAGCTTTAGCCCATTATTTGATAGACGCTGTCCTCATATTCCTCTAACCATTCCGCTCGCGTTGTGTATAGTATCTTGTTCAACCACTACTGATCGATACGACAAGTGTGACGATCGATATACTTCACGCCTACCCCGTTGGTCTCACTGTTTCAGATCTATTTTAAGGGCCCAACGGTAAGTTTTACAATCACTTTTTCTGTACAATAAGCGATTCGGCTTGCGCGAAAAACCCAAGAAAAGTCTATAAGTAACTACTGAAACGTCAGTTGAGAAAGTAATTGGATAGATATTGCAGTGAGCTGGTCAGTTATAGAAATCTGAACAGTACCACCTGTCTACCCAGCGCTCCTGCATAGCGACACTCGATGGAAAAAATACCGAATATTGTGCATAACCTGGATCAACAGATCAAGCATTCTGCGGAGGAATAAAAATAATGAAATAAGATGGCACCTTTTTGATATCATGAAATAGTAAACCGCGCAACACGCAGAATAATGCACGGTACAGTCCGCAGTTTTTTCACGGAGTTATTCGAAAGAAAATTCTAAGAAACCAGAACGTATCTACCTAAGAGCTTGCTGGAATTTCCTAAATTCGGTTGACCTGTTCAGCTGATCACTTCTCTTTCGATCCAGCAAGGGAAGGCCCCATTAAAAATGAGAGTGAATTTGTGGTGAACTGAATCAGGTCAAGTACAAGGAAGGATGACCATGTTAACAAATCATTTGCCGTATTTCACTGTGGTGGAATGAGGGATAAATTCGTTGTTAAAAATGTCCCGTCCGATCGTGGAACTTTTATGATCACCATTGGATTTTCAATTGAGCCGGTCAATCCGGCTATAGTCCGGATGATTAACGTCGGAAATCCCATCCTGCCAAGTTAAATGCCCCAAAACCCTCCTCTGAATACCCAGGAGCGCACAACAGTACAATGAACAAGACCGAATACTTGCCACCTAGCAGGTCTGGGGGTGCGACAACAAATCAGGATTAGGTAGGTATACTCCTTTATGATCCTGAGAAGGAAGTGTTGGATGTTTTGAGACGGTTAACAGAAGCAGTTAAGAAAGCTTTTAAAAAAACATTGAATTGGTAGTTCAGTCAGTTTCCAAAGTATTGACAAAATTTCATCCTCGAAATCGGCTCAACAGAGGGTATATATATACCGCTTTTTAGTGTTTTTATACTTTATCAAATGGGTAATCAGGGGTATACACACAGAATTTCGTCAAAGGATCGTAATTACGAAATTTCTCTTGGATGCGTACAAGGGTTTACTCAAAGAACGATTTTAATACGAGGTGATGAGGGTTTCGTGAAACACACTAATTCGAAAACTAAGTTGGCTTCGGGGGAACACTCAGTTGAATCTACCTTAATTTCTCGTTTATGATGTTATTCAGCCGAATATGCTGCACAAAGGCCGTCTCAACTTCATTTGGCACGGCACTGGAGGCATTGCAGTACATTTTCTTGACCGAACATTACAGGTAAGGATGCTCTCTTTGACAACCCACGGCCGCTTTCGCCCTTCTTGGGGTTGGTCAGGCAGTATCAATATCAGAGCTTATGTCAACCTTATGTTCTACTTGAACCAGAATTAGCCGCAGTTCGCGAAGTACACTCAGTTGCAAATTAATTTGGTCTTAACGGCAGACTTAACTGAGTCCCAGCCGAACCTCTCGTTTAACACATGAGATTGTCGAAAACCTGAGGACCACGCCTACTTGATGGGTCCAAAGAAAAATGAAACTGATCGTAGGCTGCCGGGGATTTTCGACATTCTTATGAGTGGTGATGGGGGTTGTTCTGGTGCAGTGGCTCTAGAATTTTCCCTTTCATCGTATACTGCGTTTCTGCTGTGCATGTGTCCCTCCATTTTCCAGGTATTACGTAAAAGTGGAACAGTCAAACAAAACCTTATTGGTTTATTCAGCACTGTAAAATGTCGCATTAGATTATCTAGTATCGTCAGCATTCAGATGGCGTCAGATCCGATAAGAGCTTTGTCCTCTGCGTACTCGATACCTGTGAGCGAACAACCTAGCAGCATTTCAACCCCACAGGCATTAGAAGCTGAGAGTACGTCTTCCACGACCATAACAGTGGCGAAGTTGGAGAGGAAAGGTGAAAGAGGACAGCCCTGCCTGACACCATTTGATGCAATGAATTAAGATGACAGCTTCCTGTAGACCTTCACACGTTCATTGGAGGTGTTTTGCAGTTCCTTAGGGGAGTTAAAGTATTTATGGGAGACACCCTGAGTCCATATACATTGCCACATTGCCTGACAGTCCACAGAGTCAAAGATAGCTTTGAAGTCAAGGAAGACCACATGCACCATTCTGCTGGCACTTTCTCTTCGCCCTACATCGCATCAATCAAATTTGTTAGATAAGCCACCAGGGATTCTCCGTCTTCTTTGAAGAGGGCTGTCCGGTCCTGGCGCATTCACGTTTCAGTACGGATACTTCGTAATATATTTCTTCCGAAGGGCGATTAAGCCTTACATTCCGTTCGCCCTATCTCCATACACTAACTCCAGAGGCTGTGCTGCAGGGGGCAGCTAAACTGTCCTTCGAAGTGTTCGGCCCATCTTTCCAGTCGACGTTTTTGCGAGTGAATTAATGAGCCGCCTTGTTCAGTTATCGTTTCACTGACCGTTGCTTTCCAAGCGCCAGTCGATCGTATCAGTTGATACAGGGCAAGGCTGTTTCCGGTAGCAAAAGCCTTCTCCATCTCCCGATCTTTCAATATCCACTAGATTTCTCGGTTTTTCTTTAGGCTCTTCACTATTTTGCCTTTGAGAGATTCGCGTGTGCCGTCGTGGTCGTTGGCTTCTGGTATGGATTTCCCAGTATTAATCAGGACAAGCGATCTCGACAATATCCAGTTGTCACTTGATTGTATCGGACAAACAGCACTGAACGCCGCTAGCATAGCTCGTTTCACATTTTCCCATGAGTCATTCACCTGCTAGATCTCAGTAGTGTTGACTCACTGCAGAGTTGTTGAGCTAGCTCAGATCGATACTGCTGAGCTGTTGTAGTTCTTCGAAGATGGTGAATTGACATGCTTCTTGCTGATTTTCAAGGGCCTGAAGGGAAACGAACTGTCAGGCGTGCTCGCACTATGGCGTGATCGGAATCAAGTTGTATGTCCCGGAAGGAACGGCAGTCTTGAATTGTGGCTCTCAACCTGTGGTTGATGGACACGTGATCCAACTGGGTCCACAGTTGATTTGCAGTTGATGGACGCCTGGTTACGCGATACGAACTTTTATGCTTAAAGTTCGTACTGGCTTGAAACAGTTGATGATCAGCATACAACTGGAGGAGTCGCTCTCCGGCGTCTGTGCGACGAGCACCGACTCCGAATCGACCGCTCAAATGTGAGCCCAGACGACCGACTTGAGCATTCATATCGCCCGCAAGGATCACAATGTCAGTGTTTACTTAATGAACGAGCCCGGATAACTCTCGATAAAAAGTATCCTTTCTAGTGTCAGAACTGCATCCCCTTGGGGCATACGCTGATACTACAAGCAGGCACCCTTCTTATTGTCGAGAGGCAGTGAGCTTGATTCAGCTAGATACCCGGAAAGCGCATAGACGAGTGTTCACTGGAATCCACTCCAGAAAATCGCGTTCAGCCCTGGGGTTCAGTGCAACTCCCACACTACATATTCCACGAGTCATCAGACACACGGAGAGTGAAATGTGAAAGAGTTGAATCCGTCCTTTGAGTTTTAAGATACCCACTTTTTTGGATTTCTACGCCTATGTTAGATACACAACGCACATCGATTTCAAGTGAGCATAAGGTCTGGGCAAGCACTGCCTGTTTGCCAATTTCACATAGAGTATAGACGTTGAAAGCTCCTATGTAGAAAGGATCTCGTGGAGTTAGCTGTTTTGTTTATTGGTAAAGGGCAGCGGGGTGTATAAGGTACCCCGTTTTGTTAACTGACAGTCAGATAACTTAGCAACGTCTGCGTGTATGGTGGGAAGGGTTTGGGCAGGATCATCAGTGGACAAAGAACGGTGCTGGCAAATGATAGTTTCCGGTTTCCTAGGCCGAGGAAGAGGGCATGGATGAGATACCCCACTTTGAGCCGACAACTCAATAGTCTGACCTGCTCGACAGCAAGGTGGCCTAATCCGAGGGCGCATGGATTAAGAAATTACTGCGGCTGCGCACAGCAGGTGCATTCTGAACAGCACAAGACTCTGGTTTTAAAAGTAATTCGACCGCATTGAATAATGCGTTTGCGGCCACGGTCAACCATCGGGCGATCGGAGTGTGCAGTTTTTAGGGCCGAAATTTTCTAACCCGTCCTCCTTCGAGGTAGGGCAGAGCTGCTTTCATAAATGTGAGCATGCTGATCACACTCCCATCACAGTGGACAGTGCGATTCTACCCCCAGACCGCCTCGTAGCACGATTACTCGCTCTTAGGATAACTGCTGCCTTTTTTCATCCCTGGCCAACGACATAAAATGGCTGATGCTCAATATCCAGAAGCACTACAAATAAAGACTTGAAACGCAGAACTAACGTTCTGTGCTTTTTCGTGAAGTCAAAATCCATTTTAGTGATTTGAAAATAAGGACTTTGTCCTTTGAAATTTAGATGTGAGTTCAGTACTCGCTGTATTCGCCTAAGGAAAAGAAAAACCAGCATGAATGGTCATCCGAGAAAACACTCGCCTGAGGAGGACTTGGGCAGGTCAATGAGATGCAAGAAGTACATAATTGGATCAGAAACAGGGCCGACAGGACAGCACAAACGTGGTATCATCATTATGAACAACAACATCAGTGTTCAACAAAGATGCTTCGCTGCCGTGCAACCATAATTTACCTGAACGCCTTACTGTGAAGAAAGTAATACACATGGACGAAGAAGGAAGTCAAAACTAACCTACCACAAATATTCCGAGATGCCTACACCCCCAAAAACTCATTCAGGCAATCTGGATAGAAACTGACAAGAACGTGATTCACATCGATTAGCAGGCACATTCTGCAGCGTATCCAAAAGTGAACAAAGAGATCACGAGGAACCCATCCTGCAAAGCGAGTCAAAAAGACAAGTCGAGATTTTTGTATTGGTTTTCATATCTCACCTCTGCTTGAGTCACCATCACTTGCACAGAGAAGAGAGAAAACTAATCCCAAAAGGATGAATTTACGTATAAAAACTACAACTTTACTACTCGACGCGTTTCACGAAAAAAACGTTGCACGCCATTGTTAACAAGTTCTCAGTGTGAAGCTCGCGGGTCCGAAACTCCTGAATTTCGTGAGATGCGCATTGTTACTATCCCCAACAAAGATTAAACAACCGTACAATGCTCCTAGGCTTCACAGCTTAGACTGCCTTCACTGACAGGAAGGAATCTCTATTGAACATTACGAAAACTCACATTAACATCAATCAACGAGTAGCTCCGAGGAAGAACGACTTCACAAGATAAGCGAAATTTTCTTCTGAGAAGTTGTCATTCGAGGAGTCAGTCGATACGTGTCCACGTGATGTGATTTCCGTTATTGAAGGATGAGCAGCGCTGTATCGTGTCTAGGCCATTCAGCCGCTCATGGCCAAACGGTTGTGCTCAACCACTAATCAGCTGGTGCTAAATGATCGACTGCTTGTGTCCATCTTTTGACGCATGCACTGTACTTTCGGGTTGATGCGATTCGATGCACCTACAGACTCGTCATTCCTAGCCTCGAGTGGATCTTTGGCTGAAATGGTTCTAGCCACTTAGCAATACGCAATTTCTCGAGTAATATAGTGCTTCCAAGCAAACTTGATTTTCACTGACCTATAGAGTGAGTAGAATTAACAAGCTGGTCTAAACAGTTTCCTTTTTTGGCAGATCAGCTGTAACACACTAGATGTGATCCAGAAAATCTGTCAGTACCTAGTGTGTGGTGCAGCGTGAGGTGTTAAAATACTCATAATTAGCGAGGGTATCCGAAAAGGCATCTTCAACCATAAATAGGCCTATATATTTTACCCAGCAAGAGGCACTAATCATTGATGAGTCGTGTGGCAAGATGTCCCCACCAGAGCTGATCGCGCACTCCTTGTCGAAAGTACACCCACTACTCCATAGGACTATGTATCACTGGTGCATGCTTATGGAACTGTTCCTTTCTTTTCGTTCGACCAGAAGGCCAGGAATCGCATATATTCCTAGCAAAATGGCAAAATTTGGTTAAGTTCAATATAGATTCAGCCCTGTCAGTGAAGCCAATCTATGCTGAAAAGCCAAGAAACACTTAACGGATCCTTCGTCATTGCTGAGAGTCATCAACATTGCGCATCCCAAGGAACTCAGGGCTTCGAAGCCGCGACCTTCCAACCAATAGCACTCAAATGTTTGGCCTCGAGTGGCTGATCAGAGCTGTGATTAGCTCTCGCTTAGACGGGAAGCAGTGCCACTCATTCTTCAGTAACGGAAACCAGCTGCTCGAGTGACGGCTTCTCAGAAGAAAGTCTCAATGATCTTGTGAATTTGTTTTTTTTTTCTGAGATGATGTGAGGAGATGTGGTAATGTCCAGTAGAGATTTCTTCCTGTCAACGAAGCTAGATGAGGTTTATACCGGATAAGTTTTACACTGTTAAACCGATGGTGGAGGAAAAGCCTAGCGCCTATGACGGCGAAGACTCGGTGTTCCACAGCGGTCGTATTGTCCGTGGTGGTAATGACAGTGGTCCTGAACAGTTGACAGGGGAAGTTGAGTGTCCACTGGGCAAGGTGAATTATGCATCTCGAAAATAATTAGACGACAATAACCTCAACAAATGCGAGAAATTCCCCGGTTTGTCGGTGAGAAAGCCAAAGGTGAACAAATGTTCTATTCAACTTCCATGTACGACACATTGAGGGAACGCTTAACGGTCCCTTTTAAATGTCCGAAAAACGGACCTGTTACAGTGAACGCCTACCGAGCGGCAGACACACACAGCCAGCCACCCATGATGCTGACGCACACGGTGCGGACAGCGATCCTCGAGGCCAGTCTTGAGGCTTAACCTGATAATCCGATCGATGATTCGTCTCGGTTTGTTTGGACGGCAGTTGTCAAGCCCCATATGTTACTGACATAAATGGCGCAGTCAAGGCTGCTCCATTTCAGTGTGCTGCACACAATTTGAGCATGTCTCTTAGGTGCTGTAATGAACACAGGACGGATGACGGGAAACTTTATCGCCACAAGCACGCTTAATTCGAAGACTTCTGCGCTGCAGTGATGAGTAGTTTATTTGAATTAGGATCATCACAAACCAAGTAAGGTTATCTGCTATCCCTCTAGGAAATAGGGGTCAAAGTAAGATAATTCTGTATTGTAACGGAGGAATATGAAGTATACATCAAACAGTATAACAGGAGGAAACTGATACGTCACCAACAGGCCAAGGCGACTGAGGACTGAAGTTTAAAAATGAGGTAAGGAAATGATGGATCACATACTCCACCCCAGGGAATATAAGTTCCTAAGTCTGTTGATTCCGTATGCCTGGAAAGTAAAGTTCCACGTACCGTCTGGTGATGAATTTTCAGGAGTTTTCGGAAGTCAATAGTTGGACGCGTTCTTTATGACGTCCTCAAACCTGTCCAGCGTGCACTTGACAGTAGAACTGAAGGTGAACAGACAGTCAAGGAACTGATGCAAATCACAGTGAAGCCGGTCAATAACCAGCCAATGGACGGCATATGCAAACAAGTGAGATACAACAAATACAGGAAAGTAAACTGCTCTCTGGAGACACCACAACTTTCCTCCCAAACAATATCGCAACGGGTAGAAGGGACAACTAAACCCTCTTGGAGATACTCACAAACTAAGTCATGAATGACGTAGAACACTATTCTAAGTCCTCTTCAGAGAACCTCCATGGAATTCTACTGTGCGTAGGTGGATCTTTTGAGGCTTACCACCAGAGATTTTCAAAATACTAAAATAAGCCAGACAAAGGTTGTTGAAACATGGTCACTAGCTGATTCGGTCGACCCAAAGTATGGAAACGTTAACTACAATGTTTTCATAACTGTTTAATTCAGCTGACTACTATGCAATAAGTCCGTTTCTTTTCAAGGAAATACCTTATAAACACGCATTTGTTCCAGTGTTTCTGGCCTTTGCACATCCAAGTGCGTCTTGCATGACAACAGGATCACATGTTTTCCAGGGGTTTGTTTTTTAGTCGAACACCATCCAAATGCTATCCGTAGTCCAAGTATCCTGGCCATTACGCATCCACAGGGATTGGACACCGGGCGTTGTTTGGGCACGCTATAGTGTGTCCCGATTCCGTGTGTTGAGCCTCTAGGTTCTCCTCAGCTGAGACAGCTAGCTTATCCAAGCGCTGTATTCAGCATGCAGTTGGAGGTACGAGCGAGCGTTGTCATCATCAGCTGTAAAACATGTGTACATGGTACAATGACCCCCCATGATGGGATGGCTATGTATTGAAGGCAGTAGCCAACGGTATCGTTGGCGCACGTGGTAGTGGACTTTTCACTGAATAGATGAGAAAAAAGTAAGCATTAAAGATGATAGGGTGGAGGAATGCACGCCACTAGACCATTTGTGCTAACGTCTGGAAGCATTGATGAGTCCCGTCTCGATGTCTCCATCGAGGGAGACGGCAATGACCGGCGCAGTTGAGTTTGCTGTTAATGGCTTTCATATTTCACTTCCAAGTAATCGCTTGACCTCCCCTCACTCGATTCCACCCTTCGCGTGTTTGTGCGAAAAGGGCTCTTCGAAGAAGTCAGTCGACTGGAAAACGGAGTGCGTCACCAAGCCAACGCAACGTATGGAGTGCAATCACATCATTTTTTTGTGCGAGTCATTTTCTCCGAAAACAATTCGGAGTAAACCAGCATTGGGGATACAATGCTCCCAACAAACTGGTGCAACGGTCCTTCCTTCCTTCCAGATGAGACGGGTCAGAAAAGGTCAGTCTTACAAACCGCAAACTGATTACTCAACGGCAGATCGTGATGGTCTGGGAATTACCAGATATGGCAGAAATACCATTACCTTAACACGTCAGAAGTGAGCATTTAATTCAACAATCTCAGCTCCGATGGTTAAGATATGTTCCTCCCTACGTATAGTCTCGCTTTAAAACCGAACCAAGATTGGCGTCGTCATTGGCTTAGTTGGCCGAAAACATCGATCAACATCGTTAAGTCCGATCTTAAATGGATGGATGCCCACGGTATAAGCCACTGGAACCAAATTTGGATCACCATCTGCGAGAGCCTTACCGCCGGCCAACACTGTTAGGCAGCTAGGATTCCTGTTTACGCAAGTGGTGCCAAGGGTGATTAACAGGTCATGATCTGTCCACCCTTGAAGTGTTGCCACTGCAGAGTGAGCCCTTTTCGCCTCGTCAGGTTATGTGTACTTGATACCTCTGAGCGAACGCCCTGAGACCACATCAACTACATAGATATCGGGCTAAGAGTCAGTCTTTCATGACCATCTCGATGACAAAGTTGACAATGGAACAGTCTGACATCAGTAGATGTGGTGAACACAGGCGAGTATTCACCATAGACAAGTGCGCGTCCACGGAATTTAGCGTATAGGGCTTAAGAGGGTCAGGAATTTATGAAGTCACACACTTGTTACAGATACTTCCGTAGTTCTTGATGGTTTGAGGAATCAGAGTCGAGAAGGCTGACCACTGTTGGTTACTGGAAGCAGAGTCGCTGTTCCAGAATCTGTGCACCCTCTTGCAGGACGGAACCGTGCCTGATTATCACGAATGTCTCTGGAGGACAGGGGGGCACCTTGAATACCCAGCTACCAGTCTAATGCCACGATAGCTTTTACAGAGTGTTCGCGTACTCTTCTCGAAAGCTAGTATAATAGTTGAGGTACCACATTATGCAGATACTTTTTCTTCACACCATACAGCGCCCGCAATTTCTCTCGGGCAGGATAACGGAACCTCTCCTTCCTCTCTGAATAGGACCAAATACAAACCAGCCAAACCTGGTGACCTTCTGCACATCAGAATGGATAGTTCATATTTTATTTCTCCTTTTCCAAGTGTATTGTATGTCTCGGGGGATGGCCAGCTAAACTGTTTAAATTTCTAGGACTATCTTTTACATCAATGTCTTTGCAAATACATTATCGAACCGTGTTATTCACTTATCGTCCCACTGACAATTGCTTTCCTTTGACCAGCCGATCGAATTAAAGGCATAGGGATCGGCTGTTTCCGGTGGCAAAACCCGCCTCCTACTTCCGAGCTTTGACTGTCCACCAGGACTCTTGCTCTTTAGAGGCTTCACTGTTTGACGGCTGAGGGTGCGCCCTCGTACACATTGCGTGCTGATATGAATTTTCAAGCACCAACCAAGATCTCAACAATATCTACTGATCATGTGATCGCGTCCGCATAGCAGTGATTTCGCAGGCCCCAGTCGACCCCACCATGAACAATTGATTCGAGAGTTTGACCCACAAGGTAGTAGGCTCAAAAGTCTGACCCACAAGGCAGTGAGCAGCAGGGTATTCCTGGGGAAAACTGCCAGGAGATGAAGCCTCAACAAGCGGACCCGCTTGGGTGCATAGTTAGCGTTGGCCTAGCCCGAGGGTTCAGATAGTACGCCATACATATTTCAACCGTAACTCTACTACGCACAGCACATGTATTTGGAGCCGCGTTGGACTCATAGTATGCATTGGTAGCACCTCAACCGTATTGGGTAACTCACCGGTGGTCACGGCTAACTACCGGGCAGTCAACGTGTGCGATTTTTACGTTCAACATTTCCTAGACCATACTCTCTCGGGGAAGGCAACATTGCTGCTTCCACAAATTTGGACACTCTAGTGGCCTGGAGGAAACAGCCTGTGGGATCGTTGCCGCACCCATGTAGGATTCCCGCATCAAGTCGGCAGCTCTTGGTCAAATCGAATGCGAGCAGGTGCTTGGACTTACAAATGAGGACCAATGAAAGATGAGCTGTTTCGTCCGGGCACGATGAGTCGACGGAGGGACAGGGCTACTTCGCCCCAGATACGCCTCACTCAAGTCGAGCTTCTCCATGGAAAAGAATCAGTTTCCATAAGTCTCACTCTCAAATGGGTGGTATTAAGCAGCCGGATGCACAGCGTGAATCGAAGAGTACGATCTTCGTGGAATCCATATGCGTGAACGAACCCCTGCCGTTACTTACAGTACCAAAGCTGTGGGTGATGTGATATGAACCACCCAAAAACTTTACAGGACAACCTATAGAGAGCTATCCGCTCTTTAGTGTTCAGGGATTTATATTATTAATTATTGTTAATTGAATGTACTCCCTAAAGGGCCTGCAAGGATACTAACTGTTGTACTGTCCAAATTGTGGAGCGATACTGAAAATGAACCACATGAAACCGAGTTACAAGAGGAAGGATACATTTCCTTTTCCAGTGGTATGAGCTGAGCCATCGATTTTGACAGTTCTTCACACTTCGCCATCAAGGCATAGGTATTCTGAAAAAAAAGAACATTAGTTGGCACTATCGCGAGTCATGAGTAAGTTAGTCAATAGACAACAATTATGCGTTGCGAATTAGGCGTCACAGGGCACAGGTTGCGGACTGCTTGTCCTGATATACTTCATCTCTATTGCCCATATGAATACTACTGGTCAAATTATAGATTGCCTGAGAAAGAACGTAGTTTTCGAAAAATACACTCATTTGCAAATCAATTTGGTTTTACGAGAGACTCACCTGGAACCCAGCTGAATCTCTCGTTTGTGACGTTTCCATGCAACTGAATGTGCTGCACCAGGCCGCCTCATGTTCCAGTTGCTACGATATTCGAGATATCGCGATGCATGTAATTTTGCGCAATGTACTGCTCATAACGTTGCTGAAAATTCTTCGACAGCCCACGACCGGTTTCGCCCTTTTTGGGGCTCATCAGGCAGGTGCAGTCCCCGAGTTTTCCTCAACCTTATGTTCTACTTGAACCCAAATTGGACTGTTTTCAAGAAATACACTCATTTGCAAATCAATTTGGTTTTACGTAGTTTTCGTTTGACGAACGTTATGGCGTACGAGGCATTCCCACGGATGAAATAAGTAGGGCATCCTTTGGATAAGACACACTCAAAAAGGATCGTTCCAAAAGGAGACTTGAAGATTCTTTTGGGAAAACTGAGGCACGGAAGCCTCCAGTGTCTAAAATTAGTCTAAGGCACCACTAATACGCACAACCCGAATCCAAGAACTTTCCAATTGTGTTGCATACGATCCCATAAGTGTCATATCAGCTTCCATAGGGTACCAGGCGAGCATAAATCAACCACGTTCGTGTGAACGTCAGGACATAAATACATAGAGGATGAATATGGATCGGGGTTTTTCAAACTCTGCTACTCTGCCACCATCTTTATCAACAGTTTGCAGCACCAAGTATCCTAGAGCGCTCTCCCCAAGAGGGGATTTGTTTCGCAAAAACAATGAGGGAATATACCATTGCAACACTTGAACAGATAGTATAACATGTAACACTGAACCTTGCTAGGCGCCTGCAGGCTTCGTGTTGCCACATGCTTTCCGTGCACACCAAACATACGAACCATGTAACGAAGCAACATTGCTGATTGCAAACATTCGTATGTAAACATACACGGAAACACTATACTTGAAATGAAACCTGGCTAGAGCGTCTCGAACCAACCGGATATTGCGAAAATGGATCGGATGGTACGTATGAATGGCTACGCTAAAAATTTACAGAACGAGTGTTCTGAAAGTGGCAGCCTAATCGGGGACACCCTAATCACCCAGGGAAGAAGAACCAATAACATCTACGGATAGAGTGACAAAAGCATAGGAAGAGATTCTCACAGTATTCAAGGCAACTGGACTGAATTGTCAGTTCAAGCCAATGGACACGAAACTGCTCCGAACTAGAGAGAATCAGTAACAATTGACAGGGACAATCGGGAATGGTGAGGATAAAAATATGAAGATCTTGTTGCCACGTCTAATCTGGCAGGATGTAGAGCACTCTCTGGATGTGTAACGAAGTAGACAGTCAACAAACGAGTTTCCTCCTTGAATGTTTAACTGCAACCATGGTTGTCAAGCTTAAACGGCTTACTCGAGATAGGAACCTGCGTATGTGGTACATATCATAGTGAAGACGCAAGGCTCCAAGTTGAGAAAATTTCTCCAGTAGATCAACGGGGTCTTCGAAGTTGAACTAACTAGGTATGCCTGGCCAATGGTGCTCCTATCGACTCTTAGTAAAATGTGTTGATGCAACAACAGTAGGTTCAGCCATTCGGTAATGACGAAAATTGGAAGGAAGCAAGTTACGTAAATGTATCCAGATCATCCTCTGGTCGATCAGCCTATCAGAGAAACGTACTACGGATTTCCCACGATGAAAGAAGCATCAAAACTCAGCGGTAGATCCCGGAAGTCCGCCAGCGGTTTAATCCAAAGCCGTGAAGAGAGTCGAGAACAATATCCCGTTTTCCTCAGAGAAATGTACGGCTTCATCAACGACATCTGACTAAGCAGGAAGCAAGTAAATCGGCCGGTAGCTAGGTAGATTGATCTATTTTAGCTCTTTCAGATCGCAGCAAATACGAAGTTTATTCACTCCCTGGTAATTCAGGTGCAGAAAACTGTTGGAAAGATCACTATCGGGGATGTTGGTCGCACATAACAGTGGTCCCATTCAAGTAGACAGTTTCGATGAGCTTAACGATCGATGTGGTGGAGTACGGAGTGTGGGAATCACATTAAACCGACTCGTGGAGTGTGACTCAAGAGGACTGCGGCCACAAATATGAATGAGAGAAGCGAAAACGGATGCGTCATTACAGATTAGAAGGCTGACTAGCTTTCGCGCCCAAGTCCTGTAGATGTTGTGATAGAGGTGAGATAGGGTATCATATATCACTGTTGTGTGCCCAGAAATCGATGAAAAAAGACTCAATGCACACAACTGAAACCTCGGTTGCGCAAAACAATGAGGTTTTTATTTGCATACAAACAACATATTCATCGCTCTTTGCATGCTTCATTGTATGCCGAAATGTATTCGTTTGCTACTAGCATATCGTTTGGCTAGTTATGCAGCGCCTGACGTCGGCCGGTGTTTGGTTGTAATCACCCATTGTTTTAAGTGGAGTACCGACCAAAAGAAATGAGTCTGTGTGACTGGATAGCAGAGTTCGTTTACAAAAACACAGTGAAGAGCTATGATGATTGGCTGAAGGGCCGTTGGTCGAATACGTATTGTTATCGGCCAATAGTAGTGTTACCTTACACGGCCCTGAGCTTACTTTAAGTCCCACTTTGTCTGATAACTCCGTAGCCACCATGCGACGGAAGACTTGGATTACACTTTAGTTACCCGGTCAAGATGCACTGGTTACTTGTGCTTTCTGGAGAATGAGGGTAGTGAAATGACCACATAAAAGCCCGGTGTTTTCCAGTGCAACAGTTAAAGACATGTCAATAACTGCCTCAGAATCTGCTCTTCCTGCGTTACCAATTATTTGTTTTTAAATTGCCATAACCTCAGCGCGGTTGACCCCATCTGCACGACAGTCTCGCGAATTTGGTGCAAGCTATCCCACAGTATATGTCCGGCTTCTGATGAGAAAATAGGATTTTATTCGACTGAGGTGATTCGCATCAACAAGAAAGATACGACAGGAGCATTCAGGTGGCCGACAACCCAGTCCGAAGCCTCGTCAAGAGGGTCGAACCAACCGGCAGATGGCTTGGACTATCAACTCAAGATCTTCATACTGGGAAACTGTTCGAGTTCTGACCTGGACTGTGACCAGTCTGAATGTGTAATCCGTATAAGTGAACAGTGGCACTTCATGATCCCCCTGTCTAATAGAAGGTGCATGAGCCATAGCTTCTAACAGTGGATTTTCAGTCGCTAACAAAAGGTCCAAGACCAAAGGTACAGTCGTTCTGCAGAATATCTTTTGTTTTGTTACAGTGCAGTGTTGTTAATAACGTCATTTGGGCACTGTGTTAAATTGTCGCCAGCGTCACGAAAATCACCTGAGTGAAGTGGTGATTCCTAAATAGACCGGGAGTATCGATCAGTCACCACATGACGTCAATAACCAGTCCGTCAAGATATTCGGAAGTGCTGAAAAATCGGAAAACTTGTGCACTCTCGAAATTTGCATCTTAACACCAAGTTTCTTGTCAAGCCAGCCCAGTAATCTTATCGAAACACTTAACCAAAGCTACCAGGATATCTTAGGACAAAAAGACAGTTTTCTATCAAGCAGTGCTCGTTCTAATAGCTGAGCTAATGCCTGACCTCAGACAAGAGCGATCCAGGAGCCAGGATTTGGTTCAAACCACGGACATCCACTCATGTTTAACATAGGATTGCTTGTCTGTATTCGGTTGATCTAGTGTTATATGATTTGATTGTTTTTATTAGTGAAACGGGGTAGATGCGTCTTCCCAGCAACGTCTTTGTTCGTTGGGGGTTTATCAGGGAAAATCTTATTGGTTCCGTTTATCAACAATTCCAGTTCTGAGTCTTTCACGCTGATGCGGCGACATGAGCGATAAGTTAGACATCGATTGGAATGTACGGTTCTCAATACAAGGATATATAAAAATACTGCTAACCATTAAGCTTTGCCGAACACCCTGCGAACAAAACTCAGCGTTCTCCAACCCATACTTATATGTGAATGAAATGCAGTGCTGTGAGTTGTTGGGGTAAGTCCTACGTCCATGTCGCGTGATTATCTAACTAGACAAAACTAGTAGGCAACTGCGAGTACGAATCAGTGAACACAAAAGACATGCACGTTTTCCAATCCAGAAGGCTGTTCAACTTCACAAAAAGGACGACTCGTCAACTGCAGTTAATACCCATACACAAGGCTATAAGGTACTGTTCGACTAAGACGGAGTAAGCCATTTCAGCTTGCCACCATGTACAGAACATCGCTAAGCAGAAAATGCAAAAACTCACACGCATAAAAATAGACGACGGTCACCAACCGCCTACCGTGTAAAAACGACCGAACAGCAGTGAAAAAAGCGTAAATGTCGTTTCTTCAGCCTCAACACGACGCACATGTCCAAACATGAGCTTGATTGATCAGAGCGGCCTATAAGAATATTGACTGTTTCGACACTAGTACATGTTTTGTTGTCTAGTTGATTTTATTAATTCGATCCTGACGAAAGTTACTCGAGGTGACCGAAACATTCAGCAATTAAAAAAGCCGCTCAAAAGCGTTGTGTTCTCCCCACACTACCACTGCACTAACCAGCATGATAAACATAAACATAAACCTCAGACCTCTTGACCATATTCAGCCATAGCTCAGAAAGATTACTCCTTTACATGAAGAATAATGACAGTAAACTAACTTTAATGCTTGCGTCAACAGAATCGCAGGTCAACTCAACGGAGTTCGCGAATACGGACACGCAGTCCACAGTGAGTCCAGACATCTAATGGAACACAGGAGACAGAACACGAGAAATGTGAATTCGATATTCAGACACAAGATTTTCATCCGTCCCACAGAGCAATTAGTGAGTCAAGGATATTCCATGGAAAATTAACGTGTTGTTGGTTCCGAAATGGAATGTGAATAAGCTCAATGTGTTCCTATACGAATTAAGGATGTCCTAGGGTATTTGAACCAAGCCACCAAACCGGAATATCAATTTGAAGCTAAGAATTGGGGGTACTGAACGTGAACCTTCTTAATCCTATCTATGATGGAAAGTACCACTCAAACGGCGCTTGTTTCGTTCGGTTGACTTGGTTCAGGACATTGGACACTTCTTATGCGCAGCGCTCAAACTACTGGAAAATTACAGTAGTGTGTGCTATAAACTGTTCGTATACGGTAAGCATCTTGATAAAATGAAAACTGCGCATAATTCTGCTTCCTCGGTTAACGGTACTCAGATCTGTGTGGAACCCATCGGAAGTCTAAAGTGTGATTCGAGGACTGTCACAATACGGCTAATGTTAACGTACTGATCAGGAGACAGTTGCTAGCAATTCAGAAACCGCCCCGTTGATGCTTCATCGTGAATACTGATAACTCTGTTATCTCGCACATAGTCAGAAATTACATGATGTGGAACAACCTTAGCAGGTATGACTACTGCATTACCTGATCAGGCCGAAAGAGTGGAAACCTATCACGCATCTTATTCATTTGATTAATACAGAATGCTTCAAATATGGTAACCATTCTTGGAGGGAGGTTCGTCGGGTCATCTAACGGCTTCGGCATAAACATGATAAGCATCCGAAAGTTTCCCTAACAGCATAGAGGAACGTGGCCATCCAACGCTTCTCCGATTCGAATAGAGTTCTGCTCAACAGTAAAGGTATTTGGGGTTCGCTTACGTAGTCTATATTCATCAGGCCGTTTCTTCTGACCTCTATTCTGCAGTGAGGGAACATTGACAGATTTACGTCCAACGAGCTTTCTCTCACTGAAACAACATTGAAAAAGTGAGTCGTATTCAGGAACTTTTTAGTCGGTCATCAATAGACTCAACCTCAGTCGTGAGAAACAATAAAGTTGACCTGAATAGGGGTAAAAGGCTCAACACAATGGTCAAATAGACTGGCTGATTAGTTTTTGTAAGCCGAGTAACCACTACTAATCCTTCTGTTTCGAGTAATCTCAGATACAGCACCAAACTAATGCTCTATTTCGGTCTATAGGGTGACTCATGTTGGTGATATAAAATATGGAGCGTCATACTGCAGTAGATAGGAATAAGTTTAAATTAATAACACCATCTCAGTTTGTAGATCCGTGTTTTACTACACAAACGTCCAACTTCGCACTGAAATAGGAAATAAGAGTAATCACAGTGTGATAAAGGTGACCGAAATTCGGCGACGGTTTGCCCTCCGTTTTTTCTGTTCGATGCTCACCGAACTCAATCAGTCAGCTAAATTACTTAATCGCCAGGTTGTGCAGCTATCGCACTTGCAACTCGGTGGCAACTTACAACTTGGGAGATTCAAACAAGCCTTGAATGGACTTTTCGCCTATTATGTTTACCTACAAACATCATCAGTACAAGATCGGAACTCGGTGAATAGTCATACATGGTGAGCCTCGAACATAGCTACTTCGACGGGGGCCGCCAACGAGTTTTCATCAATATCCTAGGCAGCCGCGCTCAGAAAGTTAGAACACTTCGAGAACCAAATAAATCGGCATTGTGTTAGTTTCATTGAGGTCACTTCGTTGACACTTACTCGATGTAAAGCAGAATGGACGGAACCCAAAAGCTGATCTAAATTTTCTGCCAGGCCTCGGGCTTGTAGTTCCAGTGTGTTCAGTGCTGCGGGCTCTAAAGCTGTTAAACAAGGGCTAAAACAGAGTAGGATTGGGAGAAACAAAGATCGGTAGGCCAAGAAACGCTTGTAACCACTGTATTGTTAATTGGCCGTCCACCTGGAATATCAGTGGACTGCTAGATCAACTGCAGGACAACAGTGTGCAACTTGCAACTGCAAAATCGAGTTAAATATTTAAAATATCCTCAGGATCGGGCGACCTCATAACAACAAAACTCTCGAAGTGCTTTTGAAAGTAGCGTAATGCATAATTAAACACAGTTTATAAGGGGGCAGTTTGAGAAAAATGAGTGGGCAAGAAAAGTTCGAGACTACCGAAAACTAACCCTTTCTCAGTGTGCACTGATCCAATAGCAAACGGCTTACTCGAGCCACACGCCCAATAAAACGCCTTTTGCGCACCTTTTTAGAATATGTCCGCTGATTCTTAACCACTCTACCATACCGGTTAACGCCTGTCCATTTCTTTATAACGGACTAACTCCACTGCTTTCGTCGATAAAAAAATATCCGCTCTGTACAAACTGTCGTCCATTGGCAGAGTGCAATGCCATCCACCAAATTACTGGAAGTGGTGACGACTGATCAACTGAACAAAGGAGAAAAATTCATCTTCATGTCCCTAAAAAGAGTTTGCAACTGGTACATACTGTGCAACCACATCACCCCTGGTTTTGCGGATCGGAGAGCGAGAAGGGTAGGGTACGATAATGGATCAGAATTATTTATATACACGAAGCATGTAATGGACCCTCATTATGAGCAAACAAAGGTGCCGCAGTATGGTATCAGAGTGCTATACCCATCTACCGTTTCGAATTCCCCTAGTAAGATTCAGAGTAGAGCAAACCAAATGGACTGCAACACGAGAGCCGCTGAGGAGAAGGGGATGAATTAGGTTAGACAGTTGTCTATATGACCCGAATTCGATCCGCCACAGGTTGCATGACATTACAGGGATTGGCAAGTGCGGCCGGATAATCGTTTTGCTCCAAGAACACCTAAGCAACTTCATCAAAAGCACAGAGATAAATTAGAGATCGTTAGTTGGGGTCTGACAGTCTGGCATGCACAGTCGGTCAAACAGCCTCCAGTTCAAACACTCATCAACTCAATATCTATAGAATCATCATAATCAGATATCCGACAAGAAAATGGTCTGGCAAAGAACCCTTACTGTGAAAATCTGAGTGGCGTACCCAGTTTACTAGGACTGATATGATTAAACCAAGTGAAAGTCTCTGTGATAACTGTATAAACGCATGGCAGTGTACTTTAGACGGGACGGATGTCAGCCAGTCTTGGAATGGACGGTCTAAATAGCCCTGGGCAGGTAAGCGTTAGCTAATGAATACTCACCGCGAAGTGGCGTCCCCGGAAGTGACTACAGACACATCTGGAGTTGACAAACCCGTCATATGTAGTGAGAAATTAGAGCCATCTAGGGCCATTCACAAAACAGATATAGCCGTTAAAAGTGTCTAGAAAGATAGAGAAAGTCTCTGATGTTCAAGCGCAGTTTAGGCGGGCAGTCATGCACACTGAGGTAAATATTACAAAGATGCTTAGCGGAACAGTGCAGGTGCACGCAGTTCGGAAAGATGGAGTTGAAAAATTGATTTTGAATGCAAAAGCCTGGAGTTTGAGCATTATTCGCTCTAAATCACCATAAAAATGTCGCTTGAGGCTACTTAGGTGATGACGGCTCCGTGAGATACACCAACTACGGTTACGCAGCAGCAACGCTTACGAAGGCTGTCTAATGTCCACTCAACAATAAAACTCAATGCCGACTGGCGTCCTGGAGGTTTCAAGTCTTTTCATGCCTCTACATGACAACAACAACTGGCGTTTAACCTCGACGACGACACTTCATGATCAGCTATTTGGTCGCTAGATTTATTGGCACTGTAATGCAGTACACCAGCACTGAATCTTTCTTTTTCCTTTTTCGCTTTGTTGAGAGGTGGTAATTGAGAACGCTGATATGTTTTTCAGGCAGCTATTTAACAGTGTCCGCACACTGTTCTTGGCAACAATGATGACGATAATGACCTATGTGATTGTCAGTGTGATTAATAGAATGGTATGTTCCTCCTGACTTTGGGCCGCAGGTTAAATTATGCTAGAAAGAAAGGTGAAAACCGTTAACAAGCCGTATCTTTGAGAGCATGAGGGAGCAATTTCTACATAAGTTCTGCAGAACACTGTCTTATTTCTTCGCCACAAGCTCATTGGGACAAATTAGTAAATAATTAGTGTGCTGATACAAGTCGGCCACGGTATTCGTCCAGTTGGTTTGATCACTCAAGGAGTGGAACGATAATATGTAGACCAATTACTCACGATCTCCTAATGGGGATTCAGAAGTCTCCTCACCATACCGAGGAAGATCATCCAAACTGTCTTGGAATACCACCATCATCATCATTGTCAGCTGAAAGAACCGCGTACTTGTCGTACAGTGGTTGTAGCTGCCACAGTTTCGTTCACCGATGATTTGGGGAGGTGGGGTAGGTAGCTGCGCACTGGAGGCGGGAGCTGATAAATTAGTGCGTAAATACAGCACTGTCAGTGGACTGTCAAGTGGGGGTTGGGAAGGGAGCTATGCATTGAAGGCAATAGCTTTGATGCACGAGCGCCACTAAGGGCGCGACTGGGCCACGTCTCAATCAATCAATCAATTTATCAGCTATAAACCGTGTACAATAGGTTAATTTGTTCCAGCTGCTACAGTTTCGATCACCGGAAAACGGGAATGTGGAACGTACAACCAAGTCTTGGAGGCGAAGGTATGATCAGTTTGTTCGGAAATCGGGTAGTTACGCATTGAAGACGATAGCTTTGGTGCATGAGCGCCACTAACTGCGCGATTGGGCCATTTCTGCCAATATCATTAACCACTGGTGATTGGAGTCCCGGGGTCCCCATCCAGGCAGGCGACAATTGTCAACCCGACTAAGTCTAATGTTTCCATACTTCGTTGCCAGGCCATACACTGTCCACCTCTCAGTCGCTTCCACTCAGCACATGGATGGGCGAAAACAGCTCCGCGAAGCAGACGGTCTTCTGGCATGCGGAGTACATGTCCCAACCAGCGTAGCCTATCAAGCGTGAGTAATTCATCTATCGCGGGAAAGCTCCTTCTTCCTAAGACCATCTGGCGTACCTCAGCATTACTAATCCGATGTTTCCACCAGACCTGACCAATGCTTCGGAGACACCGATGATCAAACACTGACATCTTCCGTAGGTCCGTTGCGCGTAGGGGCCATGTCTCTGATCTATAAAGAAGTAAAGATCACACCACCGCAGTGTAAACTCTTCCCTTGACAGACAAACTCACGTCACGCCGGCGCCATAGGTGTCGGAGGTTGGCAAAAGCTGCCCTGGCCTTTCCGATTCGAGAAATAATCTCATCTCCAGCAAGTCCACCGGAACTTATACAACTGCCCAGGTGAACAAATTTATCTACCACGTCGATTGGCTCGTCTGAAAGCATGAGGTGTGGGTTTGATCCCACCCAGTCTTGTGGCGGCACTTTACACTTTGCAGGTGTGAAGCGCATGCCAAACCGTGCGGCAGTTATTTAGGTTATTTAAAATCGTTTGCATTTGGGAACGATCTGAACCAAG
>SJOL01000223.1:0-46986 GCA_004794785.1 Opisthorchis felineus
AATGATAATCCGATCGTGGATGTCCAGGGGTCTTCTTTCCGGGAAGCTCTCACATACAATAAACTCCGAAGACAGTCTGAACTGTTTTGATACCAGAGTTAGCACATGAAGCTCGTGAATGACCGCTGTAAGCGCGAGCGAAATGAGAAGAGAAACTCGGAGCATGTGACCACGCCTGTATTGTATGTAATTTGTACAAATGCGCGTTTTTTGTGGTTTTGCGTATTCAAGCAAAAAACGTTTATGCAGCTGATGAAATACGTAACGTTATAATGAAAGCGAAATTAAGTTGCGGTACACCACAGCATGATCATTTTGAAGCTCATGTCGTACTTTTATTAGGCGACACGTTTTCTCATTTCGGGTGGTTCGAAGCACTTTTAGGTGCCTTTGTATATGAATCCCCTCGCTCGGAACCTGAATATCGGTGCTACCTTTTTTTGCTTGTGCTTTCATTTGAAAGGAATGCAGCTGCACTACGAGAACAAACCCGAATCGGGTAACATGGCCCAAAGCCTCGATCCTGTGTATCAATCTGTGAATAGGTCTAAACGACCCAGCATTGTGGTGGCGACGCGAATTGCCGAATTATCTTGTGATGAACTTGAGTGTGCAGTGGAGCAACTGACGAGCCAAAAATCCTTTGATTGTGGAGCGAGACTGGATTACATTTGAACTAATTGAGCCTTGAAATCATTGACCAATCAAGTACGAGCTTTCGGTTTGGTCGACCGCTTACGGGTGGAAAGCAGCTTACACAACATGAATCCCGTTGCTGGCACCACTCACATGTCAGTTATGGCACCAAACTTACTTGTTGGCCTCCCACCGGTTGCAGCACATCACATGATCCATGGGGTTGCACCTGTTGCGATCCCCCCAGCACCTCCCGCTGAGGTGACTGGTTCTCCAAACAATACAGTGTATATCCGGAACTTGAATGAGAAGATAAAGCGGGATGAGCTGAAAAAGTCACTCTATGCAGTTTTCGTTCAGTTTGGGCAGATATTGGATATCATCACCTGTAAGTGTTCTTTTGCAAAATACCTACGTATTTCATCCACTGTACATAACGTTATGTTTCACGGATTGACACACAGGATCGAGGCTCTCGCCCAAACTTCCCGACTTGTTCTTGTCGTTCGGCGGCTTCTATTCATCTGAAAGGCACAAGCGACAAAAGGCTGTAGCACTTTAAGTTATTAGTACTTGGCTGTAATCTTGCCAGCGCGAGGACTCAACTAAAAAGGCGTCTAAAAGTGATTTGAACTGGGCACTAGATGCAACGTGAGCAACCGTCGAAGGAAGGTTATTCCACACACCAACTACCCGAAATGAGAAAAAATTTGCCTGATAAAGTGTGAGCTCTGAGCTTGAAAATCTTCTTACCATTTCCCCGCCGTGTGTTGGTTAGGTCAACGGTGAAAAACCTGTTGGCCAATCCTTGTTCAAAATGAGTATGAGCAAGTACTAGGTCTCCTCGGAGGCGACGACACTCCAGGGGAAATAGGCTAGGCACCGCGAGACGCGTTTGATAGTCAACGGATTTAAGGTCGGCAACCGTTTTCGTAGCAGATTGTTGGACACGCTCAACGAGGGTTACGTCTTTCTTGCCCTCTGAGTAGACAACTTGGTTGGCGTATTCAAGAAGCGGTCTGACGTAGGCCCCATGGAGTGTCTGGAAGTCCATGCGAGTAATACGTGTGAAGGTTCGCCGAATTTTCCGTAGAACGGCGAATGCCTTCCGAGCCGACTTTTCAGGGTGCAGTGAGATGGACATGTTTGAAGATAGCCAGATACCTAAATCCTATTTAGTATCTATCCTCGTAATGTCTTCTGGCTCATTTTAACCATGCACGAACAAGGCGTTCGCTGAGTCTCCTCTGAATGAATGGACGCACTTTTCGTCATTCAGGGGAAGGTGCTTTGCAGCGTCTACATCTATTTGGAGGGCACTGGCACTTAAACCCCAAGATTTCAAATCGTCCGCAAAAAGTAGACGTAGACTTGAAAGGACGTCGTTGAAAGGAGGTCGTTGACGTAGATCAGAAACAGAAGTGGTCCCAAAACGGAGTCGGCCAGCAGTTCTGTAGATTGGCGTGACAATTGCTTCCTTTCAAGCAGAGGGAAGGTTGCCTTCGTCGAGCGACTGACGAAACACCAGGGAGAAATGCTTTGCCAGTTCTATCCTTGGATGGACCTCGTCTGGCCCCAACGCGTTGAAGGGGTTTGTCTTGTGCAAGAGTTGGCGAATGTCCTCAGCGAAGACTACGTTGGTTAGAGGCAGTTTGTAGTTAGGTCTTGACAAGATTGGATGTGACGAGGTCGCTGGGGCAGAGTACAGGCCTGCATAGTGTTCTCTGTAGACCTCATGTACCACTATTGGGTCACTTGTGGGCTCGCCGTTTCTATCTCTCAAGGAGAAGGTGGTTGGCTTGTTTCTCATGTACTTGAATTGCACATTTTTGTTTTTCCGAATGAGATGCAGTATCGTGGCTTGTTTTCGTATATTCCATTGGCAGATTTCTGATTTGCAGCTGTTCCGCATTAAAACGAAACACCAGCTCGTCTTCTGTACCACCTGTAGTTATCTTTTGGAAAAATAGTTGGGGCCTCTTTTTCAGAAGACGCCGAATCCTGTTAGGTAGCTTTTTGTCCATCCGCCTGCGCGCTGTTTTTTTTGGGGACGAACGTCAGCCTTGTGAGTTTTCTGGACAATGGTTTTGTGCAACTATTCCACTGAAGCTGGTCCCAGTTTTAATTGCTTAAGGAAGCTACTCATTTCTGGGAAGTCTGCATGGCAGAAGTTCCGAATCCACGTCTGTGGTTCCGGACTTCTGGCCCAGTAGCAGATGAAATCACAGGTCAGCACACAGTGGTCACTATGTCTCAGTGGAGCTTTGATTAACACTTGATCAACGAAACGTCTTTCCTTGGTGATGACCCAATCCAGGAGGGATGGTAGTTGCCCTGCGTGGCATTTGGTGGGTGCGACAACTTGTTGAGTCCGGGCGTTCTGTTGAAGGACTTCGGTCAGCGCCGGTGCAAAGTGTCCACTAGACCCGATGCGCTGGAGTTCCATCCAGGAGGCATTTGGAGCGTTAAAATCACCTACCAGCAAGATATGTGTGAAGTGGTAGTTGGGGGAGAGTTGTTCAGTGGTTTGTATGTGGAACTGGTTATCTTCCGGTGGACTCGAGGGGCAACGATAGACCACACCAAGAAGTAGAGAATCGCTCCGACGCAACGGGATTTGAATCCACAGTGCATCACAAAAAGGTGCAGGAGAGAACAATCGGGATGGTCAGGGCCGCATATAAGTATAAAACAACCCCACCTGCCCTCCCACGTTTCAAGTCAGCTCGGAAAATAGAGTATCCGTGTATCAAGATCGCGTCAGAGACACCTCTTGTGAACCAGATGTGAGCCAAGTTCTTGAATAGCCCAACTCTCAGTCGTCCCACGTTGGTTCCATTCCTTGGTCTGATAGCTGTTTTTGACTCCGTCAATTGTCAGAAAATTTGGTGGTGTCCGGTTATCAAGTGTTCCTTCCATATTTATATCCCTTATGAGAACACTATTCGGACCTCTGTGGGTGCGCACGTGTATACAGCAAGCTTTCGCCTGAGTTCACCACCACCACTGGTGAAGGACGAAGCTACCCTTTCTTAGTACTCATCTTCAACTTTGTTATAGGTGTGCTACTTGAAGCTCGTCCGCCTGTCTCAGAGACTTCGGAGATCGAAATCCTGGGGGCGTTCGCCCACACGCAGTATGCAGACGAAATTGTTCTCCTTGGTTCGCCCCCTTTAAACATGCTAAGCATCTTAAATAATCTAGATAGTTCTACCGCGCCACTTGGTATGCTTGAGCTGCTAGAAGACGACAGGTTTGAGCCCAGACACCATGCTCACAGCTAAGCCTGTGCAGTTGTATAAGTTCCGGTGGACTGGTTGGGGACGGGCTTACTTTTTGGATCGGAAGGGCCAGAGCAGGTTCTCCCATCCTCCGACATCTATGGCGCCGGCATGAACTCAGTTTGTCTGTCAAGGACAGAGTATGCACTACGGTGGTCGGATCCATACTGCTTTATGTATAGGAAACGTGGCCTGTGTGCGCAAAGGATGTACGAAAGTTGTCAATATTTGACCATCAGTGTCCCTTAAGCATTGGACGGGTCTCGTAGGAACATCGGGTTAGTAATGCTGAGGTACGCCAAGTGCCTTTAGGATAACGGAACTCTCGCACGATGGATGAGGTACCCACGCTTAATAGGTTACGCTGGCTAGGACATGTACTTCCCATGTCGCAGGACCGTTTTCCTCGCAGGGCTCTTTTTGCTCACCCCTGTGCCGTGTGGAAGCAACTGAGAGGTGGATAGTCCATGACATGGCAACGAACTATAGAAACACTAACCAGTAAACTCAGTCATGTTGACGACTGCCGCCTCGCTGAATGGTGACTCCGCGGCTCAACTCATCAGTGGTTTATGGCACTGGCAGGCATGGCTCCATAATGCAGTCAGTGGCGCTCGTTCATCAGAGCTATCACCCTCAGTGTGAAGGTGCCCGTTTCCCCTTTCATCATATCACTATGCAGTACAAGCCAACTGATCATGCCACCGCCTCCAGTATTTGCCTATACCTCCCACGCTCTTCCGTTTCCCGGTGGCCGAAATTGTACCAGCTGGAACCGGCGTACCCTCTCTACATGGTTTCTAACGGTGTTATGTTTTGATCACGCAGCAAGCAAACGGTAATATGAGAGGACTGTGACGATATTCTATCCCCAGCTGTGTTGCCTGATCCCGACTCCTAGTACGGCTAATAGTAAGAAGACGAAAACCTTGGACAACTTTAATGATCCGAACAACAGGCGGTAACAGAAAAAGGACAATGCATATATATATATATATATATATATATATATATATCCATAGTTTGATCCTGAAAAATGCCGGAATTTCGTTAGCACACAAAGATACAGGGGCGAGATGGCCGAAGTGGTTAGAGCGCGAATTTACTGACCGCAAGGTTCGTGGTTCGAACCCGACCTCGGCCTCTCGACTTCCCCTGTCTAGGCTTGGGCAACCTGGCAGTATCCCAGCCCTCGTGCTTCCTTCTGGTAGCATGGCAGTTAGGCACCGAAAGGGTGCTACAGCTGAACGATTTTTTTTATATTTTTTTTATACAGAGTCTTTGGGGATACTGATATCCCCAACAAACGGATAACCTGAACCGAACTGAGCTGGACGTGCAGTTTTAAAATATGCTTCACCGAATCCAAGCAGTGACATAAAAAATCGTTCAGCTGTAACACCCTTTCGGTGCCTAGCTGCCATGCCACCCGAAGGAAACAAGAGGGCTGGGATACTTCCAGGTTGCCTAAGCCTAGACAGGGGAAGTCGAGAGACAGAGGTCGGGTTCGAACCACGGGCCTTCTGATCAGTAAATTCGCGCACTAACCACTGAGTCATCTCGCCCCCGGAAGCAGTGACATTGAAAGTTTTCGAACACTCCATGCATATCGGGAGTTGCGTTAGCTCTGACTGCAATGTGACTGGCGAAGCCAACCCGCCAAAAAAATCGTTCGGCTGTAGCACCCTTTCAGTGCCTAACTACCATGCACCAGAAGGAAGCACGAGGGTTGGGATACTGCCAGGTTGCCCAAGCCTAGACACGGGAAGTCGAGAGACAGAGTTCGGGTTCGAACCACGGAACCCACCAAACTCAAAGGCCAGGATTATGTTTGTCAATTTGCGCCACTTTTGGAATCTAAGTGGGTCTCAGAGGACGTGTGTATCAAATTACATTGCGGGCTGCATTGTTGTGCGGCTGCAGGAATTGGTCACTTCAGACGGAGGATCCGAAACATCTTCAGGTCTTTGACCACCGATATCTCAGGACTATGGTTGGACTCGAGTTGAATCAGCGAAGTTGCAATGATGTAATCAGAAAACGGGTCTTTGGTGAAGCAGACAGTACTTCACTCAGAGAATGCCTTCAGCACTGCAAGCTAAGCTGACTCGTCGTGTCATGCGTAACGAGTTACCATCTGCCGTGGAGAGCGGCTCGAGATAGCTCAATGGTTAATGCGCCAGCTTACGGACCGGAAGGTCCGTGGTTTGAACCCAACCTCTGCACCTCGACTGTTCCTGTGTAGGCTTGGGCAACCTGACTGTATCCCAGCCCTCGTGCCTCCTTCCGTTTGCATGGCAGCATGGCACCAAAAGGGTGCTACGGCTGAACGAATTAGATGTCGAAGCATTCTTCATTCGCCTGGAGAAAGAGAGAGGTAGATTTGTCTACTCCAAACCCTTATTCCCGGCCTGTTTTTTAGGCCACAGTCAAACTGACGAAGGATCTGTGCGCCCTCTGGTCGCACTCCACGTGATCCCCTTGGCAGATTGCTGGAAGCCCGACAGGACATGGCATGTGACCAGTTCCAATGGCAAGTATGATGTCACTTCCCAGCCGGACTGCCTAGCTGCGGTCTCGTTTTACGCTGGTCTTGTGCCGTCTAAGGTTTGAAGAGGCTGCCGGGTCAATCCTACATCTGGTGTTTTACTCTAACATGGTGCACAGATTACTTTATTTCACTGCTGTTCTGAGATGTAAAACCACTGTTTTTTGCTGTTTTCTTTAGAGGTACAGAGATTTTTCACACTTAATCCCCACCTTCCTGATAGTTTCTCATTTTCTATTGTGGTTTGGCACCAGTATTTACTATCGGTGTGTTGCCTTCCATGGCGTTCCTGATAAGAAACTATATTTACACTTCACTGTTTCAGGTCATCGCCTTCAATGTACATTTCTATTCCTAATCCATTGTATATTCGATATCTGTGAACGAATGCCGTGGGAGCATTTTGACCCCACGAGCATTAGGGGCTGGAAGTGAGTGTTCCATAATGATATCAATGACTATGTTGAAGATGAAAGGTGATAGGGGACAGCCTTACCTTATACCACTTGATGTGGTGAACTCAGGCGAAAGCTTCCCGTAGGCCTTCACGCGTCCGCTGGAGCTGGCATACAGCGCCTTAAGGAGGGTTAGGAATTCATGGGAGACGACTTCGCCCCATAGACACAACCATACTGCCTGACGGTGCACATAATCAAAGGCGGCTTCCAAGTCAAGCATCATTGTTGGTTGCTGGAAGCCGTTTCGTCGTTCCAGAGTATGTCGGAGGATGAAAATATGGTCGATGCATCCTCTTTCAGGACGGATCATCCTTATGATACTATCTGGTCAGGTGTCTCCGGGTAGCAGCATCCGCGATTGCTTGCTGGTGTACTTAGAATTGTGTAGCCTACACGACCGGCCATCATTTTAGCTCCTGACTGACTTAGTCACCACTTTCTGCTCCCATCTCCTCAGTTTATCTAATTGAATGTTGTGAACTTACTCCTATCCTCACTGCAACTATTTCTGTGTGGAGTGGGTTGAGCGTACTAGGAACGTGTGTTCATAGATTAATTGATTACTTAATTTTGGACTTCAGTCGTGGCACTGGGTCTCGCTGTGATTTCGTAGGTCATTCCGCCGGAGGACACAACTTGTCGACCCCTCGTCAGTTCTTGACAGGTCGATTCCAACTGGAGCCTGACGTTTAATTGGCTGTATGATGGACAACAGTAGCTGTGCAATTCAGTTGGTGTGACATATAATAGCCAACTTTCTGCCGTCGGTGTGTAAGTGCACTACTGCTGTTTTTGGAGATATTTCATGTTGGGATTTTTTTCTTTGGCTATCTTACCGACACTGCTGTCATCAGGAGAAACTGAGACGAACACCGACAATAACTTTTGATGACCCCTGCAAAAGATGCGCTTGTCTTCATCTTGTATGACTTATGTAAGAACACCCTAACTCCTTCAGCCAAAATTTTTTTTTGTACATGTGTATTAAAGCATTTGCGGTTATGTACTGGTGAGGTAACGTCCACTGAGCCTATGTTGACATTGCTTTAAATATCCGGCCCTGGTTACTGGATTTCGACTCACGATAAAAGTCATTCCTCAACTGTGTTGTCCGCCGATACATTCTGGCTAACTTAAGCATTTTGCATACTGATAGCTGATTCGTCAGCACCCAATGCATGCAGTTGCCCGTACTTGCCATTTTCGTTAATCCTGATCGCTTATTTGTTGACCATGCTAAGCAGTGTTTTTGTGATGACTTTCAACCGCTCCTGATGTCTCTGTTCCCCTTATTCAGCCCGGACACTGAAGATGCGTGGACAAGCCTTCGTTGTGTTTGACGATGTGAACAGCGCGACTACGGCCCTGCGAGCTATGCAGAGCTTTCCGCTATATGAGAAACCCATGCGGATTGAGTTCGCCAAGGGGGACTCCGATATAATAGCCAAACGGAAAGGGACTTACGTTGCTCGACCCAAGGCTCTTAGTCGTGCTGCTGCCGCAGCCGCAGCTGAGGCAGCAGCTGCCGCTGCAGCAACCTTCGATGCCTCTGCAGGTCCGCAAGGTGGAACCAGTGCACGCGCCATCAGAAGACGACAACAAAGAGCCGCAGCCGCCGCCGCAGCTGCCGCTGCCACTTCTGGTGCGGCTGTGCCACCGCCACCGAACATGGATGGCGGGGTTCAACCAGCGATGACCCAACCGGCTCCACCACCAATAAATCCTGCTATGATTCCCGATCAACCGCCAAACAAGATCCTCTTCTTAACTAATCTACCGGAAGATTCGGATGAAGCCATGCTGAGCATGTTGTTCAATCAGTTTTCGGGCTATCGTGAGGTCCGCATGGTTCCTGGTCGGCATGATATTGCTTTTGTTGAGTTTGGTAATGAGATAGAGGCGGGTGCAGCCAAACACGGCCTTCAGGGCTTCAACATCCGTCCCGGAAGACCCATTCGAATCACATTTGCCAAGAAGTAGTGAACTATTCTGTCCGCAATCGTTTTTGTGTACACCGGTTTTTCTGTACGCCGTAAAAAACAATGAACCGTTTGAAAATACAAATACACTCTGCTCACTGTGTTCGTCTTCTTTCATGCCTTCACTTGTTTAGCTCAGGCTGTCGTTTTGAGGAAGTGCATATCTTCAAGAGTTTACCACTAGTATGTGTGTGCTATAGGATTGTATGACAATTCCTTCGGGTCTCCTACATTTTGCTACGATTGTCAAGCGCTGGTTGTAAAATTGGATTATGGTTTGTTTTTATAAGCTGGCCAAAATGGGAAGACGCTAAGTCTTCGATGACCTGGAGCCCCTGGTAACCATGATCTGTGTCCCGAGTTGCATTTCCTGTTCTTCTTGTTTTCGCTTTCCGATAACTCGTGTTTAAGCTCAGAGCTTCCGTTAGCTGCAGATTGGAATTAACTTGGTGCGTTCCTGTCCCTTTGCCTGCACCCATGGGATTCGGTATTCTATTTCGATTGGCATTCAGTATATCGGGGTATTTTTCCTCCTAGGTAATGTTGGCAGGAACTTTCGGAATCCGATTTTCTTTAAGCAGCTCGTTGGGTGGTTGTTCGATTGCAACTCATGATCAATTGTGTTGTATTGTTAAGGAAAATCCGTTGTTTGGGTGACTGGCAAAACAGTCATTTCGTAGAAGCGACCCAATGAGAACTTCCGAGGTTCTTTTCAGCGTGCAATAACTGATGAAAAAAGGACAGCACTTGTTGGGGGACTACCTTATTATTAGTAAGTTATAGGAACGAATGAGACTATTGTAGGGTTTCACTCTATGTTGAAAATTGCTTAGCTACTCACGTGTCCACTATGCACTTTTAGTGCCTGGTCAAATGGCTTTCTGGAAGTGAAGTCATCTTTCGCGTGTTTTCCGGCCTTCTTGTCGTGTGTGATTCCATTCACCACATGTGCGATCACCTCTCAGCCAACCAAACACTGCGCTCCGTTCCGGACGATTTCGGCGTAAATTGACTGAACACATTCCCTACCAGGCTCGATCCGAAGCAGCTGTTTTTGTTTCATTAGTGTAAATCGCGGTTGATCACAAACTTTTTCGCGGCGTTCTATCTATTTGTTGAGTATGGTATCTCCTTGATTATCTGCTGATGGGTAATTTATTGCTTTTTTCTATTCTAGCCAACTCTGACACCCGCCTGATGGACATCAGGCCTAACCATACACTGTATGTGAACAATTTAAATGATAAAGTGAAAAAAGCCGATTTGCGAAAGGCCTTATACTATCTGTTCGGACAACATGGACGACTACTGGATATTATAGCCATGAAAACAATGAAGATGCGTGGACAGGCGTTTATAATTTATCAAGATGTACAATCAGCTACTACAGCGTTGCGATCTCTCCAAGGATTTAATCTGTTTCAGCGGGTAGGTGTTTCGTTTCAGTTCACTGCAGATCGTTGATGCTTAATGGCTTATCTGGTGCTTAGTGAAAGTATGGATTCACCGTCGCACTGGTAAATTTCAGGGTTCCGTATTTCCCACCAAGATTGCTGTCTTTCCAGCCATCCCTTTGTTTTTTTTCACTCCACGCCGCACCCTTAGGGTTCGTTAGATGGGTCACCAGGGATTTTCCGCCTTTTTTGAAGGGGGCTTAATGCAGACCATCCGGACCTGGGGCCTCTTGAGTTTTCGGTACAGAGATTTCATATTTTTTCTTCTGACGGCCGATTCCAATCGCCCGTATGCACTGTTTCGGGAGGATGTGTAGAAGGAGGCCAGCTAAACTGTTCTTGGAAGCTAAACTGTTCTTGGCCCATCTTTACAGTCGGCGTTTTTGCGAGTGAATTAACAGGCCGGCTTTTTCACTTGTCATTTCACTGACCGTTGCTTTCCTCTGGCCAGTCGATTGTGTTAATTCCTATAGGGCACGGCTGTTTCTGGTAAAAAAAGCCTCCGAAGCTCTGGGTCTTCCCCTAGGCTCTTTGAGGGATTTGCATGCGCCCGCGCACTCGTCTGCTGGTATGGATTCGCTGGCCTCATTCAGGACTAGCTATCTTGGCGATATCCAGTCGTCAGTTGATCGTATCAGGAAAGTCTGAAAGACAGCACTGAACGCCGCTAGCGTAGCTTCTACAACCTGCCTGATCAGTCAGACAGTTTGGAAAGAAACTGACAGCACGAGTGCCTCTGAAATCGATTAGCTGGCGTATCTTGTTGTGTTTCCAGGCAAACGCAATGATGGTCACGGAGACCTCGTTTTGAAAGACGGACCGATATTCTTCGCAATCTCTTTCATGCCCTTCTATCGAGTTACGTGGTCCACCCCGCAATTTCTACCATTCTGAAGGAGGCAAGGAGAGCAGCACCCGTCCGGCTGGACTTTGTTTCGGAATGCATAGCAGTTAGCCGATCTACCGCAGCTGATGTTGCTGAATGTTCTCAGCGACTGAGGTACCTGTTGCACAAACAAATATCCCTTTTCTGATTACATCGTTACGAATTCCTCGGCGCCATCCGTTACCATCAGCACTTCTGAGACATCGGTGGTCAGAAACCTGAAGACGCCTCACAGTCTATCCACATAGGCCATGTCTCGAAACCACACAACAAGACGTCCCACGCTGTAGTCTGTTGCAGACGACCCTTGAGACTGAGTTATACACCTTTTTGACGCCACAAGTGGCACGAACTGGCAAACGTGGTTCTTGTCGAGCAATTTCCGCTGTTTCGGAAATTAGTACTGCAAAGGAACGGTTTGTGGTGGGCGCACATCTGCAATAGGTGCTGTGTTATCCCTGCGTCTCGTGTCCAACCCAGGCCGGCCACCCAACTGGGCATGAGCAGTGCTAAGCCTACCTACCTGAACATTCATGTTACCAGCGACCACAACAATATCTGAGCTTTCAGCCTGTTGCAAAAGAGCACATAGGTTGTCATAACTGTCCTTGTGTAATAACGGTATTTTCTCAGCTTAGTTCCCGGTCTAAACCTCCCAACCAAGCGTTCCTGTTAGGACAACAACTAAAGGTGCACACCATGTATTAACGCGCAAAATCAGGTCAAAAACACTTGTGCAACTCGTCGTATATAAAGTGTATGTCGCGACAACATTCTGGAAATTCTGACGCCTTCTGGATGCGACATTGGCAACAGGCATTCGGCGAATACTTGGTCATGATTGACTGTTGGGTCCAGACTTTCGACCAATCAGAGCTCGCCTTGATGCCATACCGGCAAGCGGCCTGAACTTTTAGCCAATTGTGTGCGCGATGGGATTCTCGGCCTTAGCGGCACCTAGCTGTCAGTGGTAAAGCGGCGTCAGTGTGGAATTCCGCCTAACACTTTGGCAGATTCGGAGCTGCAGGAGCATAATCAGGTGCACTAAGCAGGAAGCGACGAACCTCTTTCGGGATTCTTCCACACGTTGCCAAACGAACAGTGGACAGGCGACTAGGAGTATCCAATTAGGCAGATACTCCGCTCGGTGGCGCAATACTGTACCATTCCCGACATTCCAGCTGCAGCGGTTTTCGGGTCGCTAGATGTGCGCAGTCGGAAGCGGAAAGAGAGCAAGGTGAGGGCAGTCCTTTCAATTACATCACTTTTGTCCCAGATTCTTGTTTCGGACAGACAGCATGCATCAATGCAGGAAGGATCCAGCGTGGGAGATAGTCCTGGTTACTTCAGTGTGCAAGCATTGAAGGCAGCTTTGTAGACCGGTTTTCGGCGTTTAGAAACTGGCTTCCAGATATGTGGGCGCGCAGAGGCTGCAGCTGAGCGTGACGCAGGCGAATGAATCGACCGATCCTTGTAATTGGACTTACAGAGATTGAGAGTATTCAGTGAGAAGGACAACGCGAAAGTGTAGGAAGGAACGTGTCAGCAGTAATCTGATTTCGCTTGCCCGTCTTGCTCTCTCCAAGGTTTCGGCTGCGCACCTCGGATGATGCAGAGGCCGCTGCAGCTGGATATGCTGGGTGGGTATTGTATTGAACCACCGAGCGGAAGCGTCTCTACTTGATTAGATACCTGTTGATAGTCGCCTCTGCGCGGTTCGTTTGGCAACGTTTGTGAAAGGATCTCGAGAAAGTGTAGTCCATCGCACCCTGTTTATTGTGTCTGCTTACATCCCAACGGACTGTAGCTCTGAATCTGCCAAAGACAGTTTCTATGATGCTCTAGGTACTCTTGTACAACGGACTAAAAGCTTAGATATCGTTGTGGTTGGTGGTGACGTGAACGCCCAGGTAGGTAGACTAAGCGCTGCCGAGGCCCGATTGGGTGGTCGTCTTGGATTGGACACGAGACGCACGGACAACGGGGATCGCTTACTTCAAATGTGTGCCGATCACAGACTGTTTCTTTGCAGTACGAATTTCCGGAACAGCGGAAATCGCTTGACAACGTGGTACCCACCAACAAACCAGCCCCGAATTCAAATAGACCACATCGCCGTCAGTTATCGGTGGCGAGGGTCAATCACCGCCTGCCGCTCCTTCTGGAACACCAGCGTGGACTCCGACCATGCACTTGTACGCTGCTGCTTTTCATTGCGCTTTTCAGGTGTACGCAAAACGCACACATCTCGCTTAGCCATTGAGAAGCTAGTGGACCCAGAAGTCAAACGAACTTATCAGAACCAGCTCCTCGAACGCCTGCCGGACGGTACGATGTCGGATATAAACGGCCACTGGGAAAAGATATCTAAAGCGCTATTCAAAGCCGGAAAGTCTGTTTGTGGTACAATCCGGCCAACCTCATCCAAACATTGGATCTCTGATAAGACTGTGTCCTTGCTGGAGACCCGGCGACAGATCCCTCCTAGCCGCAATCACAACTCCATCCGACGCATCATCCGACGCCAGGTGAAACTGAGTACCCGTGCAGACCGAGAAGCTTGGTTGACCCGAAAGGCCGAAGAAATGGAAGATGCAAAGAATGCTGGAAAAGTCCGCAAGCTGTTCCACTTGATTCGTTCGACTGGTCCTCGGAAACCTCTTGTCAGCGAAACAATCAGTGACCAAAATGGCTCCCTGATATGCAGCAAAGCAAAACGTTTGGATCGCTGGGCACAGTACTTCGAGCAGCAATTCAGTTGGCCACCTACTATATCCAATCCAGAATCCTGGCACTCAACAGAAAGATGGACCGTGAATCTGGAGCCGCCTTCAGCCTCGGAAGTGTCCGAGTGTAGTTCCCTATTCAAGCGTCATCGTGCTGCTTGAGGTGGAAGGTCCTGACGACCTTCCACCTGCTCTTTTCAAGGATGGCGGTGAACTTCTCAGCCAGTGCCTGTCTAGCCTGTTTGGGTCTATCTGGGAGAAAGAGACCGTCCCAGACAACTGGGGTGGCACGCGAAACCTTGACTCGTTCGAAGAAATGAAAGGCAAAAAATGCTGGAAACGTCCGCGAGCTGTTCCACTTGATTCGTTCGACTGGTCCTGGGACGCTTCTTGTCAGCGCAACTATCAGGGACCAGAATGGCTCTCCGATATCCAGCGAAGGAGGGCGTTGGGACCGCTGGGCACAATGCTTCGAACAACAATTCAGTTGGCCACCTACCTCCAATCCGATCTGCCGACCTTCAACAGAAAGGTGGACTGAGATCATGGAACCCCCTCAGCCTCAGAAGTGTCCGAGTGTATTTCTCTACTCAAGTGTTATCGTGCCCCTGAGGACCATCCAGCTGCTTTGTTCAACCATGGCGGTGGGTTTCTCATTCAGTACCTGCCTTTGTATGTCTGAGTGAAAGAAGCCTTCCGGACAATTGGGGTGAGTCGATAATAGTGCCCATTTCCAAAAAGGGTATTCGCAGTGAATGTGGTAACCACAATGGTGTTAGTTTGACTCCCGTTGTAACAAGGCTTCTGGCGTCACTGATCCTTCGGCGTCCTACGGCGGCACGAGAATCTTTGGCTCGTGAGAACCAAGCGGGATTTCGACCGGGAAGAAGCTGCGTGGACCACATTTTCAAACTCTATCAAGTGTCAAAGCAACGCCACATGTGCAGACGACTCACAATCTTGGTATTCCTTGACTTCGGGTCGAGATGGCTCAGTGGTTAGAGCGCGAATTTACTGACCAGAAGGTCCGTGGTTCGAACCCAACCTCTGCCTCTCGACTTCCCCTGTCTAGGCTTGAGCAACCCGGCAGTATCCCAGTCCTCGTGCTTCCTCCGGGTGGCATGGCAGCTAAGCACCGGAAGGGTGTTACAGCTGAACGATTATTTGTTCCTTGACTTCAAGAGTGCGTTTTATTCTGTCGACCGGTCGGTACTGTTAACCACAGTTGCTCAACAGGATATGCCCCAGAAGTCCGTGGACATAATCCGATCCCTATATTCACATACTTCTGGGCGTGTGAGTGTGTATGGCGAGCTCTCAAAGAGCTTCCCTACAAAAGGTGGTGTCCGACAAGGATATCCACTCTCTCCATTCTTGTTCAACTTCGTCATTGATGAAATATTAGGGCGAACGCTAGAAGGTCTGCAAACCCCCAGTGTTGCTGGTGAGAACCTTGTTGATCTGGAGTGCGCAGACGACATTGCCCTCATCTTTGAGGACTAAGATCAACGCGAAGCACAAGCCCTGTTGAATAGACTGGCCACCATCACACCATCTTTTGGAGCACCCTCAAAGTGCAAAGTCGTGTTTTATAAGATGGAATCTCTGAACATACCCCTTGCAATTCATGAAGAGTCACTGGAGGCTGAAAAAGGATTTTATCAGCTCTGACTGAAATATGTTTGACGAAGTCTGAAAGAATCTCAAAGGCCAAAATCATCACATTTGCTAATGTGTGTCATTTGTGGCGTCAAAAACGCATATCACTGGGTCTTAAGATTCACGTGTACCAGCCTACAGTAAGGGCTGTGTTGTTGTATGGCTACGAGACGTGGCGTGTGTGGACAGATGATGTGAGGAGTCTTCAAGCTTGTGACTGTCGATGCCTCAGAGGCGTTTCCGGTGTCGGATGGCGTCAACGAATTTGTAACGAGGTAATTACAAAACGGGTGTTCGTTTGTGTAGCAAGTACCTCAATCGCGGAAAACATCCAGCACCATCAGCTGCGCTGGCTCGGCCATGTGCTACGCACGCCGAAACGACCGTTCTCTGTGCCTCCTTCAGAACATCGAGGACCTCGAGGTGGATAACGTATGACTTGGCAGAAGCATATGAAAAAAAAACACCAAGAATTTGGGTGTTTTTGGTGTTCTAAACCTTTCAGGATGAGGTTCCTGTGACCCCTCCTGCGTCTTACTGCAGACTATGCTAGAAACGGCGACTGATCTGTGTCAATAGCGTTCGTGTTGTCAATTTCTTTCCAGATTGTCTGGCCGAAGGTTTGGAGATGTGGGCACCTCAGAATGCTTGTGACAGGTCACCATCAGGTCTCCTTCCTCACCCACTCTCTTTATTTGTCTGAGTATTTGTGAAATTTTCTCTTTTATCAGGTTGTGTTCTGTGTTGCGACTGCTGTTGTAAGGGAACAATAATTTTGAGCCGTAGGTAAGCGGTGGATGTCAACCCAAGAATTGTTTTATGCTACCGTGGTTCGTAATATCCTTCCTAGTGTTCCTTACCTTAAAGACCTAGATCCACCACCCTCATCTCTTTCTTTTAGCCGTTGTCCTGATACGGAGATTCACATGAGTTACATCGGTATCGCCATTTCCTATGAAAATCTTCGCCTCCACTTTACATTTCTATGGAGCCTTTCCCAGTCTGCTATGATTTGTGAGCCTTTTAGGATAACTCTATTGAGTACATGAATGGGTGCCGCATCTCATGTAGAAATGGGTGCTGGTTGTAGTTTAGATAGACGTGAATCGTCGACAGTTAGTGCGGGCTTCTGACTGAACACCCGTAATCATTCGTGATGCATTCCACTTCACAGTTACTTTGCTTCATCTGAAATCAGTCGTAAGGTTCTGCGTGACGAGATAGCTCGGTGGTTAAGGCTTACGGACCGGAAGGTCCGTGGTTCGAACCCAACTTCAGCACCTCGACTAGGCTTTGGCAATCTGGTAGTATCTCAGCCCTCGTGCCTTCTTCCGTTGGCATGGAAGTTAGGCACTGAAGGGGTGCTACAGTTAGACGATTTTTCTGTATTTCCGGTTGTCCATTCATCTTTGGTGTTGAAGACTGCGAATAAACTAGCCGGCCAGAGGGATGGTGCTACGTGAAGGTGCACAAAAGTTGCCCGCCAAATTGCCTCACCTGTCGTTGACTCTAGTCTCAGCTTTTCACTGACATACTGGACGCCGCTCCTTGCTTCTTTAGGTTCTTAATGGTTCAGAAACTTGCATGTGACTAAATATTCGCACTCTTATTACCTAGCCTATGCGAATAGCCTACGCCAAGCGAGATTCCACACAAATTGTTCAACTGAAAGGCGTCAGTGCCGAAGTTCAGAAGCGTCGGGAAGAGGAACGTGAGAAACGAAAACGAAGAAAGGTTGCTCAACGCCTGGCAGCAGCCGCCGCGGCTGCTCAAGCAGCTACTCAGGCAGCAAACGGTCCGGTAAGTTGCGCTCCGATTTCTGTTCTGCCACAATTAGAATCATTCCGGTAACCCCATGTGTAACTTGTCTCGAGATAGCTCAGTAGTTAAATTGCAAACTTATTGAACGGAAGGTCCGTGGTTTGAACCCAACGTCTGCATCTTCATTGTTCTTGTTAGGCTTGGGCAACCTGGCAGTGTCTCAGTCCTCCTGCTTCTTTCCGGTGGCATGGCACTAAAGGGGTGTTACAGCTGAGTGATTAATATTTTTATCATTATATTATCAACCTGTCTATTCACTGCACCAGATTTAGTCGTATAGAGCCGTATGGTTCGCTTGAACCGTTTGCTTGTTGGGTGGCGGGCTGTATGTCCATCTCTTCGGACACGTGCTGGCTGTACTAACCAGTGCATCTACTGGATCCGGCGAAGCCAAACTGTATTGTATGGTCGTTGCTATTCAATACTAACTAGTAAATGTGTCGCACAAGCGGTTCAGTATACTTCTTGCTAAACCATACTGCTGCTATCTATTGAGTAGACTCTCGCATACAAATGACTAAAAAGGACTGAATGAGTTTACAATTGGAAATCTAACTCCCATCATGACATGTTCGCGCATTCGCATTCGTCCGAAAGTGACGGATGCCAATAACACTGGAGCTTAAATATATCGACGATCGATTTCACAATTTTTAATCTTCCAGACGCCAGTGAAAACGGAATCCTTTTACAGTCAATGACAGCTATCGGATTTTGCGCTTTTGGTACCCTTCACCATACGTTTTCCGCGCGTCATTTCAAATTATTTCTCTTCTGTGTGCCGCGCTGATATCCGGGTTTTAGAGCCATGTCCCTCAACGTTTCTAGCTAATAGCTAGAAACCTTTATCCTTCGGCGAACACATCAACCAAGGCTGGTCTGGTGGCAGACTTCCTCATAGCCATTTACCAGATCATTGACTCCATCTACACCGTTCCTTCAGCCGGACCTAACGCACCCAAACAAGATACGAAGTGGCAATTGCTGAGAGGTTGTTCTGTGCATATGCCGGAACCATTTTAGTTGGTGTAGCAAGTTCACACTTTTGGGTCATTGGACGTCTGCTCCAAACGTGACTATGTACTTCATTGGCATAAGTGGACGATACTGAAGGAACACTGTCAAAAGTGTTTAGTTTGCGAACAGTAGATTTGAGGCCAAGTTTTCTGTGGCGTCTTATAACCTGTCTTTCAGCGACCAGAAAGTATTTAAAGCTGCAGTTTGTAGAGGTCTTATGAGTCGTTTATGAAAACTAGAACTGTGGTACACTCGACAAAGTGCCCTCCTCTTTTGGTCGGTCCGAGTGAATGGCCGATTTCCAATATAAATTTGTAGCCACATCACCAGTCAAAGTGGTCTATCAGTAGAATGAAAGGCTAGATGGAGCACATCTCAATTTATAGGGACGAACCAAGTCACCCTCTCAATATCCACTCTTTTTGGAGGGACCCTTTGACCAGTCCCGTCGGCGGTTAATATACTAAGATCGTTTGATGGTAATTTGGTGGTTGTATATCGCTTCTTTAGATGCAATAATTGCGGCGAAGTTCGGCTCATAGTATCGCTGCTCTTGCCCAGGAGCTTTAAACCTGTGATTTCATCCTCGTGTTCAACTGTCTTATTTTTTGTCCAACAGGCGGGAACTGGAGATGCCTTGAATTTATTGGACCAACCCAACCATATTCTGTTTGTAACAAACCTCCCGGAAGAGACAACGGATGCCATGTTGACCATGTTGTTCAGTCAGTTCTCTGGTTTCAAGGAGGCTCGGCGGGCACCGGGTGGCGTTTGGTTTGTGGAGTACGAGTCCGCTGAACAGGCTGCTGCCGCTCGCTCCGCTTATGAAGGATTCAAACTGACACCAACTCATGCGATGCAAATCTCGTTCGCCAAAAAGTGAACTACTTTGCTGTGATGGGTTCCGCGAGATGTGCTGCGTGTTTTCGCAAAGGCAACCAAACGATCCTGTACAAAATGTATACCATTTTTATTCATCGGTTTCTTTTTGTTAACCATTGGGTGACGGATCCGTTCACCAGACTGGGGTGTTGTTTTTGGGCAAAACTGATGGATTGGTTGATGAGTCCCCTTTACACCATCTGCTTTGTTGGGACGAGTTGTATACGAGCCATGGTTGTTCAAGACGTTGCGATCGGAGGATGCCACTTAGCATCTGATTCCGTTCCACTGGAATGTTTATTCATCCCTGTTACCAGGTCTCGTCGGGTTATGGTAATGAGATGCTAGCTCTTGTTGAGTTTAACAGCTGCCTTGTGTCTCATTCGGATGTGAACCGTTCACCTAAGAGTGACCTACGACTAAGGCTGAACTGTGCTTCTCGTCTTCCGAAAACGCCCCACAAGGTTCTTTGGGGATCATCTGAGGTCGCTTTGGGGCAGAATGCATGGAGTTTCGTGTTGGTCATGGGAATTATCGTGCAGAGTTCGATCGATCAACCATGGTTTCTCTACATAATGACCATTTACCCTACAGAAGTTCAACGGTCGTATACCGTCATTCTTCGGCTTGCTTGAGGCCTCACTGACACGAGATTAGACGGTTGCACTATAAGGGAATTACACGATCTTAAGGTAGACGAATGCAACTGCAATCACTGGGACAAATGACGTTTGGTGTTCACACATGTAAATGCCATCAACTCCATATGTGGTCGACTGGACGGAGCTCCGGCCATACTCACCTGTGTATGTGGATACAAGGTTTCCGTGCAGCAAGATGGGAATAGTGAGGACACGGCCTAACCACATCCAAGCAACTAACTTGGTTTGGTTGTTGGTCTGTTCGCCGAGCTTGGCAGTCGGATTGCTAACGTTTCATCACCAATCGAGGTGACATCGTCAGTGCAAGGTTGAGTGGTTTGCCTATCGCAAGCTGACATGCTTCTGAGTGCTCATGTGTGTGAAAGTATCGGTGTTTTTTGGCAACATACTGACCACAAGGTGTCAGAGAAACTAGAAGTTATTAACGCGTTTTATGATATTCCGTTGGATTTGAGGCACCTTTGTCAAGTACGGCTACCACAACAACAAACCAAACCGTCACAAACAAAGCTGCATCCGGACACTTTTCAAGCGGATCGAGACGCACTGCAATAGTACAGAATCCAAAATTACGAAAACGCCCACAGATTCTTCCAGAGAAGTGGATACCCAAGGAATTTCATCTGGAGATCAATCAGGAATCTAAATACGACTAATACAACAACACGAAGTGGGAGCAAACGAGCCACACTTCTATACATCAAGAACACTAAATTGACCGTAACGCTCTTACGACAGTACAACTTACAAGCCTACGAACACCTTGCGGAGGATACTATCGAAGCCAAAAGGAAAATTGGACCCAACGATGAGCGATATTGTACATGATCCAATGAAAGGATTCCAACAAACGATACATAGGACAAACCATAAGAACGCAAAGGAGGCAACTACTAAAAATAGAGGGTATTGGGATAACCAATCAGCCCAAAAAGCAGACCATGACGCAACAAAGACCACTAACCGACCAATAAATTCACGGAAACGCTGTCTCCCAATTAGCCAATCACGTTAAAAGATAACAGATAGTCTTCAAAGACTAAATGAGCGCACACAGGCAAAGAGGAAGTACCCGCCCAACTGCCCGCTGATGATGTCTCCTCATGTGTTGAAACATTTGTAAGTCAATTACAAAACTCGGTGGACAGATCAACGGCCACCTGTACAATAACAGACAAATACACTTTATCATACTGAAACTCCGGTTCAATATCGCGGTCATATCCATCGAGCCCCACGACCCCATAGGACCTAGAGGCGTCTCATTTCGAACATGCCAGCTTATCGGCTAGTTAGAATTCCCCACTCCCAACTACGGATCCTTGCATTCTGATTGCAGGTGGGCCATTTATAGAAAACGCTGGCGGGAGGTTTTCATGAACGCCACTACCTAGCATGCATCTCAAACCCACTGACAAAACGACTAGGTAGTTAATCGCAAACGCGGAGTTACATTCAACGAGTTGCCGGTATATGATATTTAATGAGTGTCAACCTTATAGCATTGTAACCATGGATGCGTATTGGGCATCCTTCGCGATGGATGGTTGGACAAAATCCATGGCAAAACTACTGTTTCCCTCGGAACCACGTCTGGAACGAGTTTTCAGCGACCCGGAATCACGATACTAACCGATCGGCGGGCGCCTGTTAGCCATAGCTTCACGTGATCGATACCTCTAGATCCACCTGATGAACACCAATGGGGACGAAAGCGCTCATGTGGTTGAGCTTTTCGGAGTCCGGTCACACCCACGCTTTGAACCCATTATGAGCTAGCCTACTGCCGCAGGTGGGTGTCTTATTCTATTCACCTGGCCATCGCCAGAAAGAAAAATATTGAGCCTATCGAGCTCAGAAGTCTTCATGTTCATTGTAAGTTAGACAACATCGTGAACGCGTAACATGCACGGGCCCATCGGTGCCCCTTGCCCAGTTCATTATTGAATTAGAAAGATTAGTCCGTCTATACGAGTGTTTTTTCGTTTTTGAAGCCGCACCCAAATCGGCAATGCTATTCACCGTCTAGTTAGCCAACCTGCTTCGAAATAAGTGTTTGATGCAAGATGCTTCTGAGTACTTACAGCTGCAAAATGGTCGGGGATAACGTGAGTACGTGCACAAACCACTTTCTTAATTAGCGGACAACGTGGCGCCCTGAGTGGAAAGCATTTCTGTCGGTTGTCGTGCGCAGTTCATTTTTTTCTACAGCTGAATCACGCTTGTAATTCTGAAATATAACTTGCTTCAGGTAGTTACTTCGCCTGAATAGTCATCTGAAACAACAAAAATGACCACGTGACCATTATGGGGAAGTTCTGTCACTAGGTGGATTTGGAACCGACCTAGAAAAAATAAATCGTTCAGCTGTAGCACCCTTTCGGTGCCTAACTGCCATGCCACCAGAAGGAAGCACGAGGGCTGAGATACTGTCAGGGTGCCCAAGCCTAGACAGGGGGAACCGGCCTAACTGGAAACAGGTCTAATAAGCAGTGCCTGAATTTACCTAAGCGATTCGATGATCGCCTCGCCTCGATTCCTGGGTCCAGTGTTAGGATTGCATACTTGGATTCCTGTCCGAGAACCTCTAAGTCGACTCAGATCAATATAACCTCGGTGGCTTGACGACCTGAACGTCTTTCCCATCGTGGAAATCATAAGCAGCTAACCAGAATTACGGACAACTTTCGACTGTTGATCCAGTGGAAAGTCAAGGTAGAGTGAATAGGTTCGTGTGGCGAACAGTAAGCAGCGGTGATTAAGCCGACAGAACTATCGCCCGGCAAGTGAGGTCGCAGCACCAGACCCCCCAGAACATAAATCTACGGTTTCGTTCATCGTCGACAACGCAGTGGTCAATTGTGGCTCAGATAAACCGGTTAAGCACAGCCAACAGATTCGCCTAAGCAACTCCATAAGATCAACCCAGAAACGCAGCCTTCAAATACCATACTTACCCAGATCTTCGCTTGATATACCTTCATCAACCACCGAGATCCTGGTGCTTGAATTCAACGGGAACATTTAATTTTGACTTGATCGCTTTGTTTTACGTTTGTTCCTTTCTGGAATGACCACCCCCGGAAGAAATTTGATTGACCCCATGAAGATTCCTTTAGTGGATACATTTGTCAAAAAGGACCATTTTCTGGTGGGTTCCAAGAGGGACAAATTGTTTAGAGTACTTAGCTGTTACGATCTGATAAAGTATCAAAAACACACCCGACACGTTGGAGTAGAGACGAAGATGACCTGATAGCGTACTTTCGGCGCACCGAATTGTGCGGTGATGCCAGGTCACTCACAGTTAGCCTCTCATGCCGTCTCCAGCTACGGTTGATGTTACCAAAAAGAAGCTGGTGAACCATTTAGCCACCCACATGTGTATAAATCCATATGATGGTGCAAACAAGATTCTCAAACCGAACAAGCCTCTAAACAGTTCCCAGTATAACGCGAAAAAGACACGAGATCCACAGAAAATGAAAGATCGATTTGGAAAATGGAAGGAAGCGCTATCGGTGAGCAAATATACAAAACTGAATCACGCCACAGTGGCTGTCAAGTTGGTTAGAGATCACTGGTGACTAGAAAGCAACAACTCAGTTTTTGGTCTGGCGAACTACCGGTTTCGGCATTGTGTACACGTCTAAACGTCGCTGCCGACCGATGGGAATGGCTTCACGAACCCGCTTGAGCTCGTTCAAGTCGATGTTGGCCGAGATAATCTGTTCCTGCAAAATTTACGTAAGGAGAGGAGGAATCAGATGGAGCAAAATACGAAAAAAGCAGAAGTCTATCGAAACTGCCGTCTTCTGAACTGGTGCATGCTTTCAGAAGCAGCTACTTTTAAAACCCATACGAGTATTAAACATCTTGGCTCGAGTGAACAGGCCTCTAGGACAACTGGAGCGAGTCCGTTAGATTACTAGCAATCCGAGCAGGGTTGTAAACGCTCACCTCCAGAAAAGTTGTTCTGACATGTTTCAGGTAAATGGAATGCCGTGAATCAGCCACAACATTTGACGAAGCGACGTCCGCTCCGGGAACCAACTGCGTTTCTACGAAACCAGATGGTATTCAACTCTACAAGTAACTAAACCAGATTTACGCTCGGTCGCATGTTGCATTATCCCAGCATCACAATGAGTAAATTCAAATTAGTTGTCTACCCACTTACTGGTGATTGCGTTCTAAGCTAGTCACCCGTGGCTTTATTGTATTCAACCTCCAACCTGAAAGGTTATGGGGCTGACTGTTTCTAGAGATTCGTGAGACAGCTGTACAGCGATTCACGACTCTTTAACATCCACCCAGAAGATGAAAACCTGGATTCGGTAATCCAAAATTTCATTACGTACAAAGTACCCAGTGAACTTGAAAAAAGGCGAGTCAAAGTTGCTTTTTGAACAATCACACAAAGTGTGGTAACTCACATCTTTTCCAGCTTTAGCAACCACGACACCCCATGGTGAGGTAATCAATGATTCCGCGTGGCTGATGTAATCGGACTCCAAGTCACAAGCTGGACTACACATTCCAACGTAGCACTGTGTATCCAAAGCGCGAGCTTTGCCCAAAAGTTCCCAGTGTACGGGTCCTGAATGAAAAGGCGTCAACAAGGACTTGATGTAGCAACGGATTGAGCGGACGGAGGATACGAACACTTCACAACACAAAATTGAAAGAATGGCGTGGGTCTCGAAGTAGATGGAATAATCCACTGATAACCTATGAGGTACAGATGGTAATGTCGTGTAACTTGAGCTAACGCAGAACAATTTATAACAGTCGGAGCTCCAAGTCCTTACGGCCGTTTTCATGTAGCACGACGAGGACTGAACGGTGTCAGACGATATGCTGAATAGCGGCACCCTATAGTTACTTTTCTGCCGAGAGGTTCTCGAGCAGAGGCGACTTCTCAGGGAGTGTTCCCACCAGATTTCTGTGGAATTTTCAATCTCTGAATAGACCGGTTTGCTCCCACGAAAAAGAATTTGACTCCTATCAACTGTAGGTAAATACGGCAAAAGCCGCATGTTTCAAGAGCTAAATGGGAATATTGAACGCTGTGAGTTGGGGACGCGACCCAACGCACTGATTGGTTCCAAACTGTCCAAAACCTGGTCAAACTAGCTGTACAAATTGGGACTAAAGTTCAGAATCCTGGTGTTACCAGTCGAAGTCGGACGTGCACTGAACGCATATAAAAACATGCACAATACGCTGGCACATTTTTGACCGCTTCCAAAGACCTGATGGACCGAAAACAAAGTACCTTAGTTCATGCTTCATGATGGTCGAACTGAAGTGAAGTTCTATCAGGCGCATGATCCCCCCTGCACCGGTAACATGCCAATGAAGGCAAATAAACTAACGCACATAAATGAGAACAAAGCACCCGTGTTATACGTAGCCGCTTCCGTCAACGATGAGGAGGCTGGACGAACGCGCTTGAATTCTGTCGGTAGATTTCGATTTTGACGGAACATCAAGCCCTCCAGTTTGATCCCAAGCGATCTGACAATAGTCCATCTACTTTATACAGTGGAACCGACTGGTGGTATCCACCATAGGTTTTGTGCAGGTACCCTGAAACCATCTGGGATAAATTACCTCCACCCTTCTTACATGGAGACTATGTGCGAAGGACGCCGTGGACAGAATTCGCCAAGCTGAAATACGAGTGGTAGTGAACCTGTAGACGGTGAATCTCTGCAGGTAGGACCATCTGCGTAAGGAAAAAGGAATTTCCTGAACAATCATCCATCCACGTATTCACTTGGTGAAAAGCTGAGATTTAAACGAATCCGATTAGTGTGCAGTGCAAAATATCCTCCGGGACTCAGTTGAACCGGAAAAAATGGCCCAAAGAATTATTTTAATGCGAGCCAAGATTTTCTGCAGTTACGTCACCTTCATGTGTGTGAACGTTAATCCACACTAGACAATGGGTTGCAGTTCGCATGCCAGTGGTGTTTTTTTTTTTAAAATAACCGTGACGAACTATCCTGAGATAAACATTAATACACATATACCATGGAAAGCTAGACATGAGGAGAGGGGTGTAGTACTTCATGGTTAGGCTCCAAGCGGACGTAGTGCGACAACACAATAAGACGTAACAGCTGGTAATTAGTCTAGGGAACTGATCTTCAAAATGACAGGTATACCCGATTTGTCTATTGAAATACGGAGCTACTGAAACCGTTTCAATGATAAGAGCTTTAAATATACATAGTGTTCGGACAGAAGTGGAAGCCGCGTTCTCTAGTATGTAGTGTCTGCGGCAGCTCATCCAGTAGATAAAAAGTTGCGGGACCGATTCCCGTCCAAGGACTTTATCTATGACCGAAATGTGAGCTGGGACATATTCAATATTTTCCAAGTCCCCAAATACTGTACGGAATAAACGTTCTCTGAGCAGTAGGCTGATGAATTAGAAGCGTATCAACGAAAGCTCAACAGTCCAGCAAGATTTTCATGGTATGTGACTTTCCTAAGTGGACATCCACATGAGGGCTTAACTCCACAGGGTGTACTTACCAGTTTTCGGATTGAATGCGCCCGGAAAGAGGAGCACATGACACCCGTGGCTGTTCGCATATAGCAGAGATAGTTCCGGAAAGCGAATATCGTAACAAATGCCGATTCCAACACGAATGACTTTCGGTTGGCGGTCCGTATCGTCCAACGGTAATTCGAAGTAAAATGGTTCTTTGCCCGATGACAAACTGCTGGATTCTTTGAAGGAGAACTGGCCTGTGTTCGGAGTGAACGGAAATTCAGTTACAAGGGTTGGCGCAATGTTTACCTAGCTAGTTTCTCCCGTGAAGGATAGAGCACAATAAGTCATACCACGAATGGCACTAACCTGGTATCTCAATGTCAAACAGATGTAGTTTTCTGTACAACCCGACCAGGGTACCCCTAGGATCGAAAGTCACACTGCAGTTGTACAATTTTCCATCGTCGCCCCGTTCAGGAATGGATCCAGCAACCAGCCAAACGCCGTGTTCCCTACGGACAAGAAGGACAATGAGAATACACCTCAGAGTAAACAGAGACCACATAAGCCCAGCCACTTACACCTCAGACGTTGAACCACGTTCCAGACATAAATACAGTACGATCTAGAGGGGTTAAGATACATTCACAATTGGCGGTCAACTATGTGTTATTCGGTAGCAGTGTTTTGCGAAAACGTCAAATAATTGAGAATACCGTCCCCATGAGAAAACACCACCATGGAGACAACCTGGGAGGCATCGGATTTTTTAAATTGCAGAATCGAGTGGATATTTACTGGTTTCTGAAATTGATGATTCACTCACACTACAAAGAAAATGGTTTAGACTTTATAGTTATGGTTACTGTCGCCTCACCAAACGGATGATATCACATGCAGCACTGATACACTATACCGTCACATCAGCAGGCTCTTATTGACTGGACTTGATTCGGGCACCGATGGCTTTCGACGAAACTTCCTATAAAGTGTTCTTGACGTTCTCAATCAATTGGGAAAAGTTTGGAACCGATTGAGAAGTCATCATTTCAGAAGGGCTTGGTAAACAATCGGTAGTCTTCAATTGGGCCCTGTGCACAGAAGAAGCTGATCGAACAGCGGCCCAAACTGAAGTAAAGAACAAACATCGGGGTAGTGGATATCCAGCTAGCTTGATTAGGCGTCAATTGCGAAGGGTGTTGGTACCGGTGGGTACTACTGATGACGCATGCGAGTAGTATGTGTGTTCTCGTAGCTTCGCCTTGATCTAGTGGAAGGTGGGATTTATTACGGAATTTGTGGAGCTACTTTGCAGTTTTTGCTTGCAATTGTGCGATGGTCAATGAATATCCAGGAGAGTTCAAGAAGACGCGTTCGAGAAGAAGATGGATATTCCGTTTTTAAAAACAATGTGCAAATGAGAGTTTAACCTTCATGTCCAATAGTCTGTAACCGTTTAGTTGGCGTTTTTCTAATAAACGACTCTGCAGCGAAGGGCTTTCCTCCTTACACCGGTAGCGAAACCCAACAGGGAATGGATCGGCACCGCTGTTATTCCATATAAACCAGGGACATCGGAGGTCATTCGAAGGATTCTAAACACGGCTAACATAAAAGTAGCTTTCCAGAGGGGAAACTCTGCGCTCTGCACTGGTGCAATTGAAGGATCGCTTCCCTGCAAACAGAACCAGGGACTGTGTCTAAAAATTAATTGTAACAACTGCACTAAGGTCTATATAGGACAGACAGCCAGGGAACTTCACATCAGAACCGGAGAGCATAGGAGAAAAATAAACAGGCCGCCGAGAAACGCGGATGAATATCAAGCGTTACTGAAAGACTCGGTAATTGCAGAACAGGCACTGGACACGGGACACAAAGTAGATTTAGAAAATGTTGAGGTTATGAGACGAGGACTACTGTCCACGTCACAGAGACTGATGGCCGACGCGGTAGAAATCGCCGAGCATCCCAGTGTTAACAGAATTGAAGGCGTGGAACTGGCAAGCGTGTGGAGAACGGTTTTGGATCAGTCGAGCTGACACGTGTTGGTGTGCAGTTATCAGAAGGTGGAGTGGTCATCATCTGAATTCCACTTAATCTCACCCACCTTCCCTCCCCCCAACTAAATTGTCACAACACTCACAAGCCCAAGTAGACCAACGAAAATCTCCCAGTGGCACCCGCGATGAACCATCAATTGAATCACCCTGAAGTGGAAGATCAAGGAATAAAAAAACGATCGGAACTAATATGAAACTCCCCCAACCCATCAATGCAAGATTTTGGCAACCACAATAACCGACAAGAGTCGTTAACTGACACTCAACACTGATCTAGTGTGATAATCTGAAGAGGTCCTGCTGATTGGTTATCCGCCTGCCTTAAAACCTGGCCAATTTGGTGACCTGCCTGATGAAGCTTTTGTGTCGAACGCGAAACGTTGCCCAATTAAAAACTACCGATTGTTTACCAAGCCCTTCTGAAACGACGTTCTTGACGTTTTTTGCACGCATTTGAATCCGAAGAAAAAACTATGATGGGAGATTGCTCCTTCGTTCAATATTTGTACGCCTGTATAGCCACCAATTCTTGTAATATGAACTAAAACGAGTATGGACCCGACAAACTCCTTAAAGATTACATTAGTATAAAGAGGGTCATTGAATGGATGAGAACTTGTGTCATATTTGACTGAGCAATACGAATGAAGCAACACTCATTCAAATTTAAGAGGGAAGCTGTCGTTTTCCTGCAAAAAAAATTATTCGGAAGCATTAGTCACACCTGATCACTACAAGGTCCTATCTGGAGGCAACGCGTAAACTAGATGTGATGTGTTAAGCGATAAAAAACGAATTACGGAAAGGACACGAGTCTAGTGGCTCGTTTCCAGTGCTGTTAGAAAACCCCGGCCTGGACAGTACAAGTTATATGAAGCGGCAGTAAGGATTACTGGGAATAGGGTGCTTTATCAGTTACCCCACTTGCTCAGAACGATGCTTAAAAATCGTCACAGTTAGCTACTTGCAGCACCTAAAGCACTGTACACCAGTTGCGTGAAAGATAAGGTGTGATTCACCGTTGCTGGATGACTCAGGTCATTGTGCTGGTTCGTTTAATAGGAGAAGGCATTCAGGTCCCTCAAGATGGTGCCATCGAGATTCAGTAAACGGGGCCTAATGATCGGCTTTGCGTGTTTTAAAGGTTCTTGGGTTGTGATTGCATACATGTCCAGAAGTACCAACGTATTAGACAATCGATCAAAGCTGACAGGCAGAATGCATCGTCCCTGGTCTTACCTGGCAATTTCAGATACGGCCTTGCAAGTCGGACCGTCAGGTACTGGTTCTGCGTAGGACTCAAAGAAACTCGTCCCATAAGGTGAATTAAAACACTCGGGCAAGCAGATCAGACGAGCAGAATGCTCAGATACAGCTGACGAGATCAGATCCGAAGCCCGTTTCATATTAACCAACTTGTCAGCCCCGACTCGCATTTGGATAAGCGCAAGGCGCAACATAGTGTTGCAATCGGCTATTCGTGGAGAAGAAAAAAATGGATTAGGATGACGATCGACCAGAAGCTAAGAATGAAAATAGATGGGTGGGGACGACGGGATTTCAGAATCACGATACCATTGGCAGTAATAGAAGTGTGGAAGATTCAATCTTCGTCAAACACCCCTGAAGTTGGGAAAGTTCTTGTAATGAGAAAACAAACAAGGTAGACTCATGATAATGACCTATGAGTGCAACAATAAGTCAGACAACGTAGTGGGTGGGCAAGGAATGGTACGCAGACCTGCAACGGCAGAAAATTGTGTGCCAGGCGGATCCGTAAACCTTCACTCGGATGGCCCGTTTTGCGTGTTGTCACATAGAGGGACGACCCCCCAGAAAGCTTCATGAGTCAAAACAAACCACTGTTTGCTTCCACTGGTGGTGTTCTGTCACACCTAGGTTTTGTGCAGTTTAATGTTTTAAAGTCGGCCTCTGAATCAGTTGACGACAGCATTACTGATCAGGACAACACCAAATATCCGATCTAATGTGAATAAGTGATCCTCCTGGACCAGGCCACGTTCTTCTGTTATTGAGTGAACAACTCCCGTAACAAGTATTAGTTGAAAAACCTCGATCTGTGTGACGCGACTGTTCAGGAACAACGGAGACTTTGCCGTAGGAAGTACAGGCGTCGTCTTTTGAGTAAGCCAGCTTCAGTTAAGCCCAGTCGCTTTCATTTCATACGAACTGCAGAAATTTCTTCGTAATGAAGTTAATTCCAACAGTTAAACTATGACGTACAGTTACGAGGAGCGGTCAGGACGGAGAGATTCAATACCTAATTCTAAGTCACTATAGCGAAATTTTTCAGCTATCCAAGGTTCAAGAAAATAGAAGAGTGGAATGCAGTGCCGAAGACTGCGCCTCAGTTTCCATCACCATCATCCAGTCTCTTGCGCACGACTGATCCAAGAATCTCTGCGCGCCGCAACATTATGGCAACCTATAAGTTAAGATATATATGAATGTGTGGGTTGGTTGGGTCAGACATTGTCAGCTGGCGCCGGCTGGTATTTGGCGCAGGGGTTCTCAGCTTTCCTACTGAGATAAAACCGGGAAACACTATCGGTCTAAGATGCCAACGGAGAGGTGAAAAGTAATACGAAAAAAGTGAGTAGATGAGGGAACCAATTAAATCAAAGTGCACAAAGCGAAAAAAAACAGTAATTGTGGAAGTACGAGAATAAGGATGTAAGAATAAATGGCTGACATTTGAAAACAAAGCAACGCTGTCATGCTTGCAACGAGAGCAGCAGACCGGGCCGAGAGAAGAGGAAGACCAAAACTTGTTCCGCTTGAGTTTGAAATAAGTGGCGCCACTGCACTTAATGGTTTCGCCAACTTACCCAAACAAATGACCATTCCTTTCTCGAGGCCTTGTCTTGAAAGCAAGCGTGTCCCACACGTTTTTAAAGTCGAGCTTTTCAATCTCTTTCGGATGATGTGCCCCACTTTAGGCGTCGCAGTTACCATTGACAAGGCCGAAATCGAGTCAGTTCTCAACCTTTTCGCACTACAAAGCGGAGGTTGACTCCTCTTGGCCTGTGATCATTGTGTCAGTCATGCGCAGTGTGAGAAAATTGTGTAAAACGCCTCTGAAACTTCTCAATAAACTGGACCCGAAGTACGGAACCCAGGCCTGTGCCAGAGGAAGACGAGCAAGTGCCTTGCAAAGCAAAAGAATGTCTATAGGATGTAGTGCGGTACATCGCCAAGGCACCATGGTTACTGTGATGATAAGTGAATAAGAACTGAGAACGGCCACGTGCTGAAGACGATAGGCTGTGCCTGTTCAGTGTACACACTGGTAAAGTGCGACAGATCAGGGGTTTAGGTGTGGGGTTTTGCTGGAAGGTGTTGCAAAGGCTTCGAAGGAGACAGCTCTATACGGATCAAGAGATATCATGATTCAGAGACACAACAAACATTGATTGGGCCGTATCGCTCCCAGATATCCACTGAGGAAGACAGAAGCTACCAACGCGGCCGACTGAGTTTGCTTGTTGGAGCCTTCACGTTTTACTAACTTAGCTGTTGTTCGACCTCCTCTACCACCACAGAATCTTCCTTAAAAGGCAAGGGACACAAGGTGTCCACTAGGATACCGTGTAGCACTGGAAGGCAGCAGTTCACGCTTTGCATCACAATCCAAATGAATTTCGGAGTTTGCGTCCTATTCGATTTCCTCAGGCGACTCCAACAGACGAGTTCCAGGTGGCGAGCTAAATCGTTCCTTAAACTACCCATTCTACCAGCCAAGAGAGTGCTGCTGTGAATGGAGATATTGTTTGTTGATGGTACCTCTGATTGTTTACTTTTGCCGACTGATCAAGTCACTTGGAGAATAGTGTGGCAAACTCCTACATCTTTGCTGTCTAAACGCTATCAACTACGAAATTCAGATCATTAGTAAAGTGCTTTAGTTGGTTCCACCGGCGTTGGTTTAGTCCCAGCTTCTGATCTGATGCTTTCCTGCTAGATTGGATACTCAAAACAGTCGCTTTTATGCCATCCACTTCCATAAAGAAACCCACCGCTCGAAGTGATAGGCGCCGTTTGTTTATGGGCCAACCAAATGTAGCTCTTAATCAGTGAGACGTTCTTACCGAGAACCACACACCTCAGTTCACCCGATGTGCGGCTTGGTGGCATGTTCAGTTTACATTCAAGAGGTAATTGAAAGAGTGAACTTTATTTTCAATTATGTGCTGGTTTTTGACACAGCGGACGCAACCGTGGGGCAAAATCAATCATACAGGCTGTCACACCACGCAGCCTGTTGCGATCCAATGACTGAGCTGTGCGTGTGAAAATTGTGACAGTGGCATCGGGGATTTTTCTCACACGTTAATCATGTCAATGGAGGACTTGAAACTAGTTCGTGAACAGCACCTGAAAATCATATAGTGTTTGACTGATCGGCTCTCTATCGCGACATCACAGACTTATAACACTTCCAACACATCTTCGTTGATGCGACCTGTAGCAGCATCATGAAGTTTATTTGCCCCCTTTAGCCAAGGTAACATTCAGTTCTTGGTCTCATCGACGGGAGGATTTATTCAACGTCGAATGTGGCGTCAAGGATGACAGCTTGAAGACTAGGCTATTCCTTCGGAAACTGGGCCCAATGGAGCACCAGCGATATTCAACCTTTCTTCCGAAAACCCCACAAGAATTCTTCAAGACTTTATTTCAGGGACACCGTCATCACGTTGGGGCAAACATTTGGCGAGCAAGTATGTTTGATCAGTGCCCAAAGTTTCAAGTCGGTTACAAAATGCGCAGGTGATTCTGTGATTGCAGTGAATCGTGGGTGTGAGTGTTTCAAACCTCGCTCTGTGACACAAGATCAATTCAAGTGTTTGATCTTTATTTGTGGGTTGCACTCACCAGAGAGCGCAGACATCCGCATACGTCTTCTAAGCAAGTTGGAACAGAACAAGAATATAACTAACTCTACATCAAATTAATGTTGAATGTCAGCAACTACTTAATCTGAAACGGGACTCTGCCATGATTCAAGATCACCCGACTGTGCAACGCTTAGTAAAAAGGTCCACTTCTTCAGATCACTCCATATGCACAAAAAATCTCAAAACTTCCACATAAGTGACAAACAACTTCCAGTTCAATAAACCACCATTACCGTGTTGGCATTTCGCCCAGTTTTGTCCTGCCAAACGATACCGCCTCAGAAAACGCTACAGACTTGGTCACAATCACCGCTTTCCTTCTATAACAAGACAAACCGAATGAGTGGAGTTTTAGTGAGTTATTCCAACAGTTTACTGGTTACTTTTAAGGTTGACTTCGAGTCCGATAGGAAATGTGTGTTTCGACTAATGATACACCAGAGTATGTGCAACTAGATATCGCTTCAGGCAAGCCCTTAAATTCCAGTGGGGTGATATTCTTTGGATAAGCCATTGGTAACCTCTTCATCGCATGTGCCAAAAATTGCATCAGGTGACCTACTTACATATACTGCTATGTTGTCTACGCTAATATAATTTTCTCTGGGACATGTGGCCTCTCCGACTGCAATTTAAGCCCACTCGGTTTGGTCTGGATAAAAAACCTCGGTCTCTTAGACGGTTATCACAGTTCAGACACACAGTCTCACAGGTAACACACGATCACCGAAGAGTGGGTGTTGCACGGACACGAAAGCTACTCTCGACTATAAACTGAACACAAAGCCAGTTTTTTTTACTCAGACGACGGATTCCCTATGCTGCTGTTCCATCTGGTGATCTTGAGGGGCTTGAAAAAGCCGGGGTGGTCACTGCCATTTGGCTTGGGACGCCCCAATTGCTATTGTTTTGACGACAAGCGGTAAGACAACCTGGTGCGCGGACTAACCAGTTGGTGTCGACGCAGCCCTAGAGACCCATCACTACCGACTGGCTGCCTCTAAGAACCCACTGATGATGATCAAAAAGGGTCACTTCTTTGCGAAATTAGACCTTGCAGAAGCTTACTTACAAATGGAAGAGCCAGAAGGGTCTAAGAAGCTTTTTAACAGGCAACGTAAATCGCGGACTGTTTCGGAACAGAATGCCGTTTGGGGCAAATCCACACCACAATCTATCAACCATTTGTGGGCACCATGCCAACATGTGTACCAGGCTCAGTGGTATACTTATTGCCAAGGCTCGTGAACTATTTAAAAGACTGACTTCTGCCCTCCTACAAATCAGAGACTATGGTTTCTATCTTCAAGTGTATAAGCATCAATTTTCCTCACTTCCCAAAAGTATTTGGGTAACATTTTTAATCGGTATGGTCGCCACAGACCAGAATAACACTTGACGCCACACAGTGCACGCCACCTCTTACTAATGTGAGTGCAATTCGTTCATTTTTGAGACTAATTAATCGCCAATGTGTCTTTACTCGCTATGCACGCACTACTCAACAAGCAACTCCCTCGGATGAGCGTCAAAAACCATTTATGTCAAGTCGGTGTAGCCTTAGACCTCCACCTTACACATTTCGACTCAAAGTTACCAACTGGCCGAAGTGGTTAGAGCGCGAATTTACTGACCGCAAGGTTCGCGGTTCGAATCCGACCTCTGTCTCTCGACTTCCCCTGTCTAGGCTTGGGCAACCTGGCAGTATCCCAGCCCTCGTGCTTCCTTCTGGTGGCATGGCAGTTAGGCACCGAAAGGGTGCTACAGCTGAACGATTTATATTTTTTTTACCAACTGTCGTAACAGCAGAACCATCGAACCACGGTGTCCATGACGTTATTTCTTGGTGTAAGCAAAAATGTCATCGTGTATGCCGTTCGTTCGGTAACAGCAGCTGAAAAAAACTACGGACTAATTGAAGCACTTTTCCTTGTGTTTGCTTTGAAAAAGTCCCATGAAATGGTTTATAGACGCCATTTTCACTTTTAACCGCATACCAAACTCTGTTAGCACTATTTAGCTCCAAAAAAAGAATTTCAGTCTACGGTGCCAGGCGATTACAACCCTGGGGAAATACACTGCTTGGCTAGGATTTCCGAATCCAGTATCGGATACATCCAGCCTCGGACGAGCTGATGCTCTTTCGAGACTAACCAAACTGCATAAGTCACCTGAAGAAGCTACTGTCATCGCCTCCATCGACGATATACGACGCTGGGTCAGAAGAGCCGTTCGTGGGATTCTAGTCAGTTTCTCTGATACTAAGGAGACTACAGCCACAGATTCTCTCTTACCGGACGCAATCTGTATGCAGGCCCGCGCAAACGCCCACTGGCGATCTGAAACACCGTTGACGTCGAGATTATGCCAGAGAACCCTCACCCACTTCGTTCATTGGCACTAAGTTTCAACAGCATTCTCACATGCAATGTCGATAGGCTGTCAGTGTCAGTCCCCCAGTGATACCTAGGGCTTGACAAACGAGCGACATGTGGCTGTTAAGAATGAAGGCGGCTTCAAATCCAAACCCAACTTCCTTCGAGGCTGCAGAAGTTGTGAGCTTGTCAAGATGACCGGGCTTCAGCTGAAATTCTTTCGGGAGGGTAGTTTTCCTCCCTGATTCTTCTCTCCTGGATAAGTTCTCACCATCCCACTTGTGGGCAAAACGCAGTGTTTCGCGTCTAACTTCCGCTTGAAGATGGAAATCAAAGTAGCATCAACAGATACAAGACTTGAATCGAGACGCAGAGGCAACGGTGGACGCCTGTTGTGGTTATATGCTGACCAGACTGCTTCTGTGCAGTATTGGCTTCCAAAATAACCAAAGCCGCTTGACCACATGGCACCCTCCACACTCAAACCAATCTACAACACATCACCACTAGCTAAAGGTGGTGTGGCCCAATTATTGACTTCGCTCGTTTTGGAGCACTTATGTGGATTCGGATCACGCGCTTATTTGCTGCTGCTTGTCGTTGCCTTTTCTAGGGGCGCGCAAGATGCGCACGCCTCGTTTGGCCATTGAGACGCTCTCAGACCCTAACGTGAAGCAAGCCTATCAAAACCATCTAGTGAAGTCCATTTCGGACAAGGTGTCTTCTGATACTGACTCTTACTGGAAGGTACTATTTGCAATCCTGAAAAGTGCTGACCACTTCGCTTGTGGAACAGCGCGTCCAACGAGATCTAGGCACTAGATCTCAAGCACCACTTTGAAATTTCTCAAATCTCGTATATGTATTCTTCCCGGTCGAGGGTACAATACCGCTAGACGAACTGTCAGACTTCAGGAGAAAGAGGGCATCTGCCCGGATTGAGAACCTTGCTGGGTTCAGAGGGCTAGAGAGATGGAGAAGGCAAGGAACTCAGGGAGTGTGCACAAGCTATTGCAGCTGACACGCGCAACGGGCCCAAAGAAGCATCCAGTGAGCAAAACAACCACTTGTAACAGCGACTTGCTTACCCGTGAAAAAGGGGAGCGGCTGAACCTTTGGACTGAACATTTACAAGACCAATTCAACTGGCCGCCTGCAGTTGTTCGGCCGGATTCCCAACTGGGAACGCAGTACTGGACAGCGAACTTGGCACCCCCGACAGCTTGGGAAATAAGCACGTGTCTTTTGTCCCTCAAGGGTTACTAAGCTGTTGGCCCTGACGAACTCCCGCTCACTCCGTTCAAAGATGGGGGTGAATTCCTCAATCAATATTTGTCTTACTTATTTGCCTTTTTACGAGAGAGAGAGAGAGAGGGAGAGAGACCGTCCCAACTAGCTGGGGTGAGTCGATAGTAGTGCCCGTTTTCAAAAAAGGTGCTAGCAGTGAGTGTGGCAATCACACAGGAATTAGCTTGACCCCTTTTGTAACCAGACTCTTTGGGTTGCTAATTTTACGTTGTCTTCCGAAGGCGCGTGAAGAGGGAACACGAGAACAGTAAGCAGGATATCGGCCTGGAAGCGGCTGTGTGGACATCTTAGCATCCTGTCAGGTGGTGGAGCAACGACATGTGTGTGGGCGAAGCGAACTTTGGAAGGTCTCCGAGACGCTGGTGCTCAGATATCTCCAAGTGTGAACCTTGTCGACCTGGAATATGCACATGGCATTGTTCTCATTTTTAAAAAAGAGCAGGAAGCACGAACATTCCCAGAAAAGCTGACCGAGTTCACCCAGTCTTCGGGCATGTGCTTCGAACCCAAAAGGTGCAATGTCATACTGAGTGACGTACAGTCATCGACATGTCTCTAGAAATTCAAGCAGATACTGGAGGTTGTGAAACACTATAAATATCTTGGAAGTTGCACTAGCTCTGACGAGGTAAACGTACAGATATCGAAGGCCAGACTTGTGGTTGCCAATGTGCACCACTGGTGACGTCAAAAAGCATCTCACTTGGCCTCAAAGGACGCGTGCACTGGGCTACAGTGCGGGCTGTATTGTTGTACAGCTGCGAGACTTGGCCACCTAGGGCGGAAGGTCTGAGACATCTTCATGTCTCTGACCACCGATGTTTCAGAAGGACAGCTGAAATCGACGGAAACCATCAATTTCACAATGGGGTGATTAGCAGACGGGTTTTTGGATAGGTAGAGGGTACGTCCATCAAAGAACGCATCCAGCGATGCAATCTAGGTTGGCTGGGCCATATGTTGCGCACGCCGAGTCGGCGCCTGTGGGGACGAGTGCCATTTTCCGCTTAATTCAGAGTTGCGGAAACCTGGAAGCAGATAGAATTTGGAATGGCAGATGGGAATGAAGGATGTTACGAAAAGTTTCGGTTCAGTGGTGCTGTTCGCCTTCCAAGACGGGGTCCACGTGACTCTATCTGTGTTCGGCTGGAGACATTGAACGACATGTCGGCTAACCGGTGTCAGTCTCCCTCCAGCTTATTTGACTGCGTGATGGAGAGGTAGGCACCTTGAATGTTTGTGGTAGGCTAGCCATAATTCCCCTCTGCTTCATCTCTTTCTTCTTTCGATTATAAGGCTTTGTTGAAATTAACTGACATGGCAGTGAAACTGGCGCCAGTATTGTAGGCTTTCGTACTATGCGGCACTGGTGGTTAGAATATCATCTATATTTGGATAGACGAAGGCTAAGTCACGACAAAAACCGTGTACGAACCGCTGAAACATTTGGGCGGCACTATCCAGGCCAAAAGACATACAGAAAAACTCGAAAAGACCACACGGTCTTGGAAATACCCGCATCAATGATTGGGATCTACTGATAAGCTCGAATCAGATCGCCGCTGCGCCGGTGCAGTCCTCGGTGAGTGGTACAAAGTAGTCATCTGGCTTCGTGATCTTATTCAGGGGGGGGGGTGACCACCACATGGATGAAATTGACCCGGCAGCTTTGTAAGAACCACATAGATGGTGGCGCTCCAGGGATGCCTGATAGCCGAATGGTCCCGAAATAAAGCATGTGACCGAACGTCGCTTTTAACTTTGGCGGCGGACGGCAGTCTGCGGGGACGATAAGGCACAGGTAGGCTCCATGTGAAAGTATGATGTTTGGTCCTCGTTGCTACCCACGACAGTTTACCCGTTGCTCGGATGAGCCCAGTGTCCGGTGTCCTAGTTTCGACGCCATATGGCATGGGGAACATAGGGCTAGTGACTCGAGTGTTTGCACGACCACTCCGGCGAGTAGAGTGCTCACCGTCACCTTGTCCATAAGATAAAACAGGCGACTGAGGATCGGCAGCTGCGGAACACGCACTGGCAATTTAGTCCACCTCGGAAATAGCTAAAACGACATGGTGTTGGGCACTTACTAGCGCCTAACCAAACCTTACCTGGTAACAACAGGGCGGACCTAGTCAGTGAAGTGAAGGGGTATGTTTGTGAGTGCTTCACTGGCGCAAGTCGGGCACAGAACAAAAGTTCAACCCGGATGTGTCCCTTCTTAATGCGGCGACAGGATTGCAGCTAGCGGCTTCTAACTTACTCACGCCGAGCTGTAGAAGCACAGCTGTTCCTCGGGCCTCTGGTGACAAGCAGTCGGTACAAGTCCACCTCTTCACCCATCTTTATACTCAACCGATAACACAGGCACACTTGAGCTAAGTCACATTGAGCCGTTCGCCGCGCTGAGTTTCGGTTGTCAGATATACACAGCGCTTGCCCTCCGAATTTGATGTGAACGAAGGTCACGTAAATAAGTCAGTCACTGGAATGCGATATGGTGATGGCTCTAGTGTGCCAACCACTATACCTACCGACTCGGAGCCCGTGCGCATTTTAAGTGGACGCCGCCTGCGCGGCAGCAAGAGATGCGGAGCGAGCACATTGTCGCATCTGTGGCACCTAGAGTCTCTTCCAAATACAATAAGGGTGGTATCACCAAAAAGTCTTGTGCTCAAAGTGGAAGCCTTTGCATACACGGCTCGTACCTTACGCTCATTTGAAGTTATTTTTAGCCGCACTTCGCGACCAAGGGTCCCCAAATTCAATTGGTCCAACTAGAGTTCGTTTGGCCGGGCATATATATATATAGTGATCCGTGTTTTTCTGTTTTCAGACGAGCCGCCAAAAGCAGGTCTTTACTCAAAGACACCTTGTCCCGAGGAAATCTCGGAGCTAACTGGGCATACTTAGCGTTATCCACGACGCCACTTATTTCAGTGAACTCAGATTCTACGATTGCAAACAAAATGCCAATACGAAACCCAGCAAATGGTTGCGCTGCTAATTTTAGCTCAGATGATAGGTTAGGTGCTAGTGAGAACCACAAGGACGAATGAGAGCAACAGAAAACTAAGGGAAATTGACAAAAATCACCAACCTTGAAATGCGTTTTCAGCGCGGTCACCAGGTTGCACGGCTTAGAAAGCACAGTCCTCACGCTGTTCGTATCGTCTTAGTTGAACCCCGAACTCCCAATGCGTAAAAAAAACGAATTTCCTTGATGGCCTACACCGGTGAAGCCTTCGACGCAAAGACCAGGTCAAAAAATTAGGAATACTCACCGTAAGGTGAATACTACTCACAAAACGGCGAACACAAACAAACTAGATCTGAAATCGGAAAACTCTCGGGTGATGAAGGATAATCGTATTGTTCAGTCAAAGCCTACGCTTCATTTCAGGCAACACTGTGGGCAAATGCAGACCCCGGAGGGCGCTCAGTTCAAGCACTACTTCAGTTGCCAGGCCTCTGGGCCGTATACTAGAAGCCAACCCCAATTACTTTCGCCAAGACTATAGGGTTTTCGAAGTTTGGATTTTATGCAGAGTCAGTCCAATCCGTTTGTACCTTTCGGTGATATGTTGCTCATAGCATTTTGTTTAACTGAATGAAATTTCAAGGTCACGGGACATCGCCGACTCGCATTATGTAACCGGTTTAGGAGAGCGCTCAGTATTCGCACAGTGGAAGTGAATTTTCGAAAGCTACGACGTGCCTCTGATGGACCAAAACAGACAGGTTATTGAGTACAGAATACCGGCCCACAGTTTTGAGCCCCATCTAGGCATCCCGGGGCCCCAGTGATGCTAGGAAAGTACTCCACCAGAATTTTTCAGCCAGAGGTATGATTGTTTCAGTGGACAATGAAATTTGGTGGGCTGCGAAAATATGAATATCAATTAAGGTGGTTTTTGGTTTAATCACAAACGCAACAAAATGCGAGATTTAGGCGTAAAAAGTTTTATTCTGCTCGCAAAGGCTTCGCAGCAAATAGCATGTGTGCGGAGAGATAAATTGTGAAACCGCACTTTCGCATATTTTGGCGTTCTTCCGTTTCCTTTAAGAATGAGGTAACATCTACAGAACCTCCAATGCAAGTTCCATCCAGGAAATCGGCCAGTGACGATTTTTTGCTTTATACTCCTCAGGTTTGACAAGTGAGATGCGTTTGTTTAGTGAACTTAGGCATAACATATTTTTCTATGGAGCTTGCCTTCCGTTAAGCGCAACAGTGTTGGACAACCGCATGAATGGTGCAGTAACGTTGCAAGGGTCATCTCTGTGGATGATCCCATTTCCCAGAAATGCATAACTAGCCTGTGGATAATACATAGTCACGAGATAACTGCAGGTAAATTACTAACACAATGATATCACTCCCTTTGGGCATACGACGCCCCACAGGTGGAATACGTCATAAAGCGCAACTATAATAATGGCAACTAAGGGCATCCACCGCCGGTCACCGTGATAACGTTAGCCGTTGTCACTCACCTCGACTACTTATCGTAAGTACTGGGCCTGCGTCTACGTGGGACGCAGGTGGGACGTCCCACCTATGGACGTTAATCTAATCTAGTGGCTAATGGTGCCCTCACACTCATAACTATACGCGTTGTCACTTATCTTTCCAACTCATAGTAATCACCAGGCCAGTGTCTATGCAGGCCTATAAAAACGGGGCCTCAACTGTACGTGACAGCCTAATCTAAAGTCCAACGACGGCCCGTCATACTCATATAATTTAGCGTAGTCGAGCTGCTTTGCTATTTATGGTAAGTGCCGGGCCGGTACCTACGCACGCGGCTGGTTATGAGACTTAAACTATGCATACTCGCACATGTTCGCGTTGTTGCTCACCTTATATAAGTATGGTAACCGCCGGGCTCGTACCCATGCACGCAGCTGATTATAAGGCCCCAGCTACACATAATAGCCTAGACCAACGTCGGTCCTTCATATATCCACGTGCCGTCCGTCTGCCAAGCCCACGCGTGAAAAGTACACAACCACCCACGGCGAATTATTCTTCTAGTTATTGGTTGCATCGGTACAAACGTAATATGTAGTCAATCCAGTTCTCGTTTTCAGGAAGCCGCTTTCACCCGACAGGGTTTCCCAAAGGAAAAATGTAGAATCAATTACAACTCATGTACGTCTTCCGCAATATCATTGAAAACACATAATTAAATAAAGTTATGGTGGCTAACTCGTCAAGTGATTAATAAATCCCGCGTTCGCTATTCCCGATCGGTGTCCACGCCGAAGGTGGAGTCTTACTGCTATAAAGTTAAACTTACTACTTGCTCAATTAGTCCTGCTGGCGATAATGTGGGAGTCGTGTGTACACTGATGATTTATTACCGGGATTCAGCGTACGTGTGCATTACTGAACGCCGCGAACTTAAAGATAAAGAAGGTTGTATACTAGTCAGCCGTAAGCTCAAGTGGTATAGAATTGAGCCCTAGCATCCAAGGGCCACACACGTTCTCCAAAATGCACCCAGGATGCAGCTCTAGAGAAGATAATGATAATGATAATGTTTATCCCCAACTGGTGGGTTAGTGCGTGGGTAATTGTTGTCAAATATACTCATTTAGAGCGCAAAGCCCTAACTTCACTTCACTTCTGCATCCCGATACCGATACCATGTAGCTTAATAAAATGGAAAGCTCCGTCTTCCTCATCATAACTTGTTACCATCCCACACACAACTGCGGTTGCGTTCTCATTAACTAGTGGCCCCATTCTAGCAAACGAATCAGCTACCCAGCTTGCGTTTGCAAACCGACGATTTTGTTATCTTTAGCATTGACCCCGACCCCCAATAATCCATCCCCTCAATGCATCTTGCCTGCTATTCCACATGTGTCCTACCTGATTGACTTCCGATCACTACCTAGCATTACCATCGTCATGGGCAGCACGACAATAGTTTTAATTACTGATGCTTCGCTGCCGGACAACCAGGATTTAGTTGAAGGCTCATGGTGAAGAAAAGAATAAAGGTGGACAACGGATGGACTTAGTGCAAGATTGCCGCAACCATTCCGAGGTTTCTGCGCCTCAAGACACTTATTCAGGCATTCTGATTAGAAACTGACAACCAGAACACCGTTGACATTGGCTAGTAAGCATATCTTGCAGCGTCCGCAAACAGGCACAGCGGGAATCACGCACCTCCTCTCCCAGACGATGCGAAAGCCTGCACGGTTGACAACGCTCATTTCAACTACATGCCCTCTCCGCAAAGATATTCCTACCCTATGCTGAACCTCATACTCCACGTGATGCAACAGAGGAACGAGAAAAAGTGCAGTCTAGCAGAAATTCACACTTTTTCCTACTTGGGTCCTCGTTTGAATAGCACCAAAGAACTACTCCGCACCCTCGACGGACCCAAGAATATAACTGACCCATGCTGGTCTTAATCTGTCACGTTTCTTTGGTCAGTTTCAACTACGCGACAAACACACGTGATTCCGGACCGAAAATTACATGCACGCACAAGACAATCCAAAACCGTTGAATTTGTGCAACCATATTGTAATTTTTGCTCGTTCTGCCGATACACCCGCAAAATCTTCCAATACCACTATTAGGAGATCTGCATAACGGTGAAGATAAGGCCGTGCGTACAACCGATGTAGCATGTGCTGACCATCATAAATAAACAAAAGCTTGCTAGCTGCAACGAATTCCCTGGCTTTATTTGGCAAAGCGTTCGCCGCAACCGAAGAAAATGTTTTCCTATTCGGGTGGCGAATGGCTGCTCCATTTTGAGGTTGCACGGGGAAATAGGCCGTAATTATCGTTCATGTGGTCTTGAGCTTATTTCCAAATCCAGTACAGAAGAAAACGTTTGAGGAAACCAGCTTTTCCAGAAAATTTCCCACCGACTTCACCGGGATATCTTGCAGCCATTAAAGCACTAGTTCGGCGCCCATAGTGGACCTCAAGTACATTCAGACAGCTTCCAACAAAACTGCCACCGCGTTGGAGGTTTTCTGGGTTCCATTAAATACCATCAAATGCTGAAAATTTGTGTTAAAGATCCTTTCGTTTTAACTACGGTTTCGAAGAAATTTGGCGTGGGCGTCTAGGGGCAGGCTTTCAGCGTGATGTCTCACTGATGACTGTGGGATATTTTGTGGAAAAATTGGTTTGTTATTCTGTTTTGCATTTAGAAATATTCTGAAGACAACATGAACAATAACTACTCCTTCCTCCCCCTTGCAAACTCAAAATGCAGCGGCCATTCGCGACATGTATTCCCCACCTTAGAGGCACAATGCCTTTATCCGCAAAATCATTGCGAGTGGAATAAAACTTTTTATGCCAACATATTGCATTTTGTTGCGTATGTGCTTAGACCAATATTCACCCGAACCTACGTCTATTTTTTGCAATTTGTTTTAATTCACCCCCCTTCTTAATTGTTGACGCGCATTCGCCTTTGAACTTGCTGCCCTATGGCAGCTGAAACAGCTTCACTTATGTTTGTTGAGAAACTCGGGGCTATGTCCTTTTCATCCTTCAAGGCGTTTGAGAAGGCATGAAATGAATACATGAAGGATAACTAACTAGCATTTTTGCGTTCCTCTAGTAATCGAGGCACCAACACTGTTTTGCGTTACATATGTGTGTAGTACAACTACAGAAGGCAACCCGCAAGGCGAACGGAAAGTCGAGGAATCCGAAGAAGCCGCTGAGCTTAGTGTGTTTTCTAACGAAAAACAGTACATCAAGCACCAACAGTCCAGTGCGCTCTTGTCTAAGAAGGCAGAAAAACCACCTCGGAGTCACCCCTTATTATCTTGAAAACAACCATGAGGTTCTTAGTTTTTTAAACGATCGGCTTCCGGCAAGTCGATGGCAAGTCGATGCAGGGCCTTGCTGAAGTATGGACTGCCGTCGTGTGAAGTGCGACAGTTTGTGGTCGATGATTTCGGTAAGTTCCTTACCACTCAGGACTATCCAACTACCACCGGAAGTGTCGACCAGATCTGTTGAGTAGGTGCAGCATAATTGGGTTTTATTTTGGCAGATGATATGCCTTCGGTTTTGGCATAACTTCGGGAGACCGGACGCCTGCGTGTGCTGCAGTCAGGGGAAAGTCACTATAGCCACATATGCTTCTCCAGATGGCAGCAGATCGCGTTGTTTTGACGCTTCCCAGATGTAGTTATTGTCGACGGAACGCAGGCGACAAACCGTTTTGGGTAATTTTTTAAAGTTACTAATATCCGGCCGGTCAATACAAGCGGTATACCTTCCCGATCACGGATGGCATGGGTACCGGGCGTCCGGTTATGTATGCCTTCGTGGAGAGTGAACAGTTTTCTCCTACGCTTAAACTGTTTGACTTATTAAAGGAAATGATGGGGGAGCAGCATGCAGTTAAGCCTTTGGTTATGGACATGCTGGCGGCGCACATGCGGGCTGCAAGAGCCGTGTTAAGCTGCGATTTAACGCTGTGCTACTTTCATATCAGAGAAGCTATCTAGAAGCACATATGTATCATACGACGTACATGGATTTTTGGTGACAGACACGCTCTGCAAACAGCCGGCACATATTCCACCGCATGGCTCGCTTGGACAATGAAGTATGGTAGGTTTTTAGCATAATTCGAGGACACAGATTCCGGCAAGATCTGCAAATACTGCGCCACACGGACTTGCGATTCGTCTCTTATCTTACGGCCCAGTGGTTGTACATCACCCGCAGATGGACTGTGGACACACGTTCCGGGATGGTCCACTTTGGTAACGCGCCCAACAACCGTCTGGAGAATGCAAACAGCCACCTGACAAACCAGGTGCACCACTCAGACGCACTGGAGCGCACCATACAAAGGGTTTCCCGGCACGCTGAGTGGCTCATGAGGGAATTTGAGACGCAAGCGTCATATCACCGCTACCGACGTATTCATGCTCCACCGTTTTGAGACACTTGAGGCCGCGATCCCAAGGCTGCACTAACACAGTTTTGGAACAAACAATATGAAGTCAATTTACATCAACTAAATTATAGTTCGTGGTGCAAACACCCAGGTGCTCCCGGACGGTTGACACCTTTGCTAGGGAATGCAAACTTCTACCAAGTTACGTGGCTCCCCTGCATCAATTTGTTCTCTGTATTTCGAGATCAGTCGGTTTCAAGCAGTAAGAAACATTCTTTATGGATGTTTTTCCAGGTTGCTTGTCAATCCACCAAACGTGACTGTCGGCTTACAACCTGCCGGAACAAGGTGTACCCCTTGCACTTTTTTCAAGCGACCGCCGACAGCTTCCGACTGCCTGCGTAAACGACTTAATCGAGTGGTGAATAAGCTTCAGGGGATGGAACTCAGGAGGGCCACAGCCATCATTAAACAGCTGACCGATAGGCATCGTGGACCCCTAGCCGCATGTTAGTCGTGTGCATCAGCCAGATTCGTTCAGCTATCCATTTCGCTCGACGACATGGTCGCCCTGGTATATTTTGCAAGTTATAATGGAGCACCCGGCTGTTTAACAACAAAATTTCATAGGTCATTAACATCCGCAAGCCATACGTTCCAGCCCGGCAAGATTTATCTGGCAATGATGAATTTGGCTTCCGCGATGTTAACTCGGAATATCAATTGTCGTAGTCCCTGAATACATACTTCGGTTTTCGACCAGTCAATCAGCTAGAGGTGGCAAAATTCACTTAGAGGAGTGGCGCCTCCGCATATTTTGCATCCACAAGGGCCATGTAGTTTCTAGAAAGTACAATAAATTATTTCAGCTGCAGATTTATCTGCAAATTCTGTC
>SJOL01000223.1:49588-60213 GCA_004794785.1 Opisthorchis felineus
GCTTTGCCAGTTAAATGACAACCGGGACGAGTCCAGCCCAGCGGCAACAAACAGAAACAACAGTCCTCTTTTATTGGTTTCCTGATTTAAAGGCCATGCTCAGAACCACCGGCGATGGGCGAAGCACCCGTGCTACTGAAGGGGTGATGGGTATACGAACGCACCATGGGGCAACGCAACAGGGCGACCCTCCCTGCAGGACGTACCGACCACCACACGAGGTTTTCATCCCTCGTGCATGCTACCAGATCTGGGTTAGTCAGTTGGGGTTATCATGGTAGTTGGGATTGACCAGGGAATCGTGACAAATTAGGATCAGCATGGATCAATGATGTTTTTGGGTCCCTCTGGGGCGCAGCGTGGTTCATTGCTGCCTTTCAAAAGAGGCGTTCGGAAAGTCGTGTCTTCTTTGGGGACCCAAAATAGAAATGTAAAAAAAGCCTGCTGGGGGGTACTATGGTATGAGTCAGAATGCAGCCTAACATCCCAGACAGGCAAATTTGGACACAATTTCTAACCACTGCGGTGGGGCATCACTGCTTGATGTCAAAAAACGGTGACCGTTATTCAGGTGCAGATAGTAGGTATGCGGTCGATCCGAATGCATGTAGGCATATGTGAATATGAGGGACGTGCACTAGCTAAATTGTGCGCTACCAATGCAGTATGGAACCTGCAGGGATTACAAATTGGACAAAAACTTGCGGTGTCTGGTGTTGTTGCGTGTTTTGACGGTGTGGTACCCTCAGTTACAACCAAAAGAAAACCGCTGAGTCTTTGAAAAACGACTTGCGTCGGGGAGTCACATTGAACATATTTAGTGAGTCTTTGTCAGCAACTTCTGCTCTGCTATAAATGATGTTTTGGATTCATAGGAGTATTTCCCGGAATATATGCTACATCCAGGGCAATATTAAGCCCGCGGCATGGATCTTCGACCAAATTGCTGACATTTATTTTTCTCTCTTCATTGCGGAAGGCGGATTGTGAGACTCAGCATCGGGCGATGTCTCTGGCGGGAGAGCATGCATGTTAGGTGAGGGTTTTCAACCGTGAAGTCTTTTGCATCGTCGGGGAGAGAAGGACTAGACATGGTACTGAGAGTGTTGGTGGATGTTTAGGGCTGGGTAGTGACCGAAAAGCCCAATCAGGTAGTGCAAATGTGGATTGGCAGGTAAGGTGCATTTAGGGTATGGATAAGGTGAAGTAAAAGTCCATCGACCATTTAGAGTTCAAAGGCGAAAGTGGTTGCAATGTGGTGACGTGTTTTACTTGGTGTGGTTTGAAGGATAGTTTTTCGTTTCTGGGCGATGAGATACAGTAAACCCTGCAGTCCACAGCTAGATCATCATCATAATTAGAAGTTGGATCGTATCAGTGGTGCCTGTCTTAGTATCTCAACTATTCGGAGATTATAGACACGATTGTGAAAACGAAGATGTGTGGCAACACTTCGGCATGAAACGTGAGTTGAATGAGGCCGAAACCTATTTAGCAGACATGGAAAAGAGCATCAGATTAGCGTGAAATAGCGAGCGGCCTTCAACATGTGTGTCCGAGATGCTGGAGATCACAAACGACTCGGTTACCCAGAAAAGACCCCATGGCTGGTGACACTGCTACTGCCGTTGAATACAAGAGGGTTGCAACTTATGATGAAGACGACGGAGCTGTTGTTTCTATTAATCTACAGGGTATCGGTATCACAATGCAGAAGTGTAGTGAAGTTGGGATTTAGTGCCCTAAATGAGCAGGTTTGATACAATTTACCCGCCGATTTACTGGATCCACGCCACCGCTACACCCATGGGTGCACATCCAAAGACGCACGAGGTCCTTGACTCCTAAGGCCCGTCTATTCCAATGAATTATGTAAACCCCTCCTTAGCTTTAATTTCACTGCGTCCAACAATGCACATGATCACTGAATCTTACTGACGTGGCATCGTTGTACACACGGCTCCCTCATTATCACCAATGGGACTAATTGGGCAAGTAGTAAGTTTACCTATATAACAGTGGGACTCCAGCTTCCGCGTGGACACCGTTCGGTCTTAGTGAACAACGGGATTTATTAAATACTTGGTGGGGTAGCCCCCGTAGTTTTGTTTAATCATGTGTTTCCACTGATTTTGCCGACGATGTGCACGAGTTGTAAATGATTATACATTCTTCCCCCCAGAAACCCCGTCTAATGGAAGCGGCTTCCTGAGAATGAGAACTGGATTCACTACATTAAGTTTGTATCGATGCAACCAATAAATAGAAACATATGATACGCCACGCGTGGGCTTGGCAGACGGACAACATGTATGAGTATAAACGACCGTCCTTGGCGGTTGGGTTAGTCTGTCATGCAAAGTTGAGGACGCATTTATCGGCCCGCATAGATAATGGCCTGGTGTTTACTATAAGCAGCAAGCATTAGCGACAACGCGCACAATGATCAGTATTACAGGCCGTCCATTGGACTAGGTTACCGCGCACAACGGAGGCCTCATAATCAGCGTCGCACATAGACATGGGCCTAGCAGTCACGATAAGTAGCCAGGGTAGACGACAGCGCGTGCTGTTTTCATAATGACCGCAATAGTTTGGCCCTATTTTCCGCCGATGTAGTTGTGAACGCGATCATTTCCAGTAGGGGAGATATTGTTGTGTTGTCAATTAACATGCAGTTATTTCTTAATGCCGTAGGATCTACTGACTAGTTGTGAATCCACAGAGGTGCATACCATCATCAACACTGCACACTGCATCAGATTCACATTCATCATTATACTGAAAAGGAGGCGGGCCTCCTAGAAAACTGTGTTGTGCCGAAGTTCACTGAACAGATTCATGTGATTTGTTGCGTTTGAGGGTTTTTACGCATGCAAACGCTAATCCATAATTTTTCTGGGTGGAATTTGCAATGGAAATTCTGTGGATGCTATCTCAAGTGTACAAAACGCCGAGTGGTGCTACAGTATGTTAAAGCTTGATTTCGTGATTTATCTAGTAAGCCGGTTAAGAAATGCGAATAAGTAGTGGTTGATAACCTTGAACTTGTGCCCACTTAAATAAAATGCTATGTGTTTGTGTTTACTTCTAGTGAGTGGCCCAGGCGGCGGGGCTCCTTTGCCGCACAATGCTCTTAGCTGCAAAGCCTTTGCGAGTGGAGTAAAACTTTTTACGCCAAAATATTGCATTTGGTTGCATATGTGCTCACACTAAAAACCACTCCAATCTACGTCCATATTTTCGCAGATCACCAGATTTCATTGACCACTGAAGCAATCATACTCCTGGCGGAAAAGTTCTGGTGGAATACTTTCCTAGCAGCACTATGCCCCCATGATGCCTAGATGGGGCTCAAAAATTTGGGCTGGTATTCTGAATTTACTTGCCTGTCTGTTTTAGTTCATTAGGGCACGTCCTAACTTTCGAAAATTCAGTTCCATTGTGCGAATATTGGGCGCCCCAGGCGTTACCGCTCACTAGAAATAAACCCAAATTATTTGGGTAAAACTACGGGGTTTTTGAAGTTGCAACTTTCACGTCTTCAACCAGGCACAGTAGGTAACTCGCGGGCCTCATACGTTAAGACGAGTGGCACTGACTGCACCCAAACTTTTCGTAATCTCTTCCACACACCCCTGCCAGCTCTAGGGTTGGCCACCTCTCTGCTTCCACAGCTCTGGATTAGGCACGGAAACCATCACTCTCTTCGGCGAACGATGGTTCGGCATACGCAACACATGATCTAAACAACGCAACTTCTGGTACTGGATCCATTCTTCGATATAATATGCATTGCACAACCAAAAACTGACTCTCCAATTGCCTCGTTACTTATTCGCCAACACCAAACTTCACAAGCTATGGCTCCAAAACAGCGGTGGTCAGACACCTGAAGGCGTCTTAATTCCGCTGCTCAAACCGGCCAAGTTCCATAGCCACACAAAATACAGCCTGCACTGTAGCCTGATACACATGTCCTTTGAAATTCAAGGATATACCGCTCTGTCGCCATAGGTGTATCAAATTGGCAAACGCAACCCAAGCATTACAAATTCATTCATTGACTCCGTGCGTCCTTGATAAGTCCAAAAATATCATCGATTTATGCTGGTCTTAATTTTTCACAATTTCTTGACCAATTCTATCTACCACGACAAACCCAACTGACTCCCCAAGACATTTACGTACGGGGCTGACCAAGAACCCAGGTACGACGTCGCGATGACGGTACCGCGACTGCCATACTCAATCTGGTGGCTTGTCCGTGGTTTATATCCCTTATATTTCCTGACCGAGCGTGTTACACGCGTTCACAAGACCGTCTTAATTCTTTGTATTTTTGCCAGAACTTAGAAACACTGGCCACCCTATTGTGCTCCCTGCTTGTTCTGCCCATAAACCCACTATTGTTTCCACTGGCACTATCATGGGGTCGGTGAAACGGTGAAGATAAAACCTCGCCGCCTACTCAATATAGCGTGTATTGACCATAAGAAAACAAGAAAAATTACTAGCTGTGACACGTTTCTTGGCTTTGTTTGGCGGAATGCCTGTTGCAACCGAAGAAAACGTTTTTTATACACACCGCAAATGGCTGCTCCATTTTGACTTTGCGCCGACAGAGAGAACGTAAGTATTGTTCATTTAGTTTTAAGGTTATTTCCAAATCCAATCCAGGAGGAAACAAGAGAAGAAACCAGCTTTTCCAGAATATTCCTCACCGTTTTCACCGAGATATCATGCGAAGCCACTGATAGCCATTAAAATATGGATTTCTCGCCCACGGTCGACCAATAGTGTGTTTGGAAAACTTCAAGCAATGCTGCCGCCGCATGTGGATATTTTAAGGAGTCCAAAATAGGCCATCAAATGCTTGAACTTTATGTTAAAGACTCCTTCGTTTGAACTACGGTTTCGAAGAAATTTTTGGTGTGACCGCTTCACTCTTACCACAATCTTCTGTTTTTTTATTTTCGCGCGAAATTCTAAAGGCGTTTTTTTCTCGTTTAATGTACACCACTATGCACGATATCACTGTAAAGAGGAAAGCCCTTCGCTGCAGAGTCTTTTATTAGAAAAACGCCAACTAAACGGTTACAGACTACTGGACAGGAAGGTTAAACTCTCATTTTCACGTTGTTTTTAAAAATTGAATATCCATCTTCTTCTCGAACGCGTCTTCTTGAACTCTCCTGGATATTCATTGACTATTGCACAATTGCAAGCAAAAAAAACTGCAAAGTAGTTCCACAAATTCCGTAATAAATCCCACCTTCCATTAGATCAAGGCGAAGTTACGAGAACGCACATACTACTCACATGCGTCATCAGTAGTACCCACCGTTACATCAGTAGTAAACTGCCATAAAGTCTGTGTGCTGAATTCTCCTTAGTACTGGTTGACCTGACCCATAAATAAAAACTAAACAAGAGGCAGTACCCCTGTCTCGGCTAAACAATATTCAGTCAACGTTGTCATTGCAACTTGGAAAACTTAAACAGCCGCATGTACCGCAGCGTTCACGAACTCATGCACTGCGTCAAGCGGTTTGAGAGAATTTCAGGATCGTTCTACAGCGTACGAACCCCGAAAGCTGATTCCTGCGACGAGAAAGCGCTCGTCAAGTACAAGTGCCACTTTAAAGGATTTGCACACCCCTCAACGTGGTACGGTGGTGTAACCATTGTTCTGCTGGACCAACGGGGCTCTGGTACTTAAATAATGCGAAAAATTTGCCCACTATCACACTTATGTTTAATTTTATCTCACGACGAATGCCTTTTCCCCACAAGAAACCGAAATGGGACGGTGACCAGCAGTTTCGCTTATGTACAGTGCCCAATGAACAGAAAGCTCTTGAAACGATTTTTCCGTTGTTTCTTCCCCTAAAAACTGCACTGGCACCACAAACACCTCATCTAAGACCATATAGTTATACATCGTAAACAAAATTGATGGGAAATTTTAAGTGCGCTTTTACTCGCCAAACCAAGCGAAGTGGTCATACGTACTGCACAATAAATACAAATGTACTGTCATACGTCATCGCTGGGTGGCCCTTTTGGTGTCACTGATTTGTTTCGGCAACACCCAACGCGTGCTATTGGAAACCCTTTAGGTCGCCGGAGAATACACAGTGAAAAACGATATATCTTGGGCAAATACAGATTTGCAACTGTAACAAACACTTCAAATCTGTAAAGTGACACGTTTCACTACTCTTCCTAACACCGCACTGATGATTGCACCTCGATTAGTGATGAGACGTTTGAAGTAAAATAGCCCAGCTCAGCGAACAAACCAACGACCATCTACGCAACCTGAGCTACCAACATTCTCCTCTATAGCAAACTTGAAATCTCTTGCAGTGCACATAAACCAATATAAAGTTAATTTTCCAGTAAAATCCTAAGTAGCCTTTCATGAACACCCCACAGATCACGAAATGTGATAAATTCGTCACTAAAGCACTGACTTAATCACACGGAAACACATCAACAGGAAATTAGAGGTGCAAGATTTGTAGCCGTAAGATAACAGACCGAGTAATTTGCTGAATTTCCACAAGCTAAGCGGAAAACTAATACACTCTAATGCATTAATACGTGAGTGCAAAGTGGTGCAACCTAAAGCGCCATCCAGAAACGATGTACAACTTTACGGTCGTAAAAGAGATATGTGAGTTTCTGGTAGAGTTTGTATGAGAGGAAACAACGGAGAATTCTTTTCACGTCTTTTCTGTTCATTGCATACTGTAAGTAATATAGTAGGCAATTTTTTCGCATTATTTAAGTACCAGAGCCCCGTCGGCCCAGTAGAACACTGGTTACGCCACCGTACCACGTTGAGGAGTGTGCAAATCCTTTAACGTGGCACTAGTACCTGATGAGCTTTTTCTTGTCGAAGGAATCGGCTATCCGGGTTCGTACTCTGTAGTACGATCCTGAAATTCGCTCAAATCGCTTGGCGCAGTGCATGAGTTCGTGAACGTTGCGGTACATGCGGCTGCTTAGGTTTTCCGAGTTGCAGTGGCAGCGTTAACTGCGCCGAGTGTTATACGGTTCAGGTCAAACAATGGAAGTAGGGGATCGGAATGTTTCTTTTGTGGAGTTTAGTACTGATATCGTGCTCAGTAGCGTGAAATAAACGAGGGAAATCATTTGGAATTCTGCGCAAAACTGAAGTAATGGTGATATTCAAAGGACATAGGCTTCCGCACCCATCTACCAGGGCAGAAGATGCCAGATACATATTTAGAAACAGGAGTGGCACGCATAATTTGCATCAGCCAGTGGATTGTAGGCTGCAGCAACTTCCGCGAATTACTATAGCTGCAGAACCACCTGCAATATTTGTCCATTTTAAGCGGACCACAGTTTCCGGCAAGCTGAGATATTATATTTCATGGGGCACTTTTCTCCAGTTCGAGAACTTTGTTGGCCTTGAAAAATTGCTCAACTGAACAGATCACCCACAGAAAAATGTAACCGATAAACGCATTGGGCATAGACACTTTCATTTAGGAAGTGGTTGCCTCGAGAACACCGCAGTTCCCCAGAAATTATTATGATTCTCCAGATGTCGACCGGACCAAACGGACCGACCCTTGGACGCGACTAAGTAGACTTATATTGAAGCAAAACTAGTTTGTCTAAATTGTTTCCGTTGCTATTTTATTGAGATATTTATCCGCTGCTGGCCTGCGACAAACACGTGAGGCCCAAATTAATGTCCCATTTCAACCGCTGCGACAATGAAATAACTTCCTGCTGGAAGATTTAGCTACTAGTCCGGCAATAGAGTTTTGTACCAAACTTTTCCGTAATTAATGTGTGTTGGTTCTCGAGAGAGTCTTTTGTAAGGGAGGAGACTTGCAGTGGTCTCGTAAGATGGAGAGTGTTGTAGAACATGTATATGGACTGAAGAAGCTTTTAATCAAAGCATACGATGCAATTGACGTTGTGATACGATGCGCACACGGCCACCCAATGTGAAAAGATTATATCGCCTCGACTGATGGTGAGGAATCGGTAACCAGATTGCCGAGCTCAGGGAAGAGTCCAACGGCCGCGACACGATGTACCATAAGAATATCTCGAGTAAAAGGACAGACCAATTTTGTTCAGTCCACTGAGGTGACCTCCTCACTTTGAGGCAGCTGCATCGCAATATAACTTCAGGTAGTTTAGTGTTCAGTGTTTCCGCTATGATCGTTTAAACGACGTGTGTCAAACAACTTAAACAGCTGTACAATTGGATGTCACGCAAAAAGTTGCATTGTACTTTCTCCAAAGAGTGGGATGAATGTACACTCTAACTCACATCAGAATAATGTTACTTTCTCATGTAATATTTTATTTTCCAACAGAAGGACAATAACATTGTCTCTAGCTCCTTGCCGTTACCAAAATTCTCGCGTGATTGTCACAGGCAACTTCAGGATATCGGTGACGTAGTGGATCATATCGTGATTGCCCCTTGGGCATATGCTGGATGTTATTGCCAAAGTCTGTCGCTTCACTTCAGTTGATCAGCTGTAAACCATGTACTAAGGGTACATTGGTCCCAGGTATTACAGTTCTGGTTATTACCGGAAAATGGTATAGCGAGGGAAACGTAGTCAAACGTTCGAGGCGGTGGCATAATTGGCTAGTTCTCACTGTATGTTTTCTGAAATAACGGGGACTGAGGTTGCTACGCATTGAAGGCAGTAGCTTTGATGCGGGGGATGCTGCTGACTATGCGATTGAGCCATGTCTTCCAGTATTAATAAGAACTGATGAGTTGAATCCCGAGATATCCATCTAGGGTGGGGGGAGAAGTTATTAACCCTAAATGAATTTCGGGTTATATCTTTCATATTGCTTTTCCAGGTCACTCAATATCCACCCCTCGGTGGATATAGGTTCACTCAGCACAGATGGTAGCAAAACGAGCTCTTTGGGGTAGATAGTCCTCTGGTAAATGAAGCATTCGGCCTAAACAGCAACTACGAACACTGCAGACTTTGAGGCCAGTATGGTTCAAATCATTGACGGATTTGTCTTACTAAGTTCATCAAAGTATAAACAAGTTGGGTGGTATGTGCGTTGTGGAATGACTGGGGCTATTCCAAAGAGCTGCTCTTTTATGCAGCCCACAAAAAATTGGAATCTTAATGTTGTTACATAAAATGCGAATACATTGGTCAAAGGTGATAATCTGAAACTGAAAATAATCCAACTTAAATAGGCAGTTGTAGACAACAGTTCTCAGATGGACTTTTGTTCAACTAAATGAACGTTACTGCACAGCGGCTGGTTGTCTTGAGTCATTTAAATTCATGAGATTTGGTTCAGTTTCCTCGCTTCCTTTGAACGCTATGACTCAGAGGTGATCCGTTAAACAACCCAAGGTTAAATCACCAGCTGACCCTATTCGTATATGTTGAACACCCGGAATGTTGTTTTATTTTCAGCTTCATGACATAGAAACTAATGGAGGCTCAATTTGAGTGAGCCAGAAGATACAGATTTTAGAGAGCCTCAAATCATCTTTCTGTCGTTTTGCGTTACCGACCCCCCGCGATCTAGCGTTGTACCGTGTGATTGCGTTACTGTATTCTACCATTGAGCGAAATGTTACTTTTCCCAGGGTAAATCGTTTGAGTGCAGTCAATGTTTAAAAATGCATGTCGCTTTTATACTGTACCCCTGGAACTCCTGTGTGGACGAACTTTAAGCTACGGGTCGCATGGCTGTGGGATTCATCTTGGTGCCCCCGTTTCTCTGAGTTATATAATGGGGCAAAAGGTACCTGTGGCGGAACAGTGCGTACGCTTACCGTGCACACAGTAACTGAGTTGACAGCAGTCTGCCGTTGACAAATGAGATGCCTGGCCGTGCGCAGAGCGACTGAATATATGGGATAAGACGGGTTTTACGGGTACCTGCACTATTATATAGGAGGAACTGAGTGGCCCAACGAAGTCCAAAGTCAGAGGATGCCATATCCCAAAGGCTTCTTTGCGCGACTTGATATGGACAAGTCGTGTCTGAGTTGGATTAGCGGTGAATTTCTGTAGACAACGGTATTTTGGACATTGTTTTCCTAATCACTGAAAATAAACTTTGTTTCTTCTCCAGTAGGAATTCAATAGATGAGTTCTTCCAAGGATGCCTCCAATGCATCACTGGAAAAATAGAGCTCGTTTCAGTGAAGGAAGACGGCATCACGACGACTATAAAAGATGAACGCATTGATCCACGCTCAAAATCGACGGAGAGGAATGGCGACGATATCGTGAATAATGGTATTACGCGATAAATCTGGTAACATTCTCCACATGCAGCGACCTGCCAATACGGTACACGAGCGCTTCTCTGGAGAGAACACACATGGAATCGAACAAGAGAAATCTATCGTCCAAAACTGATTTCAGTAACATGTATGGGACGCCGCTTGTCACCTAGACCAACAAAAACTGCTTGTAACATTTTCCGTTTGGTTAGCATTCTCTCAACTTACAGTATGATTTACTAAAGTCATGAGAGTGCAAACATTCGCAAATATACAACAGCTCCAGCTCTCGTGGGTTCTCTGCAGCACCCAAATGAAGTGTGCAAGGTAAAAATTATTTAGC
>SJOL01000232.1:0-13979 GCA_004794785.1 Opisthorchis felineus
AACCAATTACAGGAGATCACAGCTGAGTCCGTTTAAAAATGAGAGCGCCTGAGAATTAAGCCCTGGCTTGGCGAGGGTGCTAATACGGCTAAATATGGGATGGTTACGTGTTATGGTGGGAACGTTACGGGTGTTGTTTCTTGCGAGCTACGGAGCGAGTATCAGGAATCAGAAAACCGTCGTGCGACTGGTACTGGCAGCTCTAATGTCAAGAAAGCTGAATCAAACACGGAAGTGTCAGGGAGAGGCTGAGTGCAGCTATTGAGAGAGCACAATAAATAAACAATTATCTGGGGTAAAATAATGGCTTAAAAACGCTAGGGGCAGGCTGAGGTCAAAAAAAGTTTTTCAACACCTGACCTTGAGATTCTAGTTTCGCGACTTACTTATGCCCCGTTTGAACAAGGTTTGGCCAACAGGATTTTCACCGTTGAGCCAGCAAACACACGGCGGGGACATGGTAAGAAGATTTTCAAGCTCAGAGCGAACAATTTTAGTTGGCAAAATTTTTTCTCACTTCGTGCAGTGGCTGCGTGGAATAACCTTCCTCCGACAGTTGTTCACGCTCCTTCTAGAACCCAGTTCAAAGCGCTACTAGACGCTTTCCTATGCGAGTCCTCGTGCTGACAATCATACTGCCCCGCGCTGAGAACTAAAAGAGCAGTGCTACACCCTTTTTCCGTTTGTGCCTTTCAGGTGAACGACAACTGCAGAACGACAAGCGCACAATCGACCCGGGAAACTTGGGCGAAAGCCTCGATCCTGCGTATCAATCCGTGAATCCGTGGCATTATCCTTCGAAGGGTGACTGAGCACAGGAAGAGAAAGATCCATGAAAACCAAGCTGCGTTCCGTCCTGCAAGGGGATGCATCGATCACATCTTCACTCTCCGACAGATTCTGGAACAGCAACATTACCAGCAACCAACAACGGTGGTGTTCCTTGATCTGAAACTCCCTTTGACTCTGTGGATCGTCAGGCATTATGGCAGTGTCCGTGGAGCAAAGGTGTCCCCCATTAATTCTTGACCCTCACCATGGTGCTGCACACCAACTCCCGCAGTCGCGTGAAGGTCTACGGGAAGCTCTCGCCTGAGTTCACCACAGCACGTGGTGCCAGACGGGGCTGTCCTCTTTCACCTTTCCTCTTGAACTTCGTCATTGATGCGATCATGGAAGACTCCCTATCAGCATTAATTGCCTGTGGGGTAGAAGTGCTCCCGGGGCGTTCGCTCACAGATATCGAGTACGGAGACGATATCGCTCTTCCTGGATCTGACTCAGCGGTAACGCAAACAATATTAAATAGTCTAAATAATTGCGCCCCACGGTTTGGCATGAGCTTCAGACCTGCAAAATGTAAAGTGCTAATGCAAGACCGGGTGGGCTCGAACCCTAGCCTCATGCTTGCGGATGAACCGATTGAGGTAGTAGACAAATTTGTTTACCCGGGCAGCTGTATCAGTCCCGGTGGCCTCGCGAAAGATGATATTTCCATCCGGATTGGGAAGGCCAGAGCAGCTTTCATGAACTTGCGTCATCTGTGGCATAGGCGTGACATCAGCTTATCCGTCAAGGGTCGAGTTTACAATGCTGCGGTGCGCTCCATGTTATTATACGGGTCAGAAACCTGGCCGTTGCGCGCCGAGGACGTCAAGACTTTCAGTGTTTGACTATCTATGTCTTCGAAGCATTGCCCGAGCCTGGTGGTAACACTTGATAAGCAATGCTGAAGCACGTCGAATGGTATTCGGAAGAAATAAGTCACCCTCGACAGACGAACTGATCACACTGCATAGGTTGTGCTGGCTTGGCCACGTGCTGCGTATGCCAGTCAACCGACTTCCTCGAAGGTTTCTTTGAGCACAACCACGTGAAGGGTAGAAACGAGCCAGAGGCGGTCAAACAATGACTCTGCAGCGAAGTATAAAAGCCAGTACAAGCAAACTCAGCTGCGCTGGTCGTTGCCGTCTTTCTGGATGGGGACCCAGAAACGGGCCACATCAGTGGTTAGAGACATTGTCAGACACGGCCCAGTCGCGCCCTCAATGGCAGTCGCGCATCCAAGCTATTACCTTCAATGCATAGCGCCCTTTCCAATCCCCCCACTTGACAGTCCACTGACAGTGCTGTATTTAGGCACCAACATATATCAGCCCCCGCCTCCAATGCGCAGCTACCTACCCCAACTCCCCAAATCATCGGTGAACGAAACTGTCGCAGCTACAACCACTGTGTGACAAGCACGCGGTTCTTACATCTGATGATGATGATGCTGATGACTTAGAACACTCGTTGCAAGGCTCAGCCATGCCCACATTTTCAGCTGAAACGTTGCTGGTACTCTTATTCATATGCAGTACTTCTATAGGTAATGCGAAACTATGTACAAGGTAGATTGTTCGCGGCCATATAATCGGATACTTCCGATACCGCCAGCACTGCGAACGCTAAGTCGCCGTAAATGTTGATTTGTCAACGATTTTAAACTTAAGGATATCTCTCCGGGTTTGGCCTCTCATTCCTGACTGAATTCGGCTCCAAGCACTCTGAGAAACGCCCCTGGAAAGGGACTGCGAAATGGCTTGTGTGTCCATTTCTTGCTGGTCTTTTGTTTTCAGCTGTTACGCCAGTAGTATTTATTCAGGCTTACAACTTGTTTACACTTTAGGTGAAAGTCTATAAATCGCAAATACATCAGCAAACCAGGCGAATTTTCAGCCCATAATTTGCTGCCCAGCTGTACGGATCAATAGCGAACCATCTGTCATTCGCTGAATTCCTGGCAGATGTGAACGAGTGCCCTCGAAACTCTGTGGAAGAGTTCAAGTTCTCTGGCCTAAAGAATCGCGCTTCTAATTATGAGTGATACTTTCAGCGCAAAATGCTACGGTATCGCATGTTCAGGTGGAAGACAGCAGTTTAAAGACCTTGGTTGGCCAAATAAACTTTACCCTGTTTGTGACAAAATTTTCTAGAACGTTATTCCGCCTTCATCTTAACGTAGAACACTCGAAATCCCAATTTTGAATTTGAAATGACGGAACCCTTCGAGAAAAATATTGGTGATCACCATATGCTACCATAAATGCTGGTCAGGTTTTCGGCAGATGTTGTCCAACAACTTCCCTTGGACTTGATGCGTTTAACTTGCCTTGGCTGACTGTAGATTCTGCCAGGCCTTCTAATCGCCTCCAACATGACTTTGAGTTTACGTCTTTAAGCGGCCCGACAAAAGCAGGTAGACACTGGGTTACCCATACTTTGCAATTGCCTGAGTGCCAATGAAGGATGGCAATTTTTTCTGTGCCTTTGACCCTTAGTAGTTCGTACAATTTTGAGTCCCCCGGTTTGCGGCAGTTCTATCAATCTGCCCACCGTTACATATTCTCACACTCCGCGCTCCTCCAAACAGTACCTGATGTGGCCCATTTGCTAACGATGCAGCTCGTCAAACAAATTACGCACCTTTACTGAGCGGATAAAATGGTTCATAATATGTATTGTCTAAGACGCTTGGGCCCAGGCGCTTTGAAGTTTAGCCACCACGCCGGTTTTTGCCTTTCCATTTGGGAGTCGCAGGCTGGTAGTTGGAAAATCAAAGGCCACAACATTCAAGCGGTGCATCATCGGATCATCAGCACGTTACCTCACATTTGAAGGGTTTCGTGCGCGTAACAGCAATGAGCTGCCCGTTATGTACGACGGTGCGCCTACACTCGACGAAAAATATTTTCATTCCATCATGAATGTCACATATCATTTTCACCGCTTGAAAACAATCCGTCGACTTGCGGTGCACCGTGAATTGTTCCGCCCGTTGAATGCGGCCCTGATTGGCGAACAAGTATTTTTGGGCCTGAGGCGTCTTTAGTCACGCCGTGCTCTCATCTTTGCTGGGTATCTCCATCGTTAACTGTGCTTGCATTTTACATTCGGTTTCATTGCACCATGTTATATGTAAGTGTCCTTGTTTAACTTCTTCAAATGACTCGGTCTTTCTACTTATTTTACATTCTGCTAAAGCATTAGGAAATCTGCTGAGACGTCACCGGTTCCTAATACACATGCCTGTCTTGGTGAAGAATGTGACTGTATACAAGAATTTGGCATCTCAAATCATGCTTAACAGGTGGGCAACAAAAAGTTGGGGCCTGTTTCTTGGCTAAACAAGCATGGTTCCACTGTCCGCCCAAGTTCCAAGCCGCTTCAGGAGTAAACCCCGAGCAGTCAAAGGTGGGCGAAATGTCGCTCGCTTATTTGTGGCTAAGAAACACATCTTGAGGAAAACCCTTTCGAGTCGCTTTTGTTGGACTTGTTAATTTTCCATTGAAACATACAAGAAATTCTTCCTAGCCAATAAAACCACTTGGCCGCCTCCGAAAGACATCTACTGTGGACATCTCTGAGGGAAGAGATTCGCAGGCTGTAACTTATCATGGCGAGAGATGTTAGGGTGAAAAGATTTCACGGGAGAATCAAGATGAAGCGCAGTCAATAGGTTGTGGTAGAAGAGTCACAGACGTGATGTGTTTGTCGAGGGAACAAAGTCGCCCCAGTCCCAGTAATTTAGCAAAAATGAAAAAGCAACTAAAATATCTGGAGAGACGAGGTGAAACAAGGAAGGACGCGGAGGACCAGTAAGGCCATAACTGAGAGCGTTGCAAGAAAAAGGCATTGATGTTTCCATGGGAGGCGCGGGCCAACTGCAGCAGTGGCCAGATGACTTTCGTTTGTGGATATTGGGTCTAGGCTATGTAAGCCACAAGTGAGGCTATGTACAATTTGGGACCAACCCCCTGCACTGAGTCGAGCAGGGCATGACGAGTGGGTCCCGTGGTGGAAAACCAAGAGATATCCGGTAGGTTGAAGTCATCCAGCACGAATATTGACAAATGAGGAAGGGCATGCTCAGTGGAGACAATAAGGTACAAGTTGGCGATAGAGGCGGGGGGATTGTGGCAGATAGATACAACCTGCTAGTACAGGTCGTTTTTTCAGCTCTGTAGAGGTACAGATGGCCTTCGGAATTCTTTCCAGGGTAGAATCATCAATCGGGGTTGCACAAACTTCTAAGTTAAAATAGATGGCGCAGCCGAAGCGCCTTTAGTTCTTCCTGTCAGAGCGGTGAAACTTACAGCCATGCATTGAAATAACCGTTTCCGGAGTTTCCACTGTGGGACATGTTTCAGTCACACAAATCAGACTAGCAATGGCGCTCATGTCTCGGAGAATATCAACTTTTGAAAGTTATGAGCCTGCATCTAACAGCATTATAGATAGGCTCATTGGCGAGCAAATGGTAACGATTGGAAAGTTACTAACCTCGCTCACGGTGGAGCTTGGTACTAGGGGGATTGATAAGTAGAGGTGAGGTAACATGTAGCAAGGTTTACTGGGCGTGGCCGGAGTCTAAATAGGGGTAGTCAGCACGAGTGGTAGGTGGGTAAATATTTGGTGAAGTGGGTCTGAACCCACGGCAGAGGGTAGAGTATCAGGCTAAGTATCGGGTACGGAATGTCTTCGAGAGGAGGACATGTAGTTAAATGAAGAGTTGTCGGCCGTGTCACCTTTCACATCGTCAGGAGATGTGAGTGAGGATATGGTGCAGAAAGACGTGGTGGATGTGGAGGGATGTGCGGAAGCCGAATATGGTGTTCAGGTGGGACGAAAGTGGGTGGGCCCGTTGGTGAAAGCGGATAAGGGCCAGAGCTAGCCACCGGCCGTTGCGGATACGAGGTCTTTTTAGGCGCGTGGTACGTGTGGTTTGGTGCACTTTTTAAAGGTGGTACAGGTGGAGCTGTACTTGGCTTCGGAGGAGGCGGAGGCGGTGGTGGATTAGGTAGTTGCCAATCAGGGATCTCAGGCAAATATCATGCGGGTGACCAAGGGAGGCGGAACTTGATAGTGACTAAGAATAGGTAACGGCGTTTGCGGGTAAGGGATCCTGCCAAGGACCAGGCTTGCATGGTTTGGGGGCCACAGGTGTATTTGCGTACTATTCGGGGAATGGTCAGGCTTGTAGACGATGGGCGAAGAGTGGAAACTCAACGAGTTAGTGTTGGAGAGGGTGTTAGGATACCTGGCTTTGACATCAAGTGTTTGAGCCCGAGGAACCGCTTTGGTGGGAAGAGGCGGAGTGTCATTAGGTCAGGGGGTCTTGAGCAAGTGACTGTGCTGTCAGCTTCGATTGCAGCGTCGGGTAAGGGCTGATGAGATATCGCATGTCTCACAGCAGCAGTGAACTTTCTCGGCGCGATTAAAGTCAGAGGTGACAGGTAGTTGCCCGAAGGTAGAAGTGCAGTGCTAGTGCTCGTGAATAGGAGATGCGGGGCTTGGGACCGTCAAGCATGTTTGTATGGCGCCAGGGCACACGTCAGTCACAGTATAGCGAGTTTGCACAAGGAGCATCTCTAGTGTAATGAAGATTTGGGAAGGATCTGTGCTGGAGTATCGAGATTTTGGGGTAACGCGTCGACTCCAGCATTAGGAGGGGCAGCCGGAAGTCTGACCCGTTTAGAACTGGCTACATTGTTGTCAGGAACGTTTGGGAGCCCAACGGAACTTGAGGTGACCGTAGAAGAGGCTGAGTCAGTTGGCAGACTCGGTAAGCTGTTGTTTGAAACGGGGATTTTTGGCTGCTATGTGCGCGTATGTCAACGGCGAAATGGCTTGCATAGTTGTCCAAGGGATTGGTTGCGTGGGAAGTCTGCGATCGAGGCACACCGGGAGCAGTCAGTGTTGCAGATTGGTAAAGGAAAGGAAGATCCGTTTGGAAGTTGTCAGTGGCCGACTCCAGAGATTTGGAGAGTGAATTTTTTGTAAGCTGCCGAGTACGAGCAGCTTTGACCTTTACGGTTTGGAATGATTGGGCAGAGGAAAGAAGGGCCTAGGATTTTAGTAGACGCACAGCATTGTTTTCCTCCCTGAATCTCACTTGTATTGGGCAACGAAGGGGTGGCTTTGACTTTCGCAGCCGTCTATCTGTGCAGGCTATTTCAAGCATGCTACATGCTGTCAGGATAGCAGCCTTTGTGCGCTCCGGCGGGATGCGAACGGGGGCATTGTACATTAGGACTTGGTGACGGCATTCCATAAGCCGACCAATCTCGAAGGCAGGTGTGTCAATAAGAACTGACGCTATTTCAAGATCTGACGGGCCGCACGTTGCCTCCGGAGTAAGAAGGTAAGCAATTGTTTGTATGCTCTGGTAGGATGCTAGTTCGCCTTCCATCTTATGCGGACGAGCCCTGGGATCTGCCAGACCAGTGTAAACCTGTGATCCTTTTAGTAATGAATAGGAAAGAGAGCTGCTGATTGGGGTAGAAGGAGAAATGCCGGTTAGTGATAACGAGCAGTCTGGAGTTACTTGGAGTGCTCTGTCAACCGGCCTTGAGGAGCAATGGGGTTGAGTACTGGAAATTTTGGCTGCGGCGCGCTTCTTTGGACACAATGAGAGGACGGATGATGTGGATCAAGGGTCGAACAACTGCTTAGAGGAAGACGGATATGGTGGCATTGCTGGCTAATTTGATTTACGTTGGAGGATATTTGTTAATGAAACAATAAGCAGTAAATCTTTTAATTCACAGTTAAGGCAGTATCAGGATCACCTCAGTTTAAGCCTTGGTCGCCGATGTGATCGGATGGCTAAGACAGGATTTTGGAAATGAATGGCAATACGTCGAAGGGGACGCTAATTATATTAGGTATAGTCTTGTACGACAGACTGGGGAAAATGAGACAAAGTGTCAAACCTTATCTTAAGAATCTACGGGGATACGAAGATCTCAGCGTAGTCCGTTTATAAACTTGAGCACCAAAGCTGAGATTTGGTGTCTAAGAAAGGAGCGCCCAGTTTACGAAAGGGCACTAATATGGTTGAGTATACAGCGGTTGCAAGTTATGGTGAGGACGGCAGGATCGTCATCGTTACATGTGAGCTACGGGGTGAGTGTCTGGAAGTTATTAGCTTCACTGGACTGGCGCTGGCGAGCTTAATACCCAAAGAAGCCTAATCAAGCTGGGAAGACTCAGAGGGAAAGGTGAATTCAGTTAAAGAAGGGGCGTTCCAAATGGGTAATTAATTACTGTACAAGAAGTAAGTAAAACGCTACGGACGGGCTAATGTACAAAAATGCTTTGCAGCACCTGATTTTTGGATTCAAGTCTCGCCATTCGAATATTGACCGCGGTCACTGGAGTTCGGTTACCAAGAGACATTTTGATCACTACAGGCTGAGGTAAAATTGAGGTCTTCTGGCAAATGGTAAGAAGTTTGCACTGCGCTTGCACTTGACTACTCGTCGTGAATAACTCCAAAACCATCACTGAAATCGGAGGATGCGACACATTTTGCATTGAACCCTCTGGTGTCCTTAAAATCTATCTGACGTGTAAGGGACACAGAGGACTACACTTTCTTCGGGTATACTACTCGTAGCGGACAATATTTTCGGTAAAATACCAACTGACAGTTCCAACTGATAAAAAGGTAAATTTGGAAACCGCTTATTGGAAGGTGAAAACTGCTCTTTGGATATCTTCACAGGAACTCCATTGGTTGAGTCGTGATAAGCGTTATTTTAGTGAAACGGTAAGCTTGCAAACTTCGTTTCAGCTGTTGGAAGATGTAACGGGCGAACGGTATCTTCGAGTGACGCGTAATACCAGAACCTCCTGTAAGGCAAAACAAAGCCGGAGCTGGATTTCTCAACGGTGCTATCAACGTAAGACATCAATTCACAAAATATACGAACCTCGGCAGTAGATACCCATCCACAACAAGTGGTCCACGTGGACTACAAAAGTACGAACCAAATAAGCAAACATGCTCCCACGTGAGACAGTCACACCTGATAAGGTCGGCTACAAAATGGCTGGATGACCTCAAGGTCAAATGAGTGAAGTGTCAGGGACAAATAAAACGCCAGTTCATACACACGCAACAAACGCAAAAGTGGAGCGGGGTTACAAGTAGGGACAGAAGAAACGTGGGGAATTTCAAATGTCAAAGTGATGGAAGATGCGCCGCCCGCCAAATTCTCCACGATGACACAGTGGATATCCCGGTTATTGCACTCTACCCATGCTCAGCTCCATTCTAAGGTACCCCATCAGCCACCGACACGAAAGGTCCGAGTCCACTCCTGCCGCAAGTGTCGACTTCGCTGGAGTGCATGCCTAACCGCGTCCCCCCAGTAAAAACACATTTCTAAGCTTTCTGGGCTCGCCTCACAACTATCCACTACCCCTAGAAGCAATTTTTCACCAGGCACATCTTCACCAGAGTCCAGAACCAAATCTCCTCGCTTCAATTCGTGAAATGCTCTGAGCCTCTTAGTAAGCACCTGCAACGTCGGCCGATATTCCTTTATCCGGCAACGCCAGGATACGCCAGCAAGCTAATTGACCTGTTTACAACCGGCATGGTATCGCGAAGCCAAATCGGCGCGACCGGGTATCGCGGGACAGCATCGCATGAGCAACAAACTGTTTGGTGTAAGTGACTCCAAATCGTTCTCGTCTGATGATAGCGGGACTACAGGTTGGTTAATTGGAATCTGCTCTGCCTGTATAAGGAGCGTGGTCGGTTGTTCACCGGTCAAACACTGTTCCTTACATAGACAAAAGGACACGTCTTACCGACCGAATTATACGCTCCCACACACCACCGCCGTGCCTAGCTGCTGGTGGATTGAAGTGCCACTGTATATCCATAGTCAAAAGTCGGTCCAATACTTTACGCTGATTCCATCGCTTTATACCATCCCGAAACTCTCTTAATGCCGCAACGAAGTTCGTACCATTGTCACTATAGATATCGGTATGCCTGCCACGTGTACCTACGAATAGCACGAATGAGTCTGTCGGGGGGCTTTCTGCCAGTTTCAGACTAACTGCTCTAGTTTTTAGACAATTAAAGATACAGCCATAGCGTTTTTCCTGTAAACGCCTCCGTTTGGTCTAAAGCGTTCCAAAGTGTTCCATTCCCACGCAACTGAAGAGGCACTAGCCCTCTTCTACAATGTCCGCCGGCAATGGAGCCATCACTTGTGTACCGGGCTGTGCGCCCAACGCCTGCTTTAAGAGCGCGCACCAATCACACGTTTAACGGATCCGGTCCCATTGATAACCCAATATCGCTGTCGGATAGAGGCGAAGACCTGCGCTAATACACAGCACTCTTCCAATTCATGAAAGTGAGGTATGATCAAGGTAGTAACAGGATGTCGGCTAGGAAGGGGAGCTGGATGCTTTACTAACCAACTGTAGTTCGATTAACTAGGTCTGCTCCTACACCCAATCAAAACAGGTGACAATTTTTGTAAGCTGGAGTTTTGAATCCGATCGCCGGGGCGCTTCAAATCTGGTACAAGGACATTAACCTGATGTAACTCCTGTGCGAAGTGATTGGATTGCACGGTATTTACCAAACCGTTACGTGCTTGGTGGAGATCGGATACTATGATAACACCAGAAGGCAGAGCTCTTTATTCGCCCTGCCGCCTTGATTTATAGCAATAATAATAATAATGTTTATTCCCAACTAGTGGGTAGCATACCTTCAGACATGATCATAAAGTTACAGTCAGAATAAGTGCATGACTGGTGGAGTTTGTGGGTACCGGGAATTTCGTGGAAAAGGTACGGCGACATAAACAGTGGGCATTACCCGAAGTAGACTTGGTCACGCCTGAGGCGGCGTGGGTAGGGAACCGAAATTACAAGGGCTAATTCCTTCTTATGGGGAACATATCAGATGAAACAAGATACTATCGCTAAGAGTTGAAAGTGGCGGACAAAAACAATACGAGGGAGGGCATAGCAAGGGGCTTCCTGCCTGGTACGTGATAAAAATATTTTAAAAAAACTTCAATCTTCAGAAAAGTGGAACCAGAATAACGGATCAGGAGAGGCAGCAGAACTGGCACGATCTGACCGGCCGGTTTGAACTGAGGCCTAAAATCGTTACTGAGGCTTCGTAGCCTTGGGCCGTTGGGCGTATGGCCAGAGTCACGAAAAGCGTAAGTGGTGGAATATACGGTACGGATAAATGGTAGAAGGAAACTCGGAATTACAGTGTGCAGTGAAACTGAAGAGACTCACTAGTGTTGCTGCTGGAGCGGGTTCGGCTGTAAAAGGTTCCTTGGGAGACGGAGTTCACGCAAACACACGAGAAGTGACGCAAACTGCACGGAAAATAACTGACTCCGTGAGGAGTACAAAGTAAAAGACACCGAGATGTTTAGATCCAATGGAAGGTTTAGCAGATTGGAATGAACGCCTCCCGGGGTCGGCTGGGACCAGATGAAGGTTTTTATTGTGGTTGTAGGTAAGGGAACGAGTGGGCAAGTGGGCACAGTCAAAGTAGGAAGTGAGCAGTTGCGGGTATGCTATCAAACTGGTTATGGCAGTGCGTGCCGTCACTGCACTGAGATACTTCAGTTTCTGGACAGCCCCGTGACGGACGTCGTGATTGAGGCAGTTGGGCTAGGATGTGAAGTTCTGTCAGCAGTGGGATGTGGGTTTGCCAAGGGATTCCGCAGGGAGAGCAAGACCAATGTAATGTCNGCATTCCCTTGCTATATCACTGTTTTTTGTGATATTCCACGGATCCATTCATCTATTAATCTGGACTACCAGCAGAGTTGGCAGGTTCTAGTTTTTTTCGTGCTCGCTACCATGAATTTGATGCCACTTTCGGCGCCAAGTTTAAGGTTACACCTGCCGACAATCATATCAAGAACAGGTTTATTTCCAAACTTGTAGGATGCAAACAGGACGAGTCCCGGTGAGTAACTTGTGAAGAGGTTGCAATTATTTTCACCGTGGTGTTTACTATACAGATTGAGCGATATTAACGACTTAGTTTGCAGCCACAGACACTAAGATAGAACAGTTAAAAGCACCAAAGAATCGCACACCGAATCTTACGTTTCAATTCCCCATGTAATAATGATAATGTTTACTCCCAACTAGTGGGTAGCATACCTTCAGACATGATCATAAAGTTACAGTCAGAATAAGTGCATGACTGGTGGAGTTTGTGGGTACCGGGAATTTCGTGGAAAAGGTACGGCGACATAAACAGTGGGCATTACCCGAAGTAGACTTGGTCACGCCTGAGGCGGCGTGGGTAGGGAACCGAAATTACAAGGGCTAATTCCTTCTTATGGGGAACATATCAGATGAAACAAGATACTATCGCTAAGAGTTGAAAGTGGCGGACAAAAACAATACGAGGGAGGGCATAGCAAGGGGCTTCCTGCCTGGTACGTGATAAAAATATTTTAAAAAAACTTCAATCTTCAGAAAAGTGGAACCAGAATAACGGATCAGGAGAGGCAGCAGAACTGGCACGATCTGACCGGCCGGTTTGAACTGAGGCCTAAAATCGTTACTGAGGCTTCGTAGCCTTGGGCCGTTGGGCGTATGGCCAGAGTCACGAAAAGCGTAAGTGGTGGAATATACGGTACGGATAAATGGTAGAAGGAAACTCGGAATTACAGTGTGCAGTGAAACTGAAGAGACTCACTAGTGTTGCTGCTGGAGCGGGTTCGGCTGTAAAAGGTTCCTTGGGAGACGGAGTTCACGCAAACACACGAGAAGTGACGCAAACTGCACGGAAAATAACTGACTCCGTGAGGAGTACAAAGTAAAAGACACCGAGATGTTTAGATCCAATGGAAGGTTTAGCAGATTGGAATGAACGCCTCCCGGGGTCGGCTGGGACCAGATGAAGGTTTTTATTGTGGTTGTAGGTAAGGGAACGAGTGGGCAAGTGGGCACAGTCAAAGTAGGAAGTGAGCAGTTGCGGGTATGCTATCAAACTGGTTATGGCAGTGCGTGCCGTCACTGCACTGAGATACTTCAGTTTCTGGACAGCCCCGTGACGGACGTCGTGATTGAGGCAGTTGGGCTAGGATGTGAAGTTCTGTCAGCAGTGGGATGTGGGTTTGCCAAGGGATTCCGCAGGGAGAGCAAGACCAATGTAATGTCGTAGGTAGTATTTGTTTTTTTGTCTGGTGGGGGGTCCCTTCAGGTGTAATGCACAGATCGGGTGGAGTGGATAACGGCCAAACAGGACGTCCATAGCACGTATTACCGCAGGTCGAAGCTTGGGAAGAAGGTGAGATGGGACGAGATCAATAAGACCTAGAGAGTTATAGGAATCATCAGACAGGATATAGTCCTTTAGGAAAGAAAACGGAGCGTTTGCTACAGTTAGGGTTCTGACGACAAGTGGTTAAAACAGAGGGGATAAGGATAGATCTGCACTCAGTAGTCTAGCAATCAAAGCCAAGCTGAGATTTCCAAAATATGCTATTATACCACCTGTTGATCTACCAGCCGATCGCACTCTCATGTTGATGCTACTCAAAGCCCTGAGGAGAGTGAAGATTGTGTCACTAGTTCGTTCTTTATTTATGAATGCTATTACTAGAGCGATGGCGAAGATGGCTCCGGTGGAAACTGGAGTTTAGTGGAAAGTGGGAGTTTTCATTTGCACACAGAGATCTGGCAAACACCAGATGTCTCCGACGCGGAGATCTCAATAGAGAGCTACTCCATTTTTCGAGCTGACTCAAAACGCGGGAGGGCTGGTAGGGTTGCTTTATAATTACATTCGGCCCTGCGCATCCCGACTGTCCTCTCCGATGCCACTCCGGCACCTTATTGCGGTGCACGGTGGGGCAAAATCTTGCTGCGCAGGACCGATACTCTTCTGCTAGACGTGGTCTACCGTTGCCCATCGAGTTCTACGGAAGATGACCAATTCCTTATACAAAAACTTGAGCAACTCTCCTCCAGCTGCCACTTCGCATATCTCTTGCTGTTAGGTGATTTTACCTCTACCAAGGCCTCCTGAATAAAGCTCCAACGCGTCGGGTCTAGTGGAAATTTTGCAGCTGCGCTGACCAAAGTCGGTCAACAGAGCGCTTGGACTCAACATGTCGTCACACCCACCAGATACC
>SJOL01000232.1:14648-55174 GCA_004794785.1 Opisthorchis felineus
GTTCAAGGGAAGATCCTACTCTGGATCAAGGCGTTCCTATCAGACAGAACATTCCGAGTGAAAGTAGGCTCGAACTACTCTTCTCCGGCGCCGGCCTCCATTGGAGTTCCTCAAGGCTCTGTTTTGGGACCACTTCTGTTTCTGATCTACGTCAACGACCTTCCAGACGTTCTTTAAATTCCATGTCTGCTTTTGCAGATGACTTGAGATCCTGGTTCTCAGGTGCCCGTGCCCCCAAATGGATGTAGACGCTGCAAAGCAGTGATCGTTGGGCTGGCACCTTCCTCTGAATGACGAAAAGTGTATCCATATGTCATTCGGAGGGGACTCAGCGAAGGCCTTTGTCGTGCATGCTGAGAATGCACCAGAAGACCCCACGAGGATGAATGTCAGAATAATTTGTGTATCTGGCTCTCTTCAAACTTGTCCTACGCACTGCACTATGAGAAATCGACCCAAAAGGCACTCGCCGCTCTGTGGATTATTAGGCGCACCTTCACCCGTATTACTCGCATGGACTTCCAATAGTCTATGGGGCATACGTCAGACCGCTTCTTGAACATGCCATCCAGGTTGTCTACACAGGACGCTGGGAGGACGTAATCCTCATTGAGCGTGTCAAACGAGCTGCTACGAAAATTGTTGCCGGCCTTGAATCCGTGGACTATGAAACGCGTCTCGCGGTGCTTGACCTCTTCCCCCTGGAGTATCGTCGACTCCGAAGAGACCTCATACCTACTTTTGCCCTTTTTGAACAAGGTTTGGCCAACAGCTTTTTCACCTGACCCAGCAAACACACGGTGTGATTTTCAAGCCCAGAGCGCACGATTTAATGAGCAGATTTTTTCCTCATTTCGGGTAGTTGCTGCGTTGAATAGCCTTCCCCCGACCGTTGCCCACGCTACATCTAGTACCTAGTTCAATGCACTATTAGACGGATTTTTATGCGAATCCTCGCGCTGATAAACTTACTGCCCCTCGCTGAGATCTTAAAGAGCAGTGCTACACCCTTTTCTCGCCTGTGCCCTTCAGGTGAACGGCAGCCGCTGAACGACAAGAGCAAAACCGACCCGGGAAACTTGGGCGAAAGCCTCGATCCTGTGTATCAATCCGTGGACATGACCGCACACAGCAACCCCAGGGCTAGATGACGGCCGTGCAGGCCACTCGTTAGAAATAAACCGAAATTAATTTCACCGGAACTATGATCTCTTCGAATTTGATAATTTTACGGGAAGTTGGTCTATTGTGGCTGTACGTATCCATTGAGATGTTGCTGATGCCGTTTTGTTTAGGTGAGCGAATTTTCAAGGTCACCGATCACCGCTGGTTTGCATGTGAATGCCAGCTCATGAGATAAAGCACGAAATATAGTCGTAGCATATTCTAATGCCCATGGTGTTCTTCAACTGGGAGATAAACGTTACAAAACTTCCAAAACTTCCACCCATTTGGATACTTGAATAACTTTCAGGTCAGTCATATTCGTCTCGTTTAATAAATTAGATGAGTTTGTTCAACGAAATACGGCACAACAATGTTCTTGGGAAGCTTGCCATTTGTGCATTATAATAACCAAAAATAAATTGATGCGTAGTTCAAAACTGACGCGTGTATGCGTCTCTTTGAGAGATCCCCATTCTCACGCGCAACTAATCAGATAATTGTAGTGGTCTGGCTACCTTAAAGGCTAAGTTACCAGTAGTGTGTGGCATAGAAATAGAAATAATAGCGCTAGATTGAGTATACAATAATAAATAGGGTCAAACGGAACAGACTCACTAGGAATTATTCTCTTTAAAATAGTCTGTCGTTGGCCTAGGTCAGCGAATAAATAATAATCCAATTGTGGTTGTACAGCGGTCTTCTTTTGAACAGTTCTCACATAATAAAATCCGAAGATAGTCTGACATATTTTGATATAAGAGTTAGTGCATTAAACTCGCGAATCGCCACTGCAAGCGCGAGCAAAATCAGAAGAGAAAGTCGAATCACGTGACCGCGTTTCGAAGTTTTTGTGTATTGAAACAAAAACGTTTATGCAATTGACGAAATACGTGATGTTATGATGAAAGCAAAAAATGGTACAAAACATCGCGCTACTCCCTCACTAGAGCGTTAAACATGAAAGGGAAAGACACTGGAATGATGAAAATAATGATTCAAAATACGTTCACTTCAAGATTGGTAATCAGTCAAGTGTTGAGGGAAACGGACGCGTCGTACGGAACGACCAGTGGAAGGAGAAAGGTTGACGGTAGGGAAATCCTGAGTAGGTGAGGGTGCTCGTGGGACAGCAGGATTACTGAAGGTGGTCGTGGGTGCTTCGAAGAAGCAGGCTTTAGACGATCAGTGGAGACTGTATCATACTTTCCATTTCTCTCTAAAACGAAGTATTTAGAGTGAAGTTCGGTGACCTTGAAGGGAACAACTTAACAGAGTTGAAGTGGTTTCTTTGTTGCGTCGTGTCGGACAAACACAAATTGTGTAGAAGAGAGATCGGTTGTGATGTGCCCTTTTCGTGTTGATCGTCTTGTCGACGTCGCACGAAGTTCGGACATGTGTTGTTTCAGACGGGTGAGTTGGGCTCTGCGCCAAAAGTTTGAGAAAGGAATGAATCTTCACAGAGAATGCGCATTGCACAAGGGGTTGGGAATCACGGCTGTAACACAACCCTACATGAAACGTTACCAGGCATGGTCTTCTTGAAACAACTATGGTGGGAAACGACTGGTCTTAACATACTGACCTATTTTCGAGAATTTTCAGAGGCATCGAATGTGCGAAAGTATCCTCCGGTGGAATTAACGCAACGTACTTTTTATATGAAAGACTTGCGGGCCCTCTTCTGCAAAATGCACAACCAAGGTGGCATCCCGTTTGTCAAAAATGTGAACTTGCAAGGCTACACTTTGTGTTCCGTTATACTGCATGGCCATCTACCAAACAGCTCAGTTTTAGTGTAACACTAATAGAATCTGTTCGGAAAACGATCTGGCAAAGTTTGTATATATCGTAGGACCAAGGGAATTTATATACTGGCTCCTGCATAGGTGCGGGGAAAACATAATCTACTTTTACGGCAGAGTGATCAGCATACAAGTCCCCAGAATTCTGTTAAGTAAGTGGTATTGTAGGGAGGTTACACTGCAGTTATGGATATATTTCTATCTCAACGGTTTTGGGGTAGTAAAATCACCACAAAGGAGCACATACTATTGACCGGAATCGGGGAGAGGCGTGAAAATCGACCGCACGACCGTTTATTAGTAGAAGATCTTCTGGGTGTCCTGGTAAAAAAACTTGAAGTGCAGGGATCACGAAGGGTCACATGTTTTCCTTCGAGAAGTCGTATACTATTGGTCCTAGAGTTGTGGCCCCACAGGTGACGTACTGACAGTTCTTGAATTCGTACCTCTTTCAGAACAATGAGACAATTTGTGATGGCCCAAAACAAGTCCATTTTTCACCACAGTGGTTCTTTTCGAGATCTAAGGAGATCATCCAAAAAGATCGTTTCAAGGGCTATATTATAACGCGTAGCAATCCACCCGAGAGAAGAACCAACTACGGATTGGTTATTTTGCTACTATTCCATCAGCATTCTCGTCATGACGGTAAATAAGCAACCAAGCACAAACTGGACCTAGTTGGCCCCAATCGAATTCAGCTAGAACGCGCAAGTGCATCTGAAGGAGGTTTTTTGATTTGTTATAAACAATGTTGTTCTACGCTGGGAAGGTCTTCTCTTAATGGAAAACAAATAACAAGGGTAGAGAAAATTACTGTACAAGGGCACATGCAAAGCGCGGGGACATGTACATCACTATTCAGTCGCTTGAGGTCGAGCGGTAAGCAGCAGGTCAATCTCTTCCAAAGGTGTCCGCAAACGCAACTCTCGTTCTGACAGAAGATCTACGATTTCCTCCACATCCTCCGGGCAATAGCGCACCAAATCAGTGTAAAGAACCTAGAAGAAATGAAAACAGGGTCGCATATTATGATGAACAGAACGTGATGATAGTCATTAGAATGACCTCTCTCTCTCTCTCTAGTCAGCGCTTACTCCTCAGTATCGAATCTCGCATATTCACATGAGACTGAAACGGTCAGAATGCCCCCACATCACTACCCACACGGGGGCAACCTGAGGAACGTTTCATTTAAATGTCTCGGTATGATCAGTGGGGGGTGGGATTGGAAGCGAAAGGTAAAACTGTCCAGAACTTCGGTGTCAATTGCTGAACAACCTAAGGTGTTCTGTAAATAAAGATAACGAAACAAAAATAACCGATAATAAGACAGTCATTCAGCTGGATTCAGCTGATTCTCCAGTCAAAACCTAATTCGTTTGCAAATGAAAGTATCTGATCAAATGGGTCGGTTAAGAAACAGACCACCTCAACGACCATGCGACGTCGACTGACAACCAGCAGTATGTTGTAAAGCGACGAGATGAGGCTTGTTTGTGTCCGTCCTACCATAGTCAATGTTCTCAGGAGTCTGCAAGCACTACCCCCATTCCCTGTTACTTTACCGCTCAATTCCTCTCCACTATTTTCGGGGACGGCTAAATTATACAACATCCTTTCACTTATTATCTCCCTAACTTCGTTCAAACTTCCTCTGTTCAAAGCGAGTAATACAGACATTTGCCACCGTGAATGCTTTTATTCAGTGTCGTTTCCACCTCTGAAATTTTAACCTCTAAAAAGAGGTTTCTGGACTTTGGGGTTCACTTTCCCCCCTTAAAGTTTTCGTGTACGAATAAAAGAGAAATCACAACAATACTTGCAAAGGGCTGCATCCAGGAAATGTTCCGTTTTCCCTTCTACTTCCGAATATGCCCATCGAGTTGAAGCCACCGGGTGAAGAATTAATCCGATAACAACGTAAAGAGTAATAAAACGTTTGTCACTTTTTTGGACAGCACATCCAGAGGCCACTGATAACCAAAAAATGGAGGCGAATGTCAAGAAGTCTATACTTACATAAGTTAGCTTGCAAAACTGCACGTAGTAGAATACAATCCGACTAGCGAAATCTGTCCATAAAGAACAGGTTTGGAAGTCCTGATTGAAATATACTCTACAATAATGGATTGATTCAAAACTGATTTCTAACAAAACTTGTCTACAGGGAAAGCATTTCTCGGTCCCCTGAACCTCACCAGTTACAGGATTGTTCCAAGTTTCACGGCGACCGGAGTACAATGAACTTTTAAACGTTCCTTCATTCCTAAAAGCACTTAGGGGGTTAAATGAGGTTTATTCATAACTCCTGGCCAAAACAACTTTTGCAACAGCTTCAGGATGCCACAAGCGGCTTTTTCGTAAGGAGGGATGCGCCAATAACAGGTCATACTTTAGATGTGTAGGCAGTTTTGAAAGTGTGCTTCACCTAGAGCGCTGCATCCAGATTAGCTGAATCAGATTCTACCACTAGATTTAAGTGGCTATCCGGATTATCCGCTTGAGAATTGCAAACATAACTACCAACCTCACCTTGGCCCACGGCAAGTCCTCTACCGCACGATAGAACACTGACTTGATTGCTTGACGGCGTTTCCTTGGGTCTGTTACACTGGGGGCAGGAAACTGCCTGTCCTGAGATGTCTCGGACATCCAACCAAACGCCATGTAAGCACGCCACACTACGAGGCGTAAATGTGCGGCCCAAAATGACGGTGTAGTGGCAGCAAGTACGATGTGGTGCAGTTGACCGTGTTCGGAAAGCATGGGGGTTACAAACGGTCCAGCACGAACAGCACGTTCGAAAGCGTTACGAACGCGCTGGCTGCTCGTAGAATCCACGGCTAAATTACGACCTGTAATGAAAATAATGCAAACATGTTTTACCTTGGGGGAGGGGGAAAGAGGGGAACCATGGACGAACGAACGGCGATCTAGCCAACCTAAAAACGAATACATCAAAAAATCATTCTGAAACACTTCACAGTGTGTAACAAGAAGTGAGTCTTCACCGACTGTTCACTACAAGACTAAAGGCAACTTCGCAGGCAACACGAATTGCTTGAACTCTGAGATAACTGTAAAAACCTTCTGTGGGATGCGCGAGGTCTATGTCAATCTCGACCAAACTGAATAATAAATAAGCAGAAAACAATACAAATCGAAAATGCGATAAGACAGACAAGGAGCCCCAGGATTCACTGGTCAACGCCTCTAAAAATCGACACAAGCGGAAACCGTTTTGGAACAGGCCGTCATTGGTTACCACAAATGACGCTACTCAATATACACCAATGAATAGTTTGAGACATTCTCGGAATCAACAATGCTGTGGAGCGAAAAACGATTCTATCGTTGTCCAAAGTGAAACCTTTATTAAAACGAGAACAGTTAGCGCCTAGTATCTTGAATAACTGGTGTACGGCGGTGCAGTGACGACCTTTTACAAAAGCGCTGGATTTGGATGAACTCATCCGTACGAGTCAGGGGACAGTTTACGCGGAACCATAGAGCGTACCGAGACAAGAACAGTACCTACTGAATGACATAGAGGTAGGGACGCTAAGCTCCGGTTAGAATAGCGATTAAACAATAAAAAAAAATCCAAAAGACAGAGAAGGCAATGATATCATGTTCGTTCACACACTTTCAGGATCATCCTAAATGAGTGAACTATGAGTGATCAAAGAATGAAACGCCGAATCTTTAAAGGTAATTTGACTAGTCTCTCTCTCTCAGTCGTCTTCGACAGGTCGCTGAGACCACGGATTTTACTGTTATTGAAGGTGAAAACCTGTCTGTACGATACAACAAAGTCTCTTATTACCTCAGATGCGCTCGGAAAACTCAAGCGGTGCAAGGAAAAAGGGTGAAAATCCAGGCATCAGACCACAACCAGTAAATGTTCCATTTATTTGGGAACGGGGATTTGGGGTCAAACTCAGAACACGCAATCTTCCTCCAAAGCTCTGGTGGTAGGATTACACAGCCAGAAGAAAAATACGGCGACCTTCAAGGGCCTCTACGAACTCTATGATAAAAAGTTATGATGCTATCCATCCAGATACATACATGAGCGCACAGAGTAAGTGATCAGCTTTCCGCTCCAAAAGGGGCCTAACAATTTGCCCCAAGCTGATATTGAGGTGGCGCGCTGCAGATCTCTTTTTCGTTGTCCCAGTCATAGGAGCTCTTTAACATAAAGTCTGTCCTTCTGGGGATATGCCGAAATTCCGTACAATTTCGTGTGTCGTCGTGTCACTGCAAGTGCTTGAGAGGCTGCTTCTTGGTGTTGTGAAGCGCTCAGCGAGCTATAACATGCCGATTCGCACACAAGGCGCGAATGTCTATCATAGGAATATGAAGGCTTGGGATAGCAAGATAAACTGCCTCCAGGTGCATTCGACAGACTTTAGGAACACTTTCCGGTAATGACATCCAAAGAAGTCCTCTTACCCTTCCCCCTGAAAATTACTGCAGCACCGGTTTGCACTCATTTGCAAGAACAGTGACGTATGAGAGCCCTCGCCCGCGCGCTGACCTCAGAGGTGGATCCTTTAAAGATAAACCGCACAATTTTTCTCCTCCATGTGGATTTCTCGGATCTCTAAGTCCGTTTCAGTTTGAGTTAAACACGCCCTATAAGTTTACGTGAACAAAATCCACTTCTTGCATGTCTGAGTATTCCGAAAGAATGTCGGCAATGACGAATAACAAAAATCGGTGGTATCTCGTCATCACCTTTATGTTTCACATTTCCTTTAAACCAATGGCTCCTGTGGCTTCGTTCACTCATCAGGATGGAAATAATTTACAGCTGTAGCCTACTGGAGACGAGTACATGAAAACGAAGATAGTTCACTGGGTTAAGGTACCCACGGAGAGCCAAAATCAAAGAATGTCACTGTCCTCTTATCGTTTCGACCAGTTTGTTTGGAAACGCATGATTTAAATATTCAGGCTGTCCACGTTCCGTCTGATCAGTGCAACTCCAAGAATCATCTGTTCACTTGGAATTTCATCTACCATGGTTTCAATAGTGTCAGCGATCGTCAAACAGCGAACGCGGATTTCTCGACCCTATACAACAGTGAACTTTAAATTTCTCTGCTGCTTATCCTTCATCAACACACAACGGTTCTATTCGTACCGCCAGGTTTACATCCAGAGCCCAAAATTTCTCCAAATGGTTGTTCTTGGCGACATTTATTCACTGGACAGGTAGTTACGAATAAATACTTCAGGAGCTGTCCTGATCCGTCTACCGATACGCTCAACTTCATGGAGTTCATTCACGTTATTCTGTTGTCAAACCGACGGTGATACTTGTTCGTATGCCAGTCAAACAAAATGAAGCCAATCACCAACAGGGGAGCCAACACGAAGTACCTAACCACATACTGGTCAAAACACATCCTTTTGTGGTAAAACGGAATAGTAGACGGCGACGCATTCGTTTGCCGCTGAAGCTCCAAGCAAACAACTAACCTAGGAAGGTTTGCGAATATGCAATTTACGGGGAAATAGACTCGTAAAGAGCTCAGACATACATGCACTGAAGTGATGGTCTCACAGAGCACCGTGATTCATACACCACAAAAGCAGGAGTGAGCTGCAAGTTACCGAACAGCGCATTTCACTTCCGGAAGACTAACATAATCTATCAATAGTCGATATAATTTCACAGAGGATGAATTGGGGGAACAAAGAAAAGAACGAGGGGGAACCAACAATTTAGAGGGTGACGATGAGGAAAATGAAGGCCTAGGATATTTGGAAATATTTCAGTTTGGAAGTCCTATGCCAGTTAACACAGTATTAGCCCAAAAAGATGCTACTGCAAGTGGAAAGCCTTCAGTAGACACGTGAACAATAGAACTAGAATAAAAACAATGGCCTTAACAAGGATGCAAATTATTGGTGACTAGTTCTCAAACCCTGATCCGAGGACAAAATTGCTGAAGTCGCCTCAATTGATCGATAAGAATTAGGCCAGGCGTTGTGCGTTGTGGCGTGACATGATAAATCAAACGGGGTAACGCACACCACATCATGGAATCCTCTATGTGATCTAGCACATAAGTATGTCAACGAAAAAACGAAGGCCACATGCAGTTCGCTTAAGCTGGGTGCATGCATGGAGCACTGATGGTCTAAAAACACCGAACAAAGACATCAAAAAGAAGCCGGCTCGTGACACCTACCGTTCATTGAAGTTGCAGACATACCGGCAATGAGGCTAAGCCACCGCTCAAGTTCCAGACTCAGGATAAATAGGTCAAACGCGACCGGTAAACAACCAGCATATGAATCCAGCTGTGAACCAGAAAGCATCGAGATATCAGCTCCCACTAGATTTGAGGATGATCGTGGATCAATCATCGAATGTGCCCCACTAATTCGCGTGCCACTAACTGCGTTATCCACTGCATTTTGTGCGGCTAGTTCAGCGACGGCTTTGCTGAACTGTCCCAGTTGTCGAATTAATTGGGAAAGGAATAACGGCGGGAGTAGGCCCTGGCAGGAAGCAGCGTTCACGAGTGACACGGGAAGTAGACTACAACATTGAAGAGAATTGCGGTTGGGTTAACTATACCAGCTTTGGGAAAGATGGGATGCGTTTAGAAAAGTCATCGGTATTTTAGCACCTCATGGCTGATTTAACCAAATGAAAGATTACGAGAGTAACCAAATGCTCAGATTTCAATAAATACGTCAGCCATGGATTAATGAAAATGCTGAAAACCAATCAGTACTCGCTACACAAAAGTGTTCCTAATTTGACCCGTCGACGCTTTGGGGCGGCGTAACTGCGTGAACGCAAAAGGGTCCAATATGGCGTGGTACCACGACCAGCATCATTCATATCTCCATAAAAGTGATCCGGTTAAAACAGATGTTGACGAATTTGAAAACAAGCGTTTTTTTAAAGTGGAACACAATGAACCTAAGAATCGAGGTATGATAAGTGACAACACAATTTCAAACTTAGCGAAGTTCATTCTATTGCCGATGATGATACCCGATACTGACAAGCCAAGTAGGGGTTGGTGACCAACCGTCAACCACACCGGGAGGTATTTAAAGTAACGGGGAAAATTACCATTCTACTATGACTAGTCGTAGTAAATTATGATCACAACACATTTGGACAATGAATTGACGATAGGACATGAGAAGTGTCAGTCGCTATGCATCACATGCCATAAAATTTCAAGAGTTTTTAGAATGCTTAAAAAAATCGTCTGGAGTGAAAGTACTTGTAGTTGTGTCCGCTGAAACCGCCCGATACCAGAAATTTCATGGTAGAGGCTCACGAGCTATTGTGCATGCTATTGGGCCGCGTCTATGTGTGGAATGCTGCAGCTACGTTGGTCCTAATGAATTGCAGGCACCTTTCATAGCTACTTGGTGTTCAGAGTTAGAAAACGTCTAAGTGTGCATCCGTGATTCCAGACTTACATGTATTGGGAAACAACATTCATCTGACTAAGATTCCAAACACAAAGGATACCTGTGTTGTGGTTGCGAGTATAAATTTAGTCTGCGAACGACACGAAGAATAAAGCGTACTTCTGAAACAGAACTGTCGTGCAGCTACCGTAAAACCAATAATCAAAGTGAATCCATGCTCCCAATATCTTTCTTAAATCGTTCCATCTAATAACCCCAACCTCTTCTCTGAACCGGCTTCGATAAACCTACAGATAAACATACTGAATAAATAGCTGTCACAAGTGATATGCAGTGCATATTATTGTCAATAGAGGTATGACCGACTCAGCGAGAAAATGGGCATTATTTCAGAGCTGGCTTCTTATAGGCAATAATGAGAAGTACCAATTTGATGGCACTCGTCGTTCTCGGCAGCAACGCACCAGTAGTGTTTCAGGTCTTCAGACCGAAGGGTGGCAAGTTTTGCAACCGTAGAGTGAGGCCGATTCTGCAGTTGCATAGTACGTACGACACTCTAGGTTCAGTTTTTACGCCACAAATGATGTTAGATGGTATCAGTACTCGTACTTTGATGGTGTGTGCACCGACTCCTTCTTTCCCTATACCACCGTGGCTCATTCAGCTATCAAGATATAAAAAACAAACCAAATCGTTCAGTTGTAGCACCCTTTCGGTGCCTAGCTGCCATGCCAACGGAAGGAGGCACGAGGACTGGGATAATGCTAGGTTGCCCAAAACCTAGACAGGAGCAGTCGAGAGCCTGAGGTTGGGTTCGAACCACGGACCTTCCGGTCCATAAGCTGGCGCCCTAACCACTGTGCTATCCCGAGCTCCGGTGTATTATGTGCTAACCGATCAATCTGAACCTCCACCCTAAAGTTTCGAACAGACGCAAGAGAATGGACATTTTGAGAAAAGAATCCACACTAGATCCAACTAATTTTTTTGCAGGCATGCTGGTCGCAACATGCGTGCACCGTGACGGTGGTGACAGAGCCAATCAAGTATCTCGCACAGTCTCCCAGATGTTAATACTTGTGGAGATAGCGGGCCTGAGTGTAAAGCAATCGTGCAACATACTAAAGAAACCAATGGGTCCAATTCAAGCAAAATGCACATCTAGATACTGTAAAGAACAGAAATCGTTCCACAGCAGTTAGCAGGAAATCTGAGGAAACACACCTCTTTTCCAAGGCGGCTCGTGGGGGCAGTAAATATGTAAGTTGACTAGGGAACAGTAAGTCACAGGGCAGTTCTGCCGCAGACCGCTTGGTCTCACTCAGCTCCCACACCTTGAATAGCCTATCCATCAATGAGCGACGATTGCGTTGACGAAGCGAGCAGAACGCTGCCAAGCCACCAATAATCAGTGACAAAAGGCGACGCAGGCATACGCGATGACGTACAGAAGGCATAGGCTCGCTATCAGACCACCTGGACTCCCGATCTCGTGCAGTGGCAGACAGAGCAGAACGCAGGCGGTCGATACGTTGTAGTACGCTGATCAGACTCGGGAGGGAGTTCGATAGGCTCTGCCGAAAACATAAGGAAAAAGGGCACATGATCTGGATGGTTAGTGAAAAGTAGTGGAAAAGTCTAGTTGAGCCAACAGCTCATGAGATGAACTGCATAATTTGCTGCTGAATCCGCCATATGGATTCACAAATACATTTATAGAGACATGTGCTGCACTCAAGACAACGAAAATTGTGTCACACGGATCAGGTTAGATTTGCCCAGCGATGTTGATGGTTTACAAGCCGGCAGGTTTTACCAGATAGACTAGTTCAATAGTCAAAAGAAACAAGCCGGATAAGCTTCGGTTCCGACGATATATATTTTACTACAGAATTTCAATACAGAGGTATGATGGGAGCCAAGTTGTATAAAAACACCTACGAACGATGATAATATAACTAGTATCACACTCCATTGTGCTAAAGCCAGACTGCCATGCATTTTAAACTTACAAAGTGCAAAGTCACGCTTCAGAATGTGCAATCTATGAGTATGTAAATTGTAATTCAAGGAGCAGCAGTGGAGGCTGTGGAGAGTTTTACATACCTCGGTAGCTGTGTCAGTTCTGACAGAGACGTGTCTGATGAAGTCGGTGCAGGAACCTCAAAGGCTCGCATCACGTTTGCCAATTCGCATCAGTTGTGGCGTCAAAAAGGCATGTCACTGGGTATCAAAGGCCACAGTAAGGGATGAAGTGTTGTAGAGTTGCAAGGCGTGGCATATGCGGACAAATGATGTGCGAGGTATTTAGGTTTCTCGCAACCGATGTTTCATAAGTGTTGCTGGTTTCAGATGGTGTCAACGAATCCGTAACGAGGTAATTAGAGAACGGGCATTAGTTTGTGCAGCAGGTACCTCAGTCGGAAAACATCCAACAACATCAACTGCGGTGGCTCCGCCGTGTTACACATACCTGCGTTTAGCAGGAGACAATGCAAGAAATGGCGGCTAGTCGGTGTCAAGGGTGTTCGTGCTGTCAGTTTCTTCCCAGATCGTCTGAGTGAGCGCTTGGAGGTGTAGGCAGCTGAGAATGGCTACGGTAGGCTAGCACCAAGTCACCCCGTCCCCCAGTCTTTCCTGTTTTCGTGTTAAGGCTTTAAATATAATTCAATAAGCACATCAAGTTGGTTTCCACAGGAGACTCAACTGAATCTTTCGTTTATGATATTCTTCAAATGAATGTACTGCACAAAGGCCGCCTCATGTTTCAGTTGGTACAATAGTCGATATATCACAGTATATTTTTCATAGAGGAGACTACTCAAAAGGTTGCTCAAAACTTTTCGACAACCCACGATCAACTGAGACATGAGGCGACCTTTGTGCAGCACATTCAGTTGTAGGTCATCATAAACGAGAAATCCAGTTGAGTCCCCCGTGAAAACCAAACTGATATGCAAATGAGTACATTTGTTGAATTCTGTCCAATTTGCGTTCAAGTAGATTGACGGAAACTCGGGGATTGCGCCTACCTGATGAGCCCCAAAGAAAGGCGAAACCGGTCGTGGGCTGTCGAAGAGTTTTCAACAACTTTGTGAATAGTTTCATTTATGGATGATTAAATAAAGTTTGTGCTGGTGATGATGATGACTGATGATGACGGTGATGTGTTGTGTCTTGCTGACGGCGGTGCAACTTTGATGTCGATCATTGGCTTCCTGCTCCGTCCACTATGGTATATCAAAAGGCACAGTAGCTTGAGACAGTCCTTTGTGGAGACAAAGGAAGATTATTACAACTGTATTTATAGGATCATCATAGAATGTTCTACGAGGTCACTCTAGAATCTTCGTGAGGGAACGAGAAGCGTCAAGCTATAGATGCTCGATCCAGACTGGCAGACATTCTGACTAATCAAAGCATACCTTCGTTAATTCCGTAGCCCCCAAGTGACACATCTGTCCAATCAACGTGATGTTCGGTTATTGAGAGCGACGGTCGAGAGCGGGTAGCAAAGAAGTGCCCAACGGTACGCCTGGTCTTCCAACTTTCTAATTAGGGGTGACCCTTCTGTCAGATCCAGTGAGCCTTTCTGCGCACACTCGGTGCACAACAAAGACTTCCAAAGCACCGTAGAAGGCGTGCCAATGAACACCTCTTCCAAAGTAGTTACAAAATCACAGGATATTAAGATTCGAACGTGATCCTGTTATTGTTGTTTAGACTAATTGTTATTGATAATGCTTGTTGTTATGTGCCTCAAAAGCAAAATTTGAAGTTTGTAACTGTATAGTCTGAACGAAAAATTACCCGGAACGTTCATTAGCCAACACGTTCCAAATAATAATTCCTTCTAAAAAAAGACCAAGGGGGTGGGGTCATTCTATTCTACGAGGTCCAGCACAACATTCCTCTTCGACCGCGACCGACCGAAGAGAGGCTCCTCAAAAAAGGAGGAATATCCCCTTCCTCCGTGATGATCTTAAGTACTTCATGGGCCGCAAAAGGGTGTTAAGAAGGTCAATGTCCTTGGCACAGAACCAGTGGTCTGCGAACCAGATTCTAGAACCGGAAACTTGCTTTATTTTGGAAAAGTGAAAGTAGTGGGACTCCTTTAGTTAATAAATGAGTAACAGTATCTCAAAGAACCAGGACACATTAGTTTTCAAACATTCCATTTCACACCGTGCCGAGATGGAACAGGCAAAGAAATTTCTGAGATTAAAATAGAAAATAAGTTATTGTACAGTATGTTTCCGTCAACTCTTCAAGTTCGCTAATGCAGTCAACAAGATATGGTAAGCAAAATAAAAATATAAAGTTACTATACACTGAACCGTGTTGGTTCACCAACATATCATGAGCATGACTTAGTCAATTTCCATTGGGATATGAAGTTGTGAGCGACGAACTCTCATAATGCCATGACGGGAGCGACATGCATTAACACCAGGATGGCCGGAGTCAGAGCCAAACATAAATGATCAAACGGTTATTGTGGCCGTTTTCTAGCTCACAGTTCTCATTTGCGACACTGATACCCCAGATTGATATCCATCAGAACAATTTCTCATAAAATCCAAAATTCTGTGCCTACTCCTAGCGGAAGACGTGCTATGTTGCGAAACGGAAGGCTCTCAAAAGGAAAACATATGGGTGTACACTTTCAGCTAAAGTTCATGTGAAATTTCTGACGGTTTTATCTCTAACACATAATACATGGGAGCTCGGGGCAGCTCAGTGGTTAAGGCGCGAACTTAATGACCCGCATGTTCGTGGTTCGAACCAAACCTCAGCATCTTGACTGTTCTTATCCAGGTTTGGGCAACTTGACAGGATCTCAGTCCTCGTGTATCCTTCTGGTGGCATGGTAGCTAGGCTCAGAAAGGGTGCTACAGCTGAGCGATTGCTATTTACATGATGCATGACAAGGAACGTGCCGTTTGTGTCGGTTAAATGAAACTAGTAAGTTTGACACTACAATGCTGAATCGTCTCCAGTCGTGATATTTTAGCTAAACTAAAAGAGTAGTTTCATTCAAGAACTTATCAATTAATTAAGTGTATTTACCGGAGCATCCAAAACAGAGGATTTACGAAAAGCCACTGTTCGCTAAAACGTATCCCAAAGTATCAAAGGTGTAGGAAATGTCTGATAAAACTACACCATGCGCAAGAGAGTAATTATCACACAAAAAGCAGCAGCTGGAACCAACCGTTGCTTTCAGTTACGCAAAAAGGTAGTCTTCCATTAGGAATGACAATTACTGTTGCCACTAACTTCCTCATCCGTCGTCAACAGGTCGAACATTAGGCTGAGATAGGCCACAACCGGAGCAAACGATGTCAGTCCACTTAACAGGGGCCCATGAACAATAGGATCCAAGCGCGAATCTTCTGGTAGGGAGACGAGTGTCCTCCAAATCATCTCCATCCGTTTCCCGTAGGCATGACTGGTTCGAACCAGGATGGATGGTCGGAGTGTAGCGTGGAGTTCGGGTGTTGTGTAAGTACCACCATTGGCTGCTTGCACTAAAAGTTGGAGCGCGCGCGATTCACAACCTAAGGGTCGTTTGACTGCTCCAACTCCAGGGAAGACACCAAGCTCCAAATCAACGTAGTGCTTTGAACGCGGAGATTATGGACACCAAATGGGGCAAGTCGGGACAACAGGACGAAGAAAGATTAGCGACAGGACACAGAATAGATGGAATGTAAGGAGCTGACCTAGATGAACTAGTCCTTTAAATATAATCAAAATGCAGATGCGTCAAAGCGGACCGTGATAAGCTTGGAAGGGGGCGATTCAAATTAAGTTACGCCAGTTTTGAATCAATGGACCTGCTAAGCTAAGATGTATGGGGTTAAAAATAATGGGAATGAAACAATCTAGAGAAAGCGTATTTCGAGACGGAATATTCCACTGGGAAACGCAGTCTGTGGTAAGCTATGCACATGAAAAAAACCAAAAGCATTGTTTGTGGCGGCATTTCTGCAGCAGGATGAAACATGGCCGGACAGAAAACGGGAAGAGCGGAGTGTCTTGCACAGGTTGTATGACTGCGCTGATCCATGCTTGTTCATGAAGATATCTGATTGTTACCTATTTGCACTCAAGTGGTTAGCAGTTGAGCGTCAATTCAACCGGCGTGAATCAGAGCCTCCAGTTATTTGTAGGATAACGAAACTGCTGGTAAAGTATTTGCAAAATTTTACTGAGGACTGAAATGTATATTGTGCTTGTGTATTTTCTGTGGTTGATGAAACAAGCAATTCGTCATCATAAACGCAGCATTCAAGATCAGATCATCGGCTTATGTCACAGTGAGCACGAGAAAGCTCAGTGGTTAAGGCTCAAAACTGCTAAACGGAAGGTTCGTAGTTCGAGCGCAACCCCAACATCTCGACAGATCCTGCTTAGGCTTGGATAGACTGGCAGCATTTCAGACCTTGTGCTTCTCTCGGGCTAAGTACCGGAAGCGTGTTACAATTGAACGATTATTTATTATTATTATTATTATTATTATTATTATGTGACAGTAAGTGTTATATAGGGTCTCGAATGTTATTTTAGACGTCCAGTCACGTCTCACAAAACAGCATCGGCTTAATTCGATTTGAATATATCGTTTCAGTGGTTCGAACCGGACCCCTGCATTTCGACTTCTCCTGTCTAAGCTTGGGCAACCTGGCTTCGTACTTCCTTCGGGTGGCATGGCAGCTAGGCACCGAAAGGGTGTTACAGCCGAACAAACTTAACCCAACCTCCGTTCCACTTCAACCATGTACACAGCCTATGATGTTCTATTTAATTCACTGTAAAATGTGGTGGGTTCCCAGAAATCGTATCCAGCAAAGGTTCTTAGCTCTAATTGGCGGATACGAGGGTGTTCAGCAACATGACTGCCAAGCATAGCCACAGGACCGATCCTATTCACACCAGCTTGATGGACCCCAATACGGGATTGAGAGACCCATGTGGCCGTGCTTTTCTTTGTCAAAACGTCGGCTGAATGTCGGCTCATAGGTGAAAACTTAGCAGTCTTTGTGACGACTGACGACAAGTTAGGATACACAGCTTGACTATTCATCAGTAGTCGGACTGAATAAGGAAGTCAGTAGCTACTGATCAAAAATGAGTCTCACTAAGGACATGATCCTGCGCACCTAAGGAAACTATATTCGAGGAGTAGCCAGAAATGTTTCATGAAGGGAAGAACGATGGCACTTTTTTCGGGTGTTACTTTCATAAAGGCGTCAATCTGAACTTACCTGAATCAATTTGAAACGTGGTGCAAGCGACTGATCGTAAAATTGGATTAACGCGGGGTTGACCACATCAGCAGGAGGCGATGATGTGTCATCTGGAATAGGATAGGTGGTGAGTGCTGTATCAAAAATGCGTCTGGACTGAGACACCATCGTCTCTAACTCTTCTGGAGCTACGTCAAGTCTGGTGAATAAAAGAGCGGCTCTCCAGAATCCCATGGCATATGACTGCCAAAGTTCTAGGTCATGTTGATTTTGGGCCTCAGCCATGACGGATCGACCACAGTGACGCCACGTAGCAATGACTGTCTATAGTGCAATGAATAGGAAGGAAGCAATATATAAAATGATTTCAGAAAGACAAATGTCAAATTAAGAGTGGTGAAATAAACAAATCACAAAAACGGGAAAGTGATTTTAGGCGGATGAAAGCTGGGGCACTTATGAAGAGGGAGGAAAGTACGGATGATTCATTCATACGCAAGGGCTTGCATAACATCCAGCCCGATATGTTAGCTCCCTGATGGGAAAGCAGTCGAAAACTGTACACAACCAGGAGTATGCATCCTTAAGCGGATAAATGATACCTACAAACGCTTCGATTTTAGGCAATCCGCCAAACCATGGTACTTACATATCAGTAGACTGAAAGTGCACGCAGACGGCGCCACAAGCCTCTAGTTGGAAACTTCACTTATACTGCTTGCCATTTCAGAAGTAATGTAAACATACTGAGTTGTCAAATCGTGCGCGCCGGGGTTACACTAACACGGAGATGTTTTCCGTTCAGAGCACCGATAGTAAACAGCTACGCTGGACACATCACCATGCTTCTTGCGGACACAAATGCTCGTGCCAAACACCATTTGAACTTGTAATCCTCCCCAGTTTCAACGTGCTGGGACAACGTAGTAGGTTAAGGAACGTCCAACACATCTAACTGGAAGGCGATGGAACCAACCGAAGGATGCCCACTACCAGAACATTCTGCGTATGTTCGGGACGGAATGAAAACCGTATTCTAATAAGCGAACCCGCGCTTATTCAGTGTAACTCACTGACATGTACCCTATAGAATACCAAATAGGATGGTTATCGATGAGACAAAATACTGCCACTTTGGTTGACGATCCACCTGTACCGAATTTCGGTAAAAAATACTTCCCAAATATAATATGGAATCCTGGTCACCTTGGAAGCACCCTTCGTTTCCCATTATTTCTTAACACTAGATGGTAGCGCACAGAATTTTTTCCATCGCCCTCCAATGAGGAAACGGTCCTGCTGAGGAAACGCTTTCGAATTGAACGAAGTTGTTTCCCCTAAGCGATGGGAGTCCTGGAACAGACATCCGTATGCCTTAGAATCTCTTACAGAATAATTGTGGTTCCTTTCGAGAAGTTACTCTGACAGTAAAACAGAAATACAGCGCCTCCCCCTACGAGGAACTCCTAAATTAGAAACAGTCCTGGATGTGCGGGATTTTCCTCTATTGTAATCCTCATTTGAGGAAGAAAACCCAACAGAACCGAGAGACACGTCGTTGTTCCACAAATTGCTGATTTACTCTGTAAAAGGAAACATCACATCCTAAATGCCTCATGCTCCTCACTCAGACTTACTGTTGTGTCATACTTTAATTTCATAAGCATTGCGGATAGACTGTCCCTCCGTATTGGGGGAGACTTTTTGATTGGCTTGGCCACATGCACCGCAATACCTGCTGGACCATGTCACAGTTGAAATAAGGCTTGATGATAACGAAATTGGAACATGGCAGGGAGCCGTTCAAGATAGTTTGACACTTATCGATATCCCGTTAATTATCACTGCTCTCTCACTGCTATGTCAGAATACACGTTCGGGACAGATTGTTTCGTTATTTGGCATTAGCCGGGTTTAGCTAGATGAGAAAATTCGCCCTTTGGTGACGACTGCTAAAATATTCACTAGTATGATCCACTCAGAGGTATACAAAAACGTTGAAGAGAGAGTAACATGCCCCACCGCACGTGATACGGCATTTATTTTAACACCCCTTACGAGGAAACACTCGCCGCGTAGACATTTTGTATCCTACGAAAATGCTTCCTCGAAGACGAAGTGCCGTACTGAGATCAAGAAACAGCAGACATACGCCACCAAACTGAGAATAACCTTGTAAACTTACCTTAGTGGACAAATTATGGGTTTGGATACCGTCCAGTAGGCGATCCAGAGCTAACTGGAGTCGTAAGCGACCGATGACGGTTGCCCATTGCGTCTGAACCTCCTTCTTCCATCGACCCAAATGGCTGACTTGGATAAGAGCAGAATCAAGAAAGCAACGTCTGGCCTGTGCCCAAATTTCCTGATGACTACCTGCCAGATGGGCAAATTTGTCTTTCACACCGGTCGAATCCTGTGCAACCGAACCAACATTTTGACCAAGCAGAGGAGACAAACTCTGACGTTGGATGGGACCGATATGGGTTAGGTCATGAACAACACGGAGGTCTGAAGAGGAAGACAGGATGAACACTTGATAAACCGATAAGGAAGGCAAGTTGAGTAGTAAGACGAAAAATGATGTAAGATTAAACTAAAGATGACTTTGAAACAATAATAGTAATCTGCCTAGCAAACAAGTGGATTGCCTACTTAACTGAATGGAGCGGGAAGCAACACATCTTGACCAAGCTAAAATAAAGTATCTTTGATGCCACTGATCACTACCCGGACTAAACACTCCCAAGATTTCGGATGTGAACACTTGGTCGTTAGTATTGTATCCTGAACTAGGTGAACTGGCTGAGACCATTCGGTCCTCAGTATAACAACCTCCTCACGAATACAACCGAATTCATTGGGGTTTCCGATGTAGTGAGCTGGACAGAAAGACGCAGTTCGTTTATTGTCATGGCCAGCCACTTCCGAAAAGTTGAAAAAAAAGAAACTGCCTTACGTCTAGCTGCCTTCTGAGTGACTAGTCGGGGAAGTACCAACCCCCAAAATACTCGGCAAATTTCTCCGGCGGTCACATCGAAAAGGACTACCGTATATAAATGCGGTATCAAAAAGTGGGACCTAAATGGATGGACCAATGGATTGAAACATAACAGTACATATGTGGACTGAAGAAAGGGCACTCCCGGTACCCATCCGGCTAAGTGGCAATTACCATTTTCAAAGGCATAGGTGATCGTAACTCACGAAACTAGTTTCCGAAATGTAACCAGACCATCATGCGACGTCACTAGAACCTATTGATACATGAACTCTCTGAACATATCCAATGAAAGAATGGACAACCTAGGATAACAAGATTGTAATAGAAAGAAACCTAGTCATTCCACAGAACCCAGCCATTCTACGGTAATCGAAAAACGGATGTCACGAGTAAACAAGCCTTTACAATAGGAAAGGGAATCTTCGTTGTGATTAAACTGACCTGCGGGAAGTTGGAACACTTTCGCTATATCCGGCTCGTAAGCGCCCAGAAACTCCAAGCATTGGAGAATCAACCGCTGTTGAAGTGCAACCAGACGACTTTGTTTATCCCCGCTTGGCGGTGCGGCTTTTTCGTCCAAATTATACAGTTCTAACAAGCAAGGCTTGACATCATCGAAAAGAACGAGACGATCTGGGTCTTCCTCTTCCATATCGGTGTTGTTCAGTGTGTCTGCAGGCAACCACCCCACTGCTTCACGTGCTCGTTCTAAACCTACCCAAGCTTTCCCACGTCTATATTGTACAGCACGGCTCTTTCCAAGTGAAGCATTGCCAGCGAGTGAGGGTACAGCTCCCCGACGCGTCCACTGATCCGCAGATACCGCAGATGAGAGCACAGATGGTACGATCTCTATGTCGAGCTTCTGTTGGGCGTCGTCGGTCAGTAGTTCGGCCGAGCATTGAATGAGGGCATCTTCGCACGTGCTGGCGATCGCTAAAGCAGGAGAATGTGAATTTGTATAACGAAAGAAAAAACAGAAACATTCGTGATAGCTAGTGACACATCGGATTTAGTTTAGGTGAACTGGTCTTTTTCAGTATCTCATCCTCAGGCTCTAACATATATACAGATAAAAGTGAAAATCTAACAGATTAAATTCCGGATAGTAAAAAGATAAACGATCACAAGGCAAGTAGCGTGCATTTAAGTAGGATGATTTCTTTCGACAAAATCGACGACATTGTGATAACGAATAAGTCTCATGGCTGAAAACGTCAAAATGAACATGAACAGTTCCCAGCCGAGTAGGCATCTAATCATCTGCTGGGACCGCAGAAAAACAACTAGACCAGGGCTCGTTAGTTAGCACTAACAGCTGAAAAGTAGTCTGCCGAATGCAGCCCAGGAGTTAAAAAACGCAAGAAGTTGGCTCGTCTCTGAGGTGTTACGATCCAACAGGCGACAAATTCAAGACTATCCAGGAAGAAAATCCTAGTGTAAGTTGTGGCAATCCAGCTTCAGCGATTCACACAAGCAAGAAATAAAGCTACCCAAGCGGTTGCTACGTTCTGGCTGGTGCTCATACTATCAGCAGGCTATAAATGACTTGACTTGGCTAGATCAAGTCAGAGCCAGCCTACCATTGTCATCTTCATTCTACTCAGAATTAAACACAAGCAGGCCTGAAGTACCGAATTTTGTTAAGATTTTCAAGCGGATTACCTTCGAGCAAAATATGAACCCCAGAATAGGCTCACTACACGAAGGGTCGGTCAGACACATTATGAAGGTTTTTGTCAACCGGGTAATCGTAACAATCTGTCTGAGCTACATACACATATAAGTATTTCTAGAACAAGTAGAGTGCTACCCTATTGAGAAAAGCAGCAAATGCGTTGGCTGGCCAACTTATAACAAGCGCTCGAAATTTCCTTAAGGAGCAACTCAAACCAAGACGGGTGAAGACCATCAGTCTCCTGTTTCTTCTCAAACACATGATACCGGAGAACACAGTGACCCAGTAGATCAACGTAGGCCCTAACTACTAAGAACCAGGTGGGGAAGCGCCATCTGAGGAGGATAAGGGCAACAGGGAGAGCTTGAGTAGTTCTCAATCTGGTCTGCAGAGGACTGATCTAAACTATCGAATTCGGGCAAAACCGGATCTAATTGGGAAGGCATAGAATATTACACAGCCGTCATTGATGGCTCTGCCGTTCCAGTGTATTCTCAGTATTCATCGTAAGCACCAGCGGCAGCACACTTCGAGCCTGTGAAGAACGCCCGCTCAGATGGGTCACGGACATAGGTTGGTGCGAGTTAAACGATCAGACCGTACCCACGGAGCTTCGTTTGGAAACTGTTTTCTAAGCATTCCCATAAAGCCGTGTTGAGCTGCAGGAAAGTCTCCGCAGCAGCGTCAACCACCTACTGCTTTTCATGCTTTTAGGAAGGGAAGTACTTAAAAGAACCAAGTTGGTGTGCAGAATCTCCACTGACAGTGAACAGGCTACAATTAACGTCCACGCTTGTGGTGAGGGATTTAATCCTTTCAGCATCCACCTCCAGTCCAACCAGCGAAGTACAGTGGCCGGTGCGACCAAGAATAGGCTGCAATTTTGTGGGATCGTTGCTCAGGACGACGAAATCACTAGTGTTATCAAGGTCTGCAACTAATATGGTAGAACTTATTTGGAACCCCGAAAATTACTGAGAGAACGTGAATTTGCCCAGTTGGCTGCAAAACCAACAAGTGTGGACGAAATCCGTCGACTTTCCTTCGTATACTGGGTGCGGCGTTTTATGCTCGATGATGATGAAACGCTGAAGTTTATCTGGAATGCCATCAGCTTTCAAGGTGGACCGAGTGTATTCCCCACTGAGTTAAGTGCTGTACGAAAGTCACTAAGCCAGCGATGATTCAAAACACAGCGTAGTCTGTACGTTCGGTCAATTCAACTCCCTCCAGAAATGGGGCTTCATGATTCGGTCCCATGTGAGACTGCCTCCATCTCCTAGGCGGTGAAGCAATAGCAGAGCATAGATTTCGACTTCGATATCTATCAGGTTGATAACACGATCTCTCACACGTGTCGTTCTCTCACATTTTTGGGTATCACAAGTAGAATAGAGTACCCCAATCTACTGGGAACACTTCGGCCTCCCACATTGAGCAAAATAGCTTTGGAAGAGGATCCAGTACAATCCGCAAACAGGCGTTGTCAATTTCCGCTGGGAAACCATCTCCACCCGGAGGCTTTTTGTTCGTCACTAGTCCGATTACTTAAATTAATAAACCTTGGCTACGAGTGTCTCAGTCGGTGTTGTACGACGTAGAGGTTGTGTTGTTGGTGATGGGTATAGTATTCAAGGGACGACTGGGCATTGTTCAGCAATGCTCAACACACTTCCTCAGCTTTTCTCATAGTCCGTTATTAGTTGACCGTTGACGTCTCGGAAATTATTCCGCTGATCGTACCTCTGGCCTGAAGTGCACACAAATAACCGGAAAAGCTGTGACTGGCCGCTTACACTTGCAACCTTCTTCATGCCAACGGCCATTCCCGACCAGCAATCCATTAGACCTTTTGTACCTGAGCGAGTGGCTCGGCAACCTAAGCTACGGAAATCAGAAATCCAGTCTGTGTGATGTAGCGGTGTAGATTTGGGGTTTGATGCAGCGGTCTGTTGCATGGATATTCTTATATAAAACCATGACTGTTCGATGGGGATTGGTCGATCTCGAAAAGAACGTCACAAAGTGACAGCCATCGGCTTGTGATCGTACCTGAGAGTAGGAAATGCTTGTCCACGTCCACAAGGCAGGCTACATCCTTAGAGTACCAGGGAAGTAGATGCTTCCTCGGGAGCTCAAAAATGTGTTCGATAGCACCAACCGATCGGTGATGATAAAGATGGTCAATCGACTGGCGTTTTCGTTCGAGCATCCCAAGGATGTGACGAACCGTGTCGTCTGCAGCACGTCCTCGCATTCCAGTCAATAGAAACAGGATATCGCGGCTCGACGTACGGCTGACCACTACCTGTACCTTACCGTAAAAATTTTCTTTGACAGGAAGGATTGATGAGAAAGCAGAGGGAACAGATGGGTAGAATGGCCAGATATACGAGAAAGCCTCTTAATAAAACCTCACAGTCCTGGATGATACTTGCTTGCAGGAAAATAGGCTGCCGTGGGCGCCGTTGTTGCGGACAAGATGTGTCCGTCTTCAGTAAAAGCCCAAGACACCTCGCAATCAATTGAAGAACCTGGTCTCCTCAGGTTTGTGAAGCAAGTGGGGAAAGAGACTGTTCCTGCTCGTACACAGGACTTCATCTGCATTGATGGACGCTGTCTATCGGGAACAAGAATCCAGGACACAAGTATTGTAGTCGAACTGACTGCTCTGTCGCTCGCTTCTCGCCTCCGGCTGTTCAAACATGTTGACCAGCAGGTCACTACGGCTGTACGTGAAGCGGTCAGCACTGGGTTAGGCCATAGAGCGGAAGTACCTCTACTTGATTGGATAGTTTTTGGTAGTTTGTGCGCGGTTCGTTCGGTAAGGCTTGTGAAAGAATCTCGAGAAAAAGAGGTCTATACCTCTGCCTCAATGGACTTTAGCTCTGAATCTGTCTGTCTTAGGTATTATTTTACAGCAACTTAAAAGCTTAAGTATCGATGTGGTCGGGCAAGTAGAAAGCTGACGCTAAACTGGGTGGTTTCCTTAAATTAAAAACCAGAAGCACAAAGAAGGGTCCCTACTGAAGATGGATGTATCTCAGGGTTTAGTGAATGTCTGTCACCGTGGTGGCCAGGTTAAGCGTAGATATTGCAGCTAACGGCAACGGACTGTCGGAGGATTCGTCAATTCTTCAGAGTTGTCTTACAAAGACGCCTCCAGCAACGGTGTGGGGAGAGCAAGAACGAATATGCAGGAAGAAGGTGTGTCAGGAAGAAGGGAGGTGTCACCAATAGGCTGTTTTCTCTTAACCGCCCTGCTGTGTGCAGCAAGCTGGGTGACCTGGTTGATGGTACCACGCGACGACTGGTGTGACATGAGTTTATTTGTAAGTGTGCGACTCATGGCTTTACGGAAGCTGAGATATTGCCCGGGTGTCCAAACCTAGATAGAAGGAAGACCAGGGTCCTAAAGCAAAGCATTTAGCTCAAAAACGATGGTTGGCGTAGGACCGCCAGAGCAGCCTATACTTTTAGGGAGAAAGTCACCATACATGTTCCGATCTCCAAGCCTGGAGGAGCAGGAGACTACGTTAGTCAGATCTCTACCCACTGACCAACCTGGTATGACAGACTCTGTGGGCGTCACGCACATACGCTTCAGTAGAGCTGAATGGACTATGAAGGTGCACAGACCGTCTAGTCACTGTGTGATGACGGCTGTACGGATTCACTCCTCTAGCTCTTGTACAACCAAGTGCGACCCGAGCGTAGCATGGTTGCCGGTGACCCTTACACAGCTTGTACGGTGCTTACGCAGCTACAGGTACTGACCAGAGGTTGAGGTTCTCCCAATTACATGTGTGTAAAAGGCCCCATTTTCTCTGTTATCATTGGTCCCATGTGACATTCTTTGCAGTGTTAAAACGCCGCCAGAGCCCCGTTAGCCTGTGTGCAACAGCCGTCACCCCCTTGGTTAACAACGTGGCGCCTTGCGACCGCAATCAGTGAGCATCTCAATTAAGGACCAAATATCTCCTAACAAGGCTGTGAGTTGGTTTACTAGTCCGTGCACTCATTTCTGAACAACACTTGAGTTACCTGGTCCGCGTTGGATCACTTGAGATGTTCGGTTGTGAAGGCGTAAGACACGATTGGGTGGTACATATTATTAGTCCACTGCGTGGACACGGTTGGTTGGGGCGTGGCTGAGGGTATTTGGGGTCCTTTTTTTCAGTACGTTGGCACAATCAGAGCAGTGAAACAATACTTCATCAGACAACTACAGAAGGATCAGTCTGCTGAGCTGCCCCGGGAAACCTCCGGTGTGAGTGCTACTCAAACCCCTGACCGCTTAAGCGATTGACGCACATATCCTCGAAGAACATTACTGCATGACAGCTTCAACTAAAATCCTAGGGGGATCGTCGGCCGCTTTACGTTCCCTCGCAGACCGCACAAACTCCTCCAACTCCAGCAACTGGGAGGTGCTGAGGACAGTTCTTTCCAAACAAGACTGTCCATCAATATTTGTCAGCCTCATTGGAAGCCTACACGACGGAGTGAGAGCGAATATTCTAACGAATGGTCGAACTCGACTGATTTCGAAATCTTCACTGGCGTAAAACAAGGGTGCGATCACGTCCCTTTCTTCAATCTCGACCTAATGGCCATTGTGGGTGCGGCTTTCATGAATAACGAACAGTTCGAGTATCGGCTCTATGGACATCTGTTCAATGTAGGAGGTTTGGGTTCAAAATGTTTGGCCCATCAGACCAAGGTCCGCATTCTCATGTATGTGGACGACTGCGTACCGTTCCAACAAAATGATCAGTCGGCGAAATGTCGGCGGAGAAAATAAGCTTACCAAATCCGTTTAGGCTTTCTGATGTTACCAGATAGCTGAGTCTGCAGCAGTAGTAGAAGGGATTTTCCACGGTCATTGCTATATAGACCAAAAGCTACGAAAATATCTCAGTACAGTAAACGATTCAGTGTGCTAAGCCCCCGATGGGGCTATAAGTGACTTTCAATCATCATCGTGTGAACGCAGTCAAGCTGATTTATGGCTAAGAACGCCATACGGATGTGTTCTGGGTTCGGATTATTAGTAATACAGCCACCAGGGCTTCGAAATTCTGGACCCAAATTTTGATGCACTTAGGTTTGTCACCTTCCTCCTATGTTGTTTTGTTTTCGGCTGATTCCTCCGGGTGCAGAGGTTTGAACGGCTTCCAGCAACAAATCCAGCCTGGTCAGGACGCTGGAAACCAGGAAATTCCTTCAAAGAAGCACTCCATTGTACAATAATCGGCTTCCAAGCCTTCCATATTCATGGTTGGCAGGAATCTGCTGTCTTGTACCCAGCAGTTCGACAGATCGCGCAGATATGCAGCGAGTGACCGGTGTATCAGCAGTAAGGCCGCAAGCACAGGTACTTAAAAGTTGCACAGCCTCCCGAAATTGTAGTTCACGGCTGGTGACACCAACAGACAAAATGACTATCAGGGTCACATATAGCCAAAAGTGGCAGTTGTTCTGCGTTTGTGGTCGTGCTGGCGAAGCTGTGTCGACTTGCCGGTTGTGCTTTGTGGGTTACCTTCCAAAACTAGTAGTGATTTTCGTGCAGACGAGAAGGTGATCGGTGAAGGCAGGGGATCCAATATGACCTACAGTCCTGAACACGGCCCCATCCACGTAAAATGATTGCACAGAACTGTCTGCGTCCATAGTTGGTTGGGAGACAGGGTGCGCCAGATGGAACTTCGGCGGAAACTGCCAAAAATGTGTTGACCAGAAACGATCCATCATCCACGCAAAGCTGCAGCAGAATTGTTGGCTGTCATTACACGGAATGCCAACAGAATATCGAACTACCAGGCTGTTCTCGTAAGGCTCACCTATCTTCAGCGCATTACCACCATATCCGTGGTACGAGTTCCACCAGGCCCATCCAGTTATAAGCAGATGCTGTCCTTCATGGAGACAACTGGTTTGCGTCTGTTACGGCGAGAAAACAAACTTTGCTCCATCAGTCAAGTGGTAGTTTTTAATGCACCACTGGGTCTCAGGACGCACAGTGCGTCACTAGTGCCTGAATAACTTGAAGAGGGTCCTGGTGCGAGAGGACAAAATCGGAGAGGGAAAAGGAACTCGGCCTCAGCCTATCATGGATATCCGATAGATCGTAACGGAGGATAGAATGGAAGTTCTGGATATACGTTCAGTCTCAACTGGAGAGGGATACGATGACCCTAATTTTGAACGCAGACCGCATCTACTGTGTGCAAGCCTTTACCTGACTATTTTATGACCTTTTACTAAGCCATGTGGACTCCCCGCTCACACGACTCCAATTCCGGCGTAAAAAGCACTGAGTAACGACAAAATGACAAACGTATCATACAAAATAACCAACATCGTTCGTGATGCTAGATAGATTCCTGCCACATTATTGAAAAGACTTTTTAATGAATTCACTGTATAGTCCCTTGCGCCAGCATACACCAACAATAGTTTGAGAGGTCGATATTCGCGATCCTATGCCCACTGAGACTCTCTTGTAGCCTTAATACAGCACAGTCCGCACTGTATTCTGGTATATGCTACCCTTGACACCACACAGCAAACAGACCAATGGAGGTATGATGGTTCAAGGTGATGCAGTCCATCGGTCGAGCTCAAGGTGGCTCAGTGGTTAAGGCGCGAACTTACTGACCCGCAGGTCCGTGGTTCGAACCCAACCACGGCATCCCGACTGTTCCTGTTTGGGCTTAGGCAACCTGGCAGTATATCAGTCCTCGTGTTACCTTCCGGTGGCATGGCGGTTATGTAACAAAAGGGCGCTACAGCTGAATGGTTATTATTATTATTAGTCCATCGTTCAGCAGTAATCTTAAAGAATAATCGTTCATCCATGACACCCTCTCATGCACAGCAGTCATTTCACGAAAGCAAGAGGGTTGAGATACTGTCTGGCTGTCCAAGCCCGGACAATGGAAAAGCCACGGATGGGTTCGAAGAGCAGCGTTTCAGATAAGCAGTTTCTCAATTGAACCGCCGAGTTGTCGTAAGCCCAACGACAACGGGGGCACCGTAAGGGAAGCCATGCATTGAGATTGATAGCTTGTGTAAGTGTAGTAAAAATTTGACAGATGGAAGGCAAGACCTTCATGACCTTCATTTGTGGACAGCCGCTCACTGAAAGTCATGGCTCCGACAGAGGGATAACACGGAGCGTGTGGTTGAACTATGTCCTCCAGTTCTTCTAGCAGTCTATGTATGCTGTCCTGAGGTCCACAGTGGGAGAGGCAGTGGACGACGATGTGGGTGAGTTTGCGGAACAGTATGTTCGTGTTTCGTTCGCAGATGACCGACCGACCCCTTTAGAGTGCTCCATTCAGTAAACAGTTAGATTAAAAAAGCCTTACAGGCAAAGCGTCTTCCAATATCCGAAATGAGTGGTGTACTCAGCTCAGTGCGACTATCTCATCTATACTGGCCGAGTTCTCTCCCAAAAACAATTTTAAATGCATCGACATCGCTTAGCTGATGGTTCCATGGGGCCGGGTAATACTACGGAGCCGTTCATGGTCAAAAGCCGAAAACCACAGATGGCGCACACTAGGAAATGCGACTCTAGCCTTCGAGATATGACTTTGTCTATCAGGACTAGTAAGGCTTCCGACAGACGCGAAGCGTTCCACCACCTATGGGGCCCGTTCATAAGTTGCGGAGGCTTCCTCCCGTAGAGGTCAATAATTTATAGGAGCGAAGTAAACAGTGAAGAGCAGGATGGCGCTGAGTAACCCTTCTAAGGTTCAAAATTCCATGGAGTTTTATGAGATGAGCACTGCTGGTGGTTCTCAATAAGAATAAAACAGGTGTATAGTGTTTCTCGACTTTTCAGCATCGGCTTTCTTTACAAGTCGAAATTTCACTTGAAAATCCCCAAGCCTCCTCAAACTACCAACAAAATACGTTTGTTTGTGCCTATCCTTTTCAAAAATGAAGGTAACACCAGCCGCATACTGTAGATCAACATGGTTTTCACCAGTAGCTACTTGACAGTGAGGGGAAGGAGACCATCCAGCGTCCTCAGGTTATCAGCTACAAAGTCAGGTAATAGAAAGGGTTGTTGCCCCTATCAGGTAGCAACCAGTGCAGGTGGCTTCGGGAGAGCCAGGCATGCACCATAAAGTCCGCAAATCTGTTAGGACGCATGAATTTCTGGATTATGTACTGCTTCACAACTATGTTTAGATAAACGAGCAGAAAAGCAGAATCAAACGCAGCATTGGGATCAAGGAACACCAAGGCTATCTACACTATTCGCCAAAAAATGCACATAAACCGTTCGTTATTGGTAGGCAAGTTCACGCAAAGAGTTGGGCCCATATATCGTCGCTCACTACATTTGCCCTATTTAGTGACAACCTCCTTTGCACCTGTAAATTCAGGCGACTTACGCTTTTAATTACGGGTCCTGAAAAATAGCAAAGCACTTTCCGTCCGCGCAACCTAACTGAACCTTACAATTACACTGCAGCTAAATGGTAAACAAATACAGTATAAAACGGACTGCAACCATCTCCATTATCGGGCATGACAGCCGCCTTAATTGACTCCCCGGTGATCACCGAGAGAACTAGGCACATACCTGCTAGAATGAGTCCACGAATACGCAGGTTACACTGAATGATTGTTAAGGAAAGAAAATCTGGAGGCATAGGAATCCCAGAGATGGCCACTTCAACTTCATCGACTTAATTCACTAGAGTAAATACCCAAGACAACTAACTATTTCACTTCAGCTCCTACCATTGCTCCGATGACCAACGAGTACAATCTTAACGTTCGGCCAGCGAGTGTGATAGCGCAAAGTAACTTGGAATGGATTAGCCGAGAATGCAACGGACGTTTCGGTATGTTCCAGTACAGGTGTTTAAAAGAGTGAGTTGTCTGGCGTGACAAGGTCACAGAAGACCCTCGACCAACTAGTTAGATGTGGTCTCCGCAGGAACCCGAAACCCACTTCAATGTGCATACTAACTGTGAGCGGCCTATTTCTGGCGAATGGCGCACATACATGTCGTCAACTTTCATGGAATAAATAAAGAAAAATTTGTGTGGAACAACTTACATTTCAGCTTTTCTGCCACCTCTACCCACTTCGACTGCGACTGCTCCGCTGTAGCATCCGACTGTAATTCCTCCAAAGGATATAAGCCAGAAGGTGGCTTCTTCGCCTTCCTGCCAGCCTGCTGTCGTTGCTCTGTAGAATGGCCACGACGATTTGCCCGGTACCAGCCAGACCAATGCTCCGACCCCGGCTGGCCAAAACGAGCGGCTCCACTGGACCAAAACAACTCCATTTCAAGCAAGCACTGATCAGTGGGCATACCCGTTAAGTCCGAAGGGCGAAACAAATTGAATTCAATGACAGCTTGCCACGTGGCCAAAGCACGTTCTGCGTGTCCCGCCTGAACAAGCCAGTGACAGTAGTCAGCCAAGAAATCTAAAGCAGAAGCAAAGTGAAGTACATGAGTGCTCTAAAATTTATTCTGATGCGAGTGTTTTAAGAAGTTTTTTACTGAAGTAATGCAGGAAGTAGCCTAGTGGATAGGTCATCTGGTTTTGGGGCCGACATAACGCACCATTTCTCTGGACAGCCTGCAGGTTACGGCATCAAATATACCGAGCAGTTAACGAAGACACAATATACTGATATATTAACTTAACGATAGCAGTCGTTTAGTGAACATCTAAGTAATCATGCAGTCGAAACGCACTCACACTGTTCACGCATAACTTTACTACTCTCAGAGCATAAGGTTGACGGAAGCTCCGGGACTGAGTCCACGAGAAAGACTCCAAGAATGGCAAAACCGGTTGCGGGCTGTCGGAGGGTCTCCAACAACCTTATGAGCAGTATATTCCGGCAAGGACACAAAACACCATCCGTATACGTACCTATCGCTTGTTCTGCAGTGTCCGGCTGAGGCCTATGAGACAGTATCCGACCGCAAATGATCCCTGCTAGTGTTGACAATGCCTTCTTGAAAACGCCATCGATTCGAGCAAAGAGACCACTACCAATCGTTGGAGTCGCAGTGGGTGGAGTGGAATACTTTCCCATCAAGTGTGCAATGTAGCCTCGCCATACGGGAACTAGCTGCGGGTAAGTGAAAACCAACTGGGCCCAGTCACGCCCAACACGTTCTGGCTGAAACAAAATATCTTTCGACTGACACACAGCTCCGGAAGCGCCCTGTGACTGTAATTCCCCAGCCATTTCACCAATTCGGAGAGTGAGAATCTTTAAAGACAGAGAGCCAGGATTTGCGGTTAACGCCCGCTCAGCAATCGACAGTTGTTTCTGTAATATCAGCAATCGATCGCCCATCGTCAGTGAGGCAGGTATGTAGGTCGCCCTCACGGATGATGTGACAGCTTCGGTTACGTGGAGAAATACAGCTTCTTTGGCTTGCATGTCCATCAGTTCTAACCAGGCACGGACATCGTTTGGTGCATCATACACCTTCCTATTCAGTGACTCACAGCGAGTTAGAGCAACGTTTGTAGAATCATTCACGGGAGTGGAGACAGAAATATAATCCGGCAAAAAGTGCAAGATGGGCTGGATATCCGAAACAACTTCACTGCTAGGAAGTTTTTGTGCTGGCTTTGAAACAACTGCACGGCTTGCCTTGCTGAAATACCGTGACTTCCTGATACGTTTAGTGGACTTTTCTTTCTCTTGGGTATCGGACAAATCACAGACACGAAGACTCCGGAATCCAAGGATCGGTGTATTTGGTTTACGACGAAATTGCGCAACATGTTTTTCGTATATTGAACCAAAGGTGTAGATTTGCCGATTCGAGGACCGGTCAAGATGATAAGCGTCGGACAAACTCAAACCAGGTACATCCTCAAGGAAGATGGCTTTGTTAGTCGGTGCCGGTTTCTTCTTCGGAGGTTCAGAACTAGATCTGTAGGGGTCGGGCCGCTTATCACCTGTAAGGACGAGTTTTTTGCTCGGTGCGGTCGGTTTCGAAGGAACTAAAATGAATACAAGTAAACAGTGACGAATCGCCATTTACCTTTCACGGGAACCGAAAAATTTTCCGATCTTTCCAAGTACGTTGAACTGTGCAACCAATCCCTATCTGTGTCCGCATCAGCGGGTTCCTCGGTAGTATCTGATGCAATAATCCCTGCCGGAAACATTCCATCAACAGTAAGGTCTGAAACATAAGCGTACAACAGATAAATGGTAAAAATTTTGCAAGAATGACAACAAAACTATCGGCCGACAACTCCAATGATTTTAAAACTACGGAGGGATGAGCTTTTCTGTGCAAGACGGTTCACGCAAAAGCCCAGATGCAATCCGTGGACAACTGAGCTACTTAGAGAACTCAGAGGATGAAAACAATTCATCCAACGGCTGAAACTTGCGGTTAAGAATTCGTTACTCGAGGAGCCAGTCAACAGGTTACCGCGTGACGTGGATCCTGTGATTGTAGGGTGCGGCTATATTCTCCGAAGTGCGAGCTAATCGCACGGCTGATCAGCCGCTCGTGGACGAAGTGTTCAAACTACTAGCTGGGATGTCGCAGGTACACGAATCCCTACAGTTTCGTGAGGTGCGCACCACCGAGGATTCCCAGTAAGGATGAGACCGCTGCGCAGTGCATCTCGGCTTTTCAGAATGGTTTGGCTTCACTTACAAGACGAAGTCTCCATCAAAATTCCCAGGTTGTTTAAGCTGGCATTTGTGGTGACGGATATCACATAAACACCGAGTAGTCAACTAGATCCTCTGCTTGCGGAATGATTTGGCCGCTGGGAATACTATTCGGGTAGAACCTATAAACAAGATACATCGGTGAAACCGATAGTAGACGGAGTAGGTTCCCTACCCCATGAGCTGGTCAGATTATCGGCAGGTATCCTAAAACCCCTCAAAGGGAAATCTAGTACTTACATTAAGAATTCATATGACTATGCCAAAAAAGTAGCGGGTTTCACCGTAGAACCAGATGATATTCTTCCCCTCCCAATTTCCCTAATGAAAAGTCCACTGACAACCGTGTATTTATGCATCAATTACATCAGCTACCGCCTCCAATGTGTAGCTACCTACCCCACCTTCCCAAGTCACCGGTGAACGAAACTGTGCAGCTATAACCACTGATGACAAGAAAGCGGCTTTTACATCTGATGATGATGATATGACGTTATTGTAAGTGTCGATGTCAGGTCGTTATATACGAATGTGCTAAAAGGGGATTCTTTAGAAATAGCCAAACGATTGCTATTGGAAAATACCACCCTTTCAGAATGGACATAGCTTACGATAAATGAAGTAGCAGAAGGTATAAGCATGTCTGAGTCTCACTTCGTTTTTGACTCTGTGGTTTACACTCAAAAAGTCTAGCAATGGGAGCTCCAATATCCCCGGTTTTGTGGGAGATTTTAAACAGAAAGCTTTAGTCGGACTACCGCACCTGTCATATCCTCTTTGATAATGTATCAGTCAGACTCGTCAGTCCACCAGAATGGAGAGGATAAACAACTTCGAGGAAGTTATACTGCAAACAAGTGGATCGTTCCGTGATATGGAATTCAACTGAATCAGAATATAAAAAGAGCTAACAGACCAATAGGATGTCAGTGAGGCCAAAATGTAGAAACAAGGTTTTAGTATACAAGACAAATCGTTAGCAAAGCGGATTTGTTCGTTTGGAGGCAGTTCTCCTAACAGTACCCATCTAAGATATCCTAGCATTAGGTAGATGACACTTTCGTCATGAAGAAACACGACAAAGTCAGTGAGTTTTACAACTATCTGAATGACCTGAATCCACACATCAAATTTAGTATGGAGATAGAGTCAACTTCGGCCTTAGACATCTTAGACTTCATGACATAAAGTCGGAGGGAAACTGAAGACCACAGTATACGGCAAGCCAACTGATATCGGGGCAGTTTTGAACTATTCGTCTGCGCATCCGAAGTCGGTATTCGCTAGTATTGTCTCATCAGTGTTTAGGCGTGTAATGGCCCTGTGCTCAGAAATTGATCGGATAGCGGCCCAAATTGAAGTAAAGGACAAACTTCGGGGTAGTGTATGTCCAGCTGGTTTGATTAGGCCTCAATTGCGAAGGGTATTCGTACCGGTGGCGAAACCCAACAGGGAATAAATGGACTGCTGTTATTCCATATAAACCACGAAAATCAGGTCATTCGAAGGATTCTAAACACGGCTAACATAAGAGTAGCTTTCCAGAAGGGAAACACTGCGGTCTGCACTGATGCAATTGAAGGATCGTCTTTCGGCGAACAGAACCAGGGACTGTGTCTACAAAATTAAGTGTAACGACTGCACCAAGGTCTATATAGGACAGGCGGCCAGCGAATTGCACACCAGAATCAGAGAGCACAGGAGAAAAATAAACAGGCCACCAAGGAGCGCAGATGTATATCGAGCGTTACTGAAAGGCTCAGCAATGGCGGAACATGCACTGGACATGGGACACAAAATAGATTTAGAAAATATTGAAGTTTTGATGCGAGGACTACAGTCCACCCCTGTCATGGCTTTCATATGTGTTCACATTATCACTTCGTATTAACCATGCTTTCGCCTTCACTTTCAGCTTATGTACGTCTATTCTTAGACAAGTAGAGCGCTACTCATTCTTGTTCTCGTGCACAATCAGGATCTATACTCCACCTGTAACAATTTAGTTGTCTAAGAATACAATGGAACTGCTTCTGTGAACCATTCGTTGCCACACAGACCCAAATTCTCCAGAGGCCACAACGCATTGGAATCATTGGTTCCGAACCTACCAAACGTTTCCGGACACTGTCGGATTGCCTTAGCTTGATTCGTTTTGTGGATGCACCTGTATATGTTTACATCGCTGACTGTCCCGATTACGAATTCGCTATCAGTACACTTGAAAAGTTTTACGTTCGTCCTAAGAATATGGTCTATACTCATCATCTTCTACAAACTTGCAAACAAGACAAAAGGCAAGATGTTGATCAGTTTGTTCAGAGGCTTAAATCCTTGGCCAAAAATTGTTATTTTAAGGCGGTGTCCGCCATTGACCACCAAAACGAAAGTGTACGCGATGCTCTGATCAACGGACTTCAGTCTGCTACCATCAGATAAAGGCTTCTGGCTCAAAATGAACTCACTCCGGATTAAGCACATGAATTGGCTAGGTCATTAGAATTGGCCCACAAACAAGCTGTCATACTCGCATAAACAACCGATATCATTTTCTGTGGCTGCAGAACATTTACAGACATCTACGGTTACCCCGTCGCATTCAAGCTCCCCTGATTCCACACCTTATCTCTCGTCAATCAATTACCAGGTGTTATTTTTACGGTCGTTCCAGGCATCCACGATCCAAATGCCCCCGCAAGAGAAGCAGTTTGTAAACCATGTGGAAAAGCAGGCCATTTCCGGCGTGTTTTTCGATCCAAATCTATCAAACATCACTCAAATTGCACGACGGACCCTGCCTTATCTTCTCTGTTGACTGCTGCAGCCCCGAACTGCTTGTCCCGCACGGTGACCACCATAAAGGTAAATGGAATATCGCTTCAGGCCCTCATAGACACAGGAAGTTCGGGTAGTTATATATCTCCTTTGGTAGTTCGTACACACGGCTGGAAGATGTACGCTAAAGATTCTGTGATTGCCATGGTATCTACCTCTCTGACGTGTTCATCTAGCGGCTTTTGCTACGTATCCATCGATTACAGGGGTGCTGTTTAGGAAAAAATCAAACTATTGGTGTTACTCAATCCATGTGCTGACGCGCTGCTAGGCCACGACTTTCTTGGTCTACATAACAAAGTTGAAATCACCTTCGGTGGGAACCAAAGTCCATTCACCCTCTGCGGTCTAACTGCTGCTACGGTTGAATCACCTCCTCTTTTTGCTAACCTCTCACCTGACTGCAAGCCCATCGCCACGAAATCAGGGCGTTATAATCCTGACGGTGAACAGTTCATTCGCTCTGGCCGACTATTGGATGAAGGTATAATTGAACCTTCGAATTGAACCCGGAGGGCTCAAGTACTGGTCACGAGAAATTCAGACCACAAAAGACGCATGGTAGTGGACTACAGTCAAACCATTAATCGGTTCACATACCTCTAGACGCTTATCCATTATGGCGACAAGGTGAAATGATTGAAGAAATTTCCCGCCATGCTGTATTTAGCACCTTAGACCTATTAAGTGGTTACCATCAAGTTCCAATCAGTGAGAAAGACAAACCATATACAGCTTTTGAAGCATGCGGAGAACTCTTTCAGTTCCGCCGTATTCCTTTCGGTGTAACCAACGAAGTGGCATGCTTCCAACGTACTACTGACCATATAATCAAGTCTGAAAACTTAAGTGGCACCTACGCTTACATTAACAACGTCACTATTTGTGGGGCTCACAAGGCGAGCATGACCGGAACCTCAAATCTTTCTATGAAGTAATAAGAAATATGGAATTACCCTTAACTGCAAGAAAAGTATCATCGCAGCCAAACAAATACACCTCCTCGGTCATGAAGTCTTTGAAGGAATTATCAAACCAGATCCTAAACGAATGCACCTTGTTCGTCAATTCCCTCATCCACATGACGCTAAATCCCAACAACGAGTTGTTGGCATGTTTGCTTATTATTCGCAATGGATACCATACTTCTCTGACACAACCAGTGTGCTTGTCAGAAATAAGACTTTCCCCTTGCCGGAGCGTGTACAACGGTCCTTCGAAAATTTAAAGGAGAGAACGCTATGGTCATGAAAACCGACTACAATGCACCCTTGGTTGTCGAGATGGACGCCTCAGACATAGCCATTGCTGCATCTCTAAATTAGAACGGCCGATCGGTGGCCTTCTTTTTTAGAACACTGACATCGAGCGAAAAGAATCAATCTGCTATTGGGAAAGAGGCATACACCATCGTTGAATCTATCCGTAAGTGGAAGCATTATCTTTTCGGGAAGCAATTCAAGCACTTCACTGACCAGCGGTCGGTTTCCTTTATGTGCGGTGTGTCGCAGAAAAGTAAGATAAAAAAGGATAAAATCCAGCGACGGAAAATGGAACTCTCTGCTTTTAGCTACGATATCAGCTACAGACCTGGAAAAGGCAATCTGGTGGCAGACACCTTATCGTGCATCTTATGCGCCAATGTGATCGGCAATGATAAATCAAAAGAAGTCCATGATTCCTTGTGCCATTCCCGAATTATTCGCATGCATCGCTTTGTTCTTTCGAAAAACTTGCCGTTTTTCCTCCAAGATATCGACGACATCACCTCAAAATGTATGGTTTATGCCGTCGTCAAACCGTAATTATAAAAACCACCCCCGACTACTCTCATCAAGGCGACTCAGTGATTCGAACGAAGTAGCGTCGATTGTAAAGGGCCGTCTGTTACTCGAAACCGATATCTCACACCTTCCCTCCCCCCAACTAAATTGTCGTAACACTCACAAGCCCACGAAGACCAGCGAAATCTACCAGTGGCGCCCACGGTGAATCACCAATTGAAACACCTTGAAGTGTAAGAGTAATGAACCAAACCCGATCAGAACTAATTTGAAACTCCCCCGACCCATCAACGCAAGATTTTGGCAACCACACTAACCGACAAGAGCCGTTATTTGACACCCAACCCTGATCTAGTGCACTAATCTGAAGAGGTTTTACTGATTGGTTCTCCGTCTGCCTTAAAACCTGGCCAACTGCTCACTTGGCGTGATGAAGCTTGTGTCAAAAGCGAAACGTTGTCCAATTAAAAACTACCGACTGTTTACCAACGATGACTTCTCAATAGGTTCCAAACTTTTCCCGATATCTCCTTACTATCGTTGACGAGTTTTCCCGTTTTCCATTTGCCTTTCCCTGCGCAGATACATGTGCATCTACTGTTATTAAGTGTTTGTGTGAATTATTATCTGTGTTTGGTGTGTGTTCGGATCGAAGCTCCTCACATAGATCTGATGAACTGTCCACATTCCTACATGACAGAGGAGTTTGAACCAGCCGAACAACTGCCTATAATCCCCAGGGGAACGGACAAGTCGAACGTCTCAACTTCGGAGCGCAATCCAGCTCAGACTCAAGACGAAAGGCCTTCGAATCTGCCACTGGGAGTCGGCGCTATCAGATGCCCTCCACTCTATACGGTCCCTTCTCTGCGTCTCCAGGAATGTCACCCCATATGAACGAATGTTTCGGTTTGAACGTCGGTCATCCTGTGGTTTGTCTATACCAACTTAGCTAACTACTCCAGGACCTGTTTTGCTGAAAAGAGTTGACTGTGCCTCAAAGTATGAACCAATCGTTGAGGAAGTTGAACTCATAAATTGCAATCCACATTACGCTTATGTTCGTTTTCCAGACGGAAAAGAATGCACTGTATCCGTCTACCATCTCGCTCCTTATGGTGACCGCACACATGTCAAAGAATTCACGCGCACCTCATCCAGTGAACGCAATGACGCTCTATCTGACTTGCACGCGCCCCCACTCAGTAACGTTAAACATAATGTCGATCATACTTAAGTCCCACCCTCGTGCCCGGGCGATTCACCTGCATCTCTAAATACATGTGATCTACGTATCTCTGACTTAGCCAGGCTCCAGCAACGTACACGACCCTACATTTTAAGAAAGTGAGAAGCCTGATCACACTTTTTATTACCCCTTGGTAGATTTTTACAATCAATCTTCATTCAATCCCTGTGTCCGAGTTACCCCTCTCTACACACAATCCAAAGGCCCGGGTGAATGTCATGCCTATCCTTTGTGTACACATTATCATTTCGTGTAAATCATGCTTTCGCCTTTACTTTCAGCTTATGTACGTTTATTCTTAGGCAAGTAAAGCGCTATTCATTCTTGTTCTCGCGCCCAGTCAGAATCTACATCCCATCCGTAACAACACAGACAGAGACTGACGGCCAAGCACGTGGAAACCGCCAAGCATCGCAGTATAAATATAACAGAGGGCGTAGAACTGGCAAGCGTGTGGAGAACGGTCTTAGATCAGTCGAGCTGACATATGGTGATATACACTCATCATCGACAGCATGACATCAGTGTTCAACATTGATGCTTCGCTGCCGTACAACCATGATTTATTTGAAAGCCTTATTGTGAAGAAAAGAACCGAGGTGCGCAGGAAGAGGACTTAGTGCTACCTTACTACAATCATTCC
>SJOL01000240.1:36199-159697 GCA_004794785.1 Opisthorchis felineus
GGTGTAGGCACCTCAGAACGCTTGACATAGGCCAGCACTAGGTCCCCTCCCTCCCCCTCCGTATAGTAATATGGAGCGCACCACGGCGTTGTAAACTCGACCATTGACGGGTAAACTGATGTGATGCCTACGCCACAGGTGATGGAATTTCACGAAAGCTCTGGCCTTCCCAGTCCGGATGGAAATATCAGCTTTCTTGAGAACGCCAGGACTGATACAGTTGCCCAGGTAGACAAATTTGTCTACTACCTCAATCGGCTCATGCACAAGCATCAGGTTAGGTTCCGAACCCACCCAGTCTTGCAGTAGCACTTTACACTTTGCAGGTGTGAAGCGCATGCAAAACCGTGAGGCAGAATTATTTAGATTGTTTAATATTGTTTGCATTACCACGATGTCAGATCCACGAAGAGCTATATCGTCTGCGTAGTCGATATCTCTGATCGAACACCCTGGGAGCACTTTGACCACATAGGCATTAGAGACTGGTAGTGAGTCTTCCATAATCGTATCACTGACGAAGTTGAAGAGAAAAGGTGAAGGAACACAGCCTTGCCTGACACCACTTCATGTGGCGAACTCAGGTGAGAGCTTCCCGTAGACCTTCACACGTCCGTGGGATTTGACAGCGCCTTAAGGAGGGTCAAGAATTTATGGGAGACCTTTTTGCTCCACAGACACTGCCATAGTGCCTGATGGTCCAGAGGGTCGAAGGCTGCTTTCAAGTCAAGGAAGACCACCATTGTTGGTCTCAGGAAGCAGTGTCGCCTTTCCAGAATCTGGCGGAGGGTGAAAATACGACCGATGCATCCTCTTGCAGGGCGGAACCCAGCTTGGTTTTCACAGATCTATCTCTCCCTCTGTCCAGTCAACCTTCGAGGGACAAGACCAGAGAGGACCTTCGATGCCACAGCTACCAGGTTGATGCCACGGTGGTTTTCACATGGCGTCCCTGTACACCTTTAAAAGAGAGGAATAGCTGTCTACATGCCCCATTCTGTGGGCACTTTCTCTTCACTCCATATCATACCGGTGAGCTTTGTTAGATAGGTCACCAGGGATTCTACGTTTTCTTTGAAAAAGGCTGGATGCAGAGGCTGTGTTGTAGGAGGCCAGCTGAACTGTTCTTCCAAGTGTTTGGTCCATCTTTGCAGTCGACGTTTTTGCGAGTGAATTAATGAGCCGCCTTTTCCACTTATCGTTTCACTAACCGTTGCTTTCTTAGGACCGGTCAGTCTTATCAATTGATATGGGGCACGGTTGTTTCCGGTAGCAAAAGCCTTTTCCATCCTCCGAGCTTTCGATGTCCACGATAACTCTCAGGCTTCCATTAGACTCTTCACTACTTGGAGCTTGCGCCGTCGTACTCGTTGCCCGCTGGGACAGATTTCCAACATCATTCAGGACGATATCCAGTGGTCATTTGAATTTATCGGTGAAGTCAGATAGATAGCACTGAACGCCGCTAGCATAGCTCCTTTCACATTTTCCCATGCTTCAGCCACGTGCTCGCTACCAGTGTAACGTTGTGTACTGTTGATGAAGCATGCAACTAGTCTATTGTCCGGTGTCCTGACCCCGCCTCCGTATCTGACGGAAGGAAATTATGGAACCATTGTGCACCGTTCATTTATAATTGTTTAATATTCAAGGAAAATCCAGGAAAGTTCAGGAAGGCGCTTGGGAATATGTGCGTATTAGATGTTTACTTTCGGGTCTAAAAACTTGTGGCTTCTTTGTTCGTGTTTGCCTATAAATTAATTTACTGTAGAAAGTTTTTGTGCTAGCTCAGATTGATACTGTTGAGCTCTTTTCAAGAACCACGCGGAGGGTTCGAACGAGCCAGGGGAGGTCAAGCAATGACTTGGGGCGACGTATGAGAGCCAGTACCAGCAAGCTCAGCTGCTCTGGTCATTGCCTTCTCCCCGGATTGCGACCGAGAGATGGGATACAACAATGGTTAGAGACATTGTCCCAGTCAGGCGCTGAACGGTGCGCATACATCCAGACTTTTGCCTTCATTGTGTAGCTTCGCCTCCTAATCTCCTCAATGAAAAACCCACTGACAACCCTATATTGACGCCTCAATTATATCATCTACCGCCTTTAATGTGCAGCTGTTTACCCCACCTACCAAAATCATCGGTGGACGGACTTCTGGCAGCTCTAACTACTCTACGGAAGTACGCGGTTTTTACAGCTGAAGATGATGGTGATGATGGTGTCGATGATGATGATGATGATGATGGTGATGTAAGCGTGCGATTCATGGTTAAATCCCACCGGGGGGAAAGGTTATCTCAGACAACTGGAGTTAGTTGATAATACTGCCCATTTTCAAAACGGGTACTCGAAGTGAATATATTAACCACAGGGACGTCGTTTTGACTCCCGTTTTAACGAGGCATCTAGTGTCATTGGTTCTTCGTCGTCTCACGCTGGCACGGTGAAACTTGATTCGTGGGCATAAAGATGGATTTTAATCGGGTAAGGGCCGCGTCGACCACATCTGCACGCTCCGTCAGATAGTAAAGCAGCGCCATATGCACAGACGACCCACAATCTTAGGGCTCCTTGACTTCCAGGGCTCTTTCACTTCTGTCGGCCCGTCTGTTCTACTAACTGCACTTGCTCAAAAGGGGAGTGTCCGATAAGTTTGTGAACCTAATATTGTCCTTATATTTGCATAATGCTTGGCGTGTGTATGTGGTGAGTTGTCTAAGAGCTTCCGCTCTCTCCGTTCGTGTCATTGGTGAAATAGCGAGGCGAACGCTGGAAGGTCTTTGAAACCCCGGTTTTCAGATCTTTTCCTTCTCCATCTTGAGTACGCAGATGACGTCGTGCTCACTATTGGAAACTAGGACCGGGCACAAACTCTGGGGAATAAACTGACCACCACCAACATCACTTGCAGCAATCATGCAGCAGTGTAACCTTGCGCCTTCAAAGTGCATAGTCGTGCTTCAGAACGTGCAGTCTCTGGAGATGCCCCTTGCAATTCAAGGAGAAACACGATGCTGTGTTATCTGTTTTGGCTCTGACAGTGTCGTTTAATGAGAGCAGTACAGGAGGCGAGAATGTCAGGCGTGCCGAACTACCGCACATTCCGTTACCAAGCCACCCCCCCCCCGAAAGCGACCGAATTCGGTATTGAACCAACATAGCAACTATGATGGAAGCTCCGTCTTATGTTGGTGGCTATGCAAGGTTATTCCGCCCCGTGCGACAAACCCGCGGAAAACCACTGCCTGCTCAGTCCACTGTAGGCACTACAGAGCTCGAGATAGCTCGGTGGTTAAGGCGCGAACTTACTTATCAGAAGGTCTGTAGTTCGAACGCAGCCCCGGCATCTCGACTGCTGCTGGCAGTATCTCAGTCCTTGTGATTCCTTAGGTTGGCATGGCTGCTGATGCCACAGCTGAATGACTATTGTTTTTATTAATATTGATCACTGCATCTGGCGAAATCGCTCCCGATACCAGCAAAAACCTTTCTGGTGGGCAGGACATTTTAAGCAACTCCCTAATCGCACGCATCACTGTACGCCCACATCCCCCAGTGAGTCCTTTTTTGCGTAGAACTTTGGCAATGACTCCCCAGCAAAAGAACGACTGACAGAGATCGGTTTTTTGGAGAACTGCTTCTGGTGAGGATAGCATCACTGCAGAGTTGTATATGGCATGTAAAACCGCCCTTCTCGCGCCGGTATCTGGATTGTTCTGTTCAGTCTTGGAGCACCTCTATTCTTCCACGGTTTTGCTCTGTTTGTGCCAACTGTTGTTCCATAAGCATATTGGATATGACTTCTAAGATACTTCGCTTGCAAAGGACACACAGGCACCCGCCAAAATCAGGTAGGCTTTTGCTCAAGAAAAGGTTCCGTCCACTCTACGCCATGCGTACTTCGTCGACTTCAGGGTAGCGTTCCACTCTGTGAATCAAGAAGCACTGGGAGACGTGTTGGAATCAAACAATGTCTCTGCGAAGCTTATCAGGTTGTTGATGTCTTATTAAGGGGCCACGAGGGCACGCATCCGTATGTATGACGAAGAATCATCACCCTTCGAGTTGTCGTTGGAGATTGGACACCAGTGGGCGGCATCCCCCATACTTTTCAGCTTTGCGATCGATTGGATAATCCACCAAGCTGTCGACGAACACCGTGAGGTGGAGGTTTCTACAGAATGTATCGATTACGAACCTCGGGTTCGCAGATGACTTAGTTGTCCTCGCTGTAGATCACCCTGGTCTACACCGGATCCTCCCGTCACGAAGAGATTGAACCTTACAGTGTTGTAACGGTCTATGTGTTTCCGTGACTCATGGAATTATGCTGGGTGGTGGGAGTGTCTGTGCGACACTCACGGAGTCTCCCATACCAAGTTGGTCGGTTGTTAGGGGTCTGACCAACCAAACATAGTGCTCTAGTTTTGGATATTGGAACACGTGTGGCAACTCGTATCTTTTTACAATGCAGTGTACTGACATTTCCCGCCAAACAACACACTGCCTTGTGGTCTGGATTTCGAGCCAAAGGTTTTGGATGAGAAAATCAATTATCCTTCTTTCTAGGTTTGGGCGCCCTGGCAGCATCCAAGCCCGCAACTAGAAATACTGTCATGCCATATCGGCCTTGGTGTCATCAGCCGAGTCGTCTTACTTACTGCATACAGCAGGACGGGTAAGCGATAACAGGCTAATGCTGACGTCTCCCTTCTTCCTCTCACATACTTTCCCTTCCCCACCCCATTAATGGCACTCTCCTCGTAAACCAATTTGTTAGGACTGACGACCCCATTTGTCTTGCATCAGTGTTAACCGCAACATTTGCGGGTCAGTCGTCGCTGACAGCCTCAGAAATCTCAATCAATCTTCAAGCTTCGACGCCCTCTTTATATGATCGCTTTCAATACCTGCACTCTAAAACTAGCGGGACAGCAGGCTGCTCTTGCTCTTACGCCGAAATCGCTTGACCTTGATATGTGCCACCTATAAGAAACAGTAATCCACAATCAAGGCGCAATCATGGAGCCAACCGCCCCATCACTCTACTCGCTTCCAATTGCGCACCTCTGGCACAATTCAGAGGCTGCTGCGACAGGATGTGCAAGGTTCAACATCGTTCTAAGTCAAAGGACGGTAAGATCCTTGCTTGGCTGAGTACCCGTTGGTAGTCGCTTCTGTGCAGTCCGTCTGGCAACGTCTGTGAAGGAGCCTCACAAGCGGGAAGTTAATCGTTGTCTGTTTGTCGTATCTGCTTACGTCGTTACACACTGTAGCGCTGACATTTTCAAGAACAATTCTTATGATGCCTGACCTTTTATGGCGGGCTAAAAGCTCAGATGTGGTTGTCGAAGATTTAATGCACAAATGGGATGACTTAGGGTATATGAGAATGATTTGGGTGGTCGACCATACAATGTGTTGCGATACTGACATTGTACCGACTGAAACATGAGGCGGCCCGGTTCAGCACGTTCACTAGAAGGAGAACATCATAAACGAGAGATTCAGCTGGGATCCAGTCGGATAGAAACCAAACTGGTATGCGAAATGAGTGTATTTTACTCATTTTGGTTCAAGTAGAATATAGAATTGAGGGAAACTCGGGAACTGCACCTACCTGATGAAACCTAAGAAGGGCAAAACCGGTCGTGGGCTGTCGAAGAGTTTTCACCAACCTTATGAGTAATGTGTTATATACGGGGAACTCTCCAAAAGCTTTCTAACACGAAATGGTGTTCATCAATTGTGCCCACTCTCTCCATTCCTATTCACCTTCGTGGTCGATGAGATAACGAGACACGCTAGAAGGTTTTCAAACAGCTAGTGACAAAATCCCAATCGATCTGGAGTAGGCAGACGATATCGTCATCATCATCAAAAAGGAAAAGAAGACACCAGTTTTAGGTGAACTAACCAAAGTCACGCCGTCCTTTGGCACGCGCTTCGCGCCCACGAAGTGTAAGGTCATGCCTCTGAACATGCATTCACTGAGCACGCCACCTACCATCCAAGGAGAGGCATTTTAAGTTATGGATCGCTTTATGCGTCTTGCAGTTCTGTAATTTCCAATTGTAGTGTGCCAGACGAAATCAATGCACGAATCGTTAAGGATGGGATCACGTTTGGCAATTTGGGTCGGCAAAACAGCATTTCCCTGAATCTTAAGGGAAGTATGTATCGGGCCAAATCACGGACTGTTTTGTTTTGTTTGACACCTGCTCTTTGCGATCAGCGGAACTCAGGCGTGTCCGACTGCTGTCTTCTCAGAGCCTTAGGTCGAGTTGGTTGGTACCAATGAATCCGCAGAGAGACAATTACAAAACCGGTATTCGGTTGTGCAACAAGTCTTCGGTCGAAGAATGCCTCCAGTACCAGAAGTCGGGAAGATTCGTTCATGTATTGTTCATGTAGACTCACATTTTTCCGAAGACAGTGCTGTTTTCTATGCCCAGTTCAAAATGGCACAAGCAGAGAGACGGGCAACGTTTGGTTATGAAATTGATTGTGGAATGTCTGGGTACTGTCGTCGCGACTCGCCTTCGAGGATGAGGCCCACCGGGTCTTCCCTGTGCATGTTTGGAGACGCTGCAGAATATGGCTGCCAATCTATGTGAGTGGTCTTGTCGTCGGTTTCTATCCAGGTTGTCTGAATGAGTGTCTGGAAGCGTAGACACATCAGGAGGATAGTAGCAGGTGAATGCGATGTCCTTTCCGCATCCACTTTTCTTCTTTTCACGACACGGTTGTACGGCGAGGGATCCCTGTTGGACACTAGTTTTTTGATGTCGTTGATGATGATAATGGTGATGATAACATTTCCGAATTCGAGCTGTATACTGTGAGAGGAGGCGTCTGAAATCCTGGGCTTGGTCACACTAGTCTTTGTCCCAGCCGTTGAGTGCAGTCCTGACTGGTTTTCCTAAGTGCAGGTTCCGGGCTTCGTTGAGGGGTCATTATCTAACCAAGCGCCTCTGAATGTTTGTAAAGACAGCATTGAATCTGACATTTTAAGTACCGATATTGACAGGTGGTGTTGATACGTTGCGTTGCGTATTTCGGAGAATGAACCAACCTGTAAAAGCAGACAAAACGTAGTCTGTGGGATCTGCTGACGACGCAACAGAACACCATTTGGTATCGGATAAAGATGGGCATCTAGTAATGGTTACATCTTTCCTAGGTTACCCGGAAACCTCAAAGATTTTCTTGTTAACCTGTAATCTTTCAGATACATATCAGCAAATGTTTGACCGGTTTATGCGGCTAGAAACAAATAACGACATTCGTCTGTAGGTTCTACTTTCAGTTGTGCGCATAGTATAACCGTATGTTTTGCTTGTTTTGTGGGGTGAGAAAAGTCCACACAATCTCGCCCTTATAGATGGACACTGCAGTGTTTCCGTCCTCCTTCCATTATGATACCCCTCCTTTTTCTTCGTCTTGATTTGAAGTGTTTTGATTGGACATCTTTTCGGTCCGAATAATTGAGTGGAAACGCTCTAGCTGTGATTCGTTGGCGCTTCACGTGACCGTCTGTTCAGCAAACCAAATGGTGCACTTGGGCTTTTTACGTCGCTGATTCCATTGAATTCGATCGATTTCAGTTCAGCATCAAGGAAACGAACTACAGCTTAACCTATTTTGTTTTCCTTCCAGGCGCGAGCTTGATTCTCATTGCCTGTCGCCAACGGTGGGTTCTCTGTTTTGGAAAGCGAATTGTGCGCCAAACCAATGTCTGTACCTCGTATTCAAAGCTCCAGTCTTCGGTGTAAAAATGATTGTGGGTTCTATGGAAACCCATCGTGGAATGGCTACTGTTCTGTTTGTTATCGGGAAACCTATCTTCAGCATAGCTTGTCTCGGAACCTCACAGCCAATATCACCTCAGTGTCCTCACAAGCCTTCTCCAAGTTCGAGGCGAAACGTAAGCAGCTTGCTGGGAAGGGTGCTAATACATTGAAAAATATATTCCGGTTCACTAAAGGTACGCTATCTTTAAAGCAACTTACATATTCCAGATGGCCTACGAGACAAAAGTTCAAATCTTCCAGAGGAGTGTTACAATGCGGCTGATGCGTTCAACACCTTTCTCGGCACACTGAAGGGGACTGTTAGTGCCGATGTTTCCCGTTTGGTTTGCTATCTCTTAGTTATCGGTTAGTTCCCTGTTTAGATTTCCAAGCTCCTTGAAGAACTGGAAACAATGGGCGGCTCTCATATTGACCAATACTCGCTGGTTATACAGAATTTTTATCAGAACATGGCTGAACGAATCTCCAAATCACCGCTCTATTCGGTAAGTGTTCGTATGCTTCGAAATTTCCACTTCCGATTTCGGAACAAAGCCTATTCGGCAGCAGCATAGAAACAATGGGCAAAAAAATTGATGTTCTATTGCAGGTTCCCATGTCCCATGCGCTTAGTTTGGTTAGAGGAGGCAGATACCAGTAGTTGCAAGGATAACTTCGTATATACCGTTCAAGTTTTTTTCACAATCATTCGTTCCTTACAGTGTCGCGGAGATCGGTTTGTCCATTGCGAACTGATGTTTGTATTGGCCCCTTTGAAGCAACTTTTAGCTGCCTAAGCACGGAAAACTGGACGTCGTCCCTGAAAGTTATTGGGCTATGGTGATCTATGCTCACAGAGTCTCATTCCTGATTGGTCGGTGGACGTGTTACTGCTAGCACAAATAACACGCAAGCACAACATGTAAGCACCTGCATTACCGCGCTCGTGTGGTTCTCAGTGATGATGATACACATCAAGTAAGAGTTGTATAAAAACTACGGTGGGTGGAAAAGCGTGGAAAAGCCTCACCCTATTTTGTTTATGGACACTTAATAGTCCTTCTATGTTCTATGAGACGGATTCATACGCCGACTATGAATTTTTGTTTCTATCTTTTTGTTTTGTTATCATTTTGCAATCTGGCTTGTTGTTTCTCTTATAGATAATGTGTCGATGAGTTACGGTGGTTCCGATGTCCCGCGGAACAGTAATTCAGTGAGGAAGGGTTAGGTGGTGAAACGCTTCCCTTTCATCGGTAGACAGATTCCAAGCTGGTCGAATCAGCCCTAGGGTTGAAAATTTCGTTTGCTGTAAGAGTAATCTGGTTTGCTCCATAGCACAGTGCCACAGATGGCTATGTTTCAGATGATTCGCAATCTCAATGGTCACAAAATTGTGGATGAACAACAAATGCAAAATTTTCGTAGGTTCTCAATTAGTCGTTGGTTTTGTTTGTGACGAACCAATTACCATGGGCCTTATTGTGTTGGTAAAGTAAACGCAGCAGGGAGGGATCCGTTGAAAGAGTTAACCAGTCCGCATGGACAGGACAACACACCATGCCTGATGACACCATCTGTTGTCACGATCTTCCCCGCCATTGTCAATCAGACAGATGTCACAATTAAACCATGAGGTATTAAATAATACTAGTCACCCTTCATAAGGTTGTTGAAAACTCTTCACCTGTGCACGACCGGTTTCGCCCTTGTTTGGGCTCGTCCGGTAGGCGTAACCGTCAAACTTACGTCCTACTTGAACCCAAATTGCACGAATTTCGACTTGTACGCTCATCTGCATACCAGTTTGGTTTTGACGGGTGACTCACTTGCAACCCAGCTGAATCTCTGGTTTATGATGTTCTTAATCACCAAATAAGCACATTAGGTTGATTAAAAACATCATAAAGGAGAGATTCAGCTGGTTTCCAGGTGAGTTTCCCGTCAAACCAACTTGGTATGCAGCACAGCACGTGCTTGAAATTGAACGACGACAGGTGGGAAAAGGCTTGATAGGCCCGAGCTACGATCCTATTCGTGACACTCCACTACTTTTGTCACGTTCGAACGTGTGCCGTGCTTATGAAAATCAGTCGTGGTGCTTTAAGCCTTCTTGTCCAATCGGCTTTTTATACCATTTGAACTAGTCTGGTGGATACTTGAGAGGCTATTTTACGAGATGATGAGAACCCACGACAGCGGCCTGTGAAAAAACAGTTTTTGATAAACGGCACATTCACACCATTTGCAGGGAGACTTTGTTTGGTACTCTCCAAGCATCTAGCTGCCAATCTAGTTTCACGTAGTTTCTTTCACTCTCAAGCTTGTGCATACTTTTCTGCGTCTTGGCCAAGGTAGCAAACCACCTCCAACTAACTGAACTTAAAACGAATTTCCTAATGCATCCACTACACGGATTTTCATCAGCAATTTAATCGCGCTTCAAGCATTCCTTTTTCCGTCAACAACATTTCAGGGTCTAGTTCAGTCGACCTCTGACAAGTTAATGTCTGCCATCGAACGGTTTCTAACCACTTGGATATACTGTTGGGCTTTCGCTTCTCCAATCACCGATGACGAATCGGTGGATTTGAAGCTGCAAGAAAAGATTCGTTCATTGCACTGGATCACCCCACCCCTCCTTGACTCCCCCATCAATCCCAGATCGCCGGCAGAATTGGCGGCACTGGATAATGCCACATTTGGTAAGCACCAGTGCGTAATCCACTCAGGATATCATCCATACTTAATATTACGCTGTTCATGCTCCACCATATTTGTAGTGGTCTGGTTTCAGTAAGAGTGTAATTAAACCAGTGAAAGTTGTTGTTTTATGGTTTTGCCCCTTTCATATGCACTTGTTTTTAAGGTGTTTTTCACACCGTCGGGGTCTGAATTTGCATTGGTCATGAAGCGAGTATCATTCGCCGCCCCTTTCCTTTTTTTATATATCTGCTGTTATATTCGATTGTACCTGGGGTTGTCAGATAGCCAAGTCCGCGACAATGCCAGAAGTGACGCTTTGCAACCATCGCCCTTCCAGATTGTCTTAGCACACTGAGAAATTCGATGTGCTAGGCCCGCGGCGTTGCTAGGAGACACTTTGGTTGTTGGTCTGTTCGCCGAGCTTGGCAGTTAGATTGCAAACGTTTCATCACCAATCGAAGTGACATCGTCACTGCGGGGTTGAGTGGGTAGATTCCTCTTCTGCCTGCACCTATATAGTTTCTAAACGGTACCTAGTAACTCTAAAGTGATTGGTTGGTTCGGAGGTGGTTTTCGCGTAATTTGTCTGATCGGCTTGGAATCTGAGCTGCGTTGTGACTCCATTTCCATTTATCTGGTTGTTTCGTTGGTCGCCTTCAATTCGACAATTCAATTCCTCCGTTGTGATTGAGCCGCCTCCTTGCTTTGTGGTCTGATTTCCTTTCACTTGATTGGTTGATTGAACAACCTCTTTAGTGGCTTCTTCTTTAATCCGATTGGTCCATTGGTTGTCGTTAGGCTGTTTGGTTTCCTATGTGGTTCAGATTCCCGCAACCGTGTAGTTCTTTTGTTCGTAGCGGCCGACAGATTGGGTCGATATCGATGTGTTTTTTGCGTGGAGTACCACGCCTCGGCAAATTCCCGCTCCCCTTTAGTTCTTGCGTGAGCAAGTATGTGAACATCACCCCAATTGAACTGATATCCTTCTCCGCTTTCTTGAGAGGAAACAAGTGACATTGGGTCATGTCTCCTACTGGCAAGCTTCTTTTCGTGCATACTGGTGGCAAGTTTTCTTCCAGTCTGGTCAAAGTAGTGTGTCGCAGTCGGCACATTGAAGTTTGTGTATTTTATTCGTCTTCTTCATTGCATGCCGTCTTCTCTTTAGTTTCGAGGGGGTTCTTCTCAACGTGAAGGCGACTGTTATTCCATATTGCCGTAAATACTTTGCAGTCATTTCCTTGATGCTGTTGACATACGGAAGCGTAATCCTCTCTTCTGGTTGTTTTAGCAATGTAGCCTGGTGTTGATTTTGCAAGCATTTCTATATGAAGTTCCTTGGGTAGCAATGATATTGGGGTATCTGATAAAGTCTTCGTTTTTCTTGGGTCTTCGTCTTTGTTTTGTTGCATTGTGTTTCGATCCGTTTGAATGGGGTTCGAACACAGCTTCGTTTGTGACAATTTGGACGGTTGCTAAAGTAGTTCAGAGTCTAGTCCGTGTACGTTTCATGTATACTTCAGTTTGCAGTTGGCTGTCCGTTGTCCTTGTGACGAGCATATCTAGAAACGCCAATTTGTTCTTCTCCGTTCCCATTGTAAAGTGGCTGTCGGGAAACATGTTGTTCAGCAGTTGGTTTGCTCGTGACAGTTCATTTTTCTTTTCGATGGCAAGTGTGCCATCCACATGTACCCATATTTTCGGTTTGACATCTGGTAGCACAATCCTCTCCATTACACTGTAATTTCCTCAATGAATCCAGTGATTGGTGATCCCATTGGAGCTCCTTTGAGTGAACGAAGCGAGTGCCACAATAATAAAACGACAGAGATCCATAATGCGGCTATTTTCCATCAACTGACATCGATTTGGGTCCACACTTTTACTAATCGGTCCGGACTGCGTAAAGGATTCTGTTCAGAACTCTTGTATGAAACCATTACAAAACATTGACACTCGCGGAATCGGACTTATCCCATCTGGGCCGCATCCTGCTAACTGGCAATGTGTAGTGCTCTCTTACCCTAAGAATCGTAGAAAAATGTGCTGAATGTCCTTATTGGCAAAAGCTTTTCAGCAACCGTGGGGATGCATCTTGGTTTGTGAAGAAACATATGGTCAAATTAAGCTGCTTCCAAATTGACTGAAAATTTAACGATGGATCACTGCTATTACATGAATAATACACTTGACCGGCTAACTTGCAACTGGCTAGTGGCGTATCAGTGGACGTTGTAGTATACGGTTTGTTACCGTTTGTTGAGTACTAATTGGGAGTCTTGTTGAGCACGCCGTGCATGGTAGTGGCTACATAGATGTTTCGTTGGTATTCGATGTAGACCTACCCTGATGTCGTTCGTCAAATGCTCGGTATCAAACTTTTTCTCCAGAAGTGCGAGATTCTTCCGTTTACGTAAATTACGCTGGGAACCCGTTGGAATATCTCGCTTCCACATTAGAACATCTTTAGACTCTGATAGGGAAATTTTGTAGTTTCTCTCAGGTCGTGTGAACAATGATGGGATACTGGGTAAGTTGAAGCAGAATGTGGATGCAGTTGTATGTGAACCAGTAGAATGCGTTTAATGTGGTCTGAAACCGCGTCCTTTAAAAAGCAGAGGATGAAAAGTTTTGTAACTCGGTAATCAATTCCCGTGGTCTCCGATAAGTATGTGTAGTTAACCCTCCCCGTTGAAGATGTGTGGAATGCTAACCCGGCCCCCAGAATGGAGGAGCACCCACCAATTCTTACACTGCCGCATTAACCGTGTTCCCTTAGAAGCTGTCGCCCATAAACACGTGTGCTGAATCTGATTGATCTTGACCGATACCGTGACAGTAAACAAACGGTCAGTTTCACACAGGTTACGCTCATCGTAGGTTACGCATACATCGTAGCTTTATTAGTGAAGAATTATTTACACCTTGCTTAAGTTCACATTCCTCTGTCTCCGGATCAGTGAATAACTGTGAATTCCTTATTCAAACCTTAACAGTCGGGTTTCCAATTATTAGCTGGACTAGAAAACTACGCTGCTTAACCGAGTATAATGTAGGTTTTTAGTAACCTAATGGCTTTTCCAGCATCACGATTAGATTTCGCTCATGCCCACGGGGCTTGAAACTCAGGGCGACTGTTTCATCGATTGAACAACAATATGGTGTATATTGGGAAGATCCTTATAGCCGATAGCACGCCAGTCTTCAATATGGATGCTTCACTGTGCACAACCATATTTTTTTTCAAACAGAATAAAATTGGATGTATAAGGTACCTGCTACTGTCCTGCCGAGTTGCCTAGGCTTCCAGATACTCATTCAGACAATTTGTATAGTAACTGATAGCCATATCTCGCAGTGTCTCCAAACATGCACAGGGAAAATCACGCGAATTTCATCCTGGAAGGCGAGTCACACGGACAGTACCCAGCGTTTTCATAATCAGTTTCACAATCCTCTGCCAAGTCAAACATCTCCCGTCTCTCTACTTGTGCCATTTTAAACTGAGCATAGAAAACAGCACTCTCTTCGGAAAAATGTGATCCTAAGTGCACAATGCATGAACGAATCTCCGCGGCTTTTGGTGCTAGACGCATTCTTCGACCGAAGACTTTTTTGTACAACCGAACTCTTGTTTTGTAACTGTTTCGCTGCGCCTTCGTTACTACCAACCTACACGAGCTAAGGTTATGGGACAGCAGCTATGGAGGTTCATCGTCTAGCCGAAAGATAGCAGTTGTCCGCGATCCAGTGGTCGAGGCCTCCTTCATTTTTGAAGGTGGTTGCGCCCTTCGACAAATACACTCATTTGTATATCAATTTGGTCTTCACTGGATACTCACCTGAATGATATTATTCAACTGAATTTGCTGCACAAACGCCGTCTCGTGTTCTTTAGACATTCCTCTTCCATTTCCTTAGCCTTCCCTGTTACCCAGGTCTCATCGTAAGCGCTCTCACTAGGTTTCAGTTGACTGATAATTCGCCGGGCAATCGGTGGGAACGTTCCTCCTTGAATGAGGCTGACCTTGTCATACTGCAGGTGAAACTCCCGGGATTGTGGAAAGATGTAGCGATCTCTTTCCTGTGCGAGCTAACATTCAACAGCAGTGCAGCTGGGTGAGAGTCCAGATGGTGGTTCTGACCAATTCGTTTAAGTTCTGGATCTACGCGGCCCTCTCTTGCTACGCTAGTTGTCCTCCCCTTATTGGGCACTGGGAAGCGAAGGGAGAAGCGACTTCATACGATTACATCATCAGAACCTACACTGATGTCCTAAAGTGAACGACAGTCAGTTAATGCACGCCGTCTGCAACTGATGGCGATGTGGTCACTTTGAACGCGTGGCTGATGCGCTATTGGAGGGCATCATGTAGTTAGACGATTCCGGAATTTGGTACGGCATAGATACCGTCTGAGTTCAGCCTACAGCTGAAACATTCGTTCGCCGTTTTTCGTACTTACCGATTCCAATCCGAGTTCAGCACCCAGTTTAGTCCTAGACACGATAAGTTTGCCCAGTTATTTATTCAAAACTCCAGCAAGCGCAACAATATATGTTTCTAGCCCACCTTAATGAGGCATTCAAAACGTTATGAAAATGGTCTTTGATGGTGTCAAAGGTATAGTTTGTTCGGCGTAAGCAGACACGAGAAACAGACAAGGATGAACTTCCCGTTTGTGAGATTCCTTCATGGATGTTTCCAGACGAACCACATGGATGTGACTGTCAAGAAATATCCAGTCAGGCAAGAACCTTTTCACCCATCGAATTAGAATGATGCCGACGACTGTACATTCTGCCCGGCGCTTCTTGTGGATCGCCAGAGGTGGACAGACGGATGCGAATGGAGAGTGAGTGAAGTTAGGCCAACAAGTGTGTTTGGGTCTTGCGTTCTTGTTTCCGGTACACAGTGTACGCCAGTTTCAAGTGAGTCCGCTGTAAGATCATGAGCAGCCTGGAAGTCATCTAAACCGGATGCCAATGTTCGAAGATGGTGCGGCTAGGACCGATGCAAAACTAATCGGGTCGTCAGACCTAACGGTTGGGCCTACAAGTTCTAGTGTTTCTAGTGGCTTGCTGTATACAGCAGGCAAGGCGACCCGACTGAAGACACCATACTATGGTTGATTTGTCGTGAGATTACTTCTGTTTGTGGGAATTATGCTTGTACGCTGTCTTCGATACTGCCAGAACGCTCAAACATGGACAGGAAGACAACCAAGGTCCCCAGCCTTTGGCTCAAAAGCCTGACCACAAGGCAGGGTTGTTTGGCAGGAAATGCCAACGTATTGCATTCCTTAAAGAACAAGTCGCCACTCATTTTCCAACCAGAGACCTCTAACGTTGACCAACCTCGTACAGGAGGCTCTGCGAGTGTCACAGGAATAGTGCAGTATATTTCAGTGGGCCACGGAGGCGCACAAGCCTCACAGCACTCTCTTCGTGGTGAGGGTAGACGACTTAGTTCACCGATGTTTTAAATGTACTGTTTCTTCAGCAAGAATTCCGCAATGCACACTCAGTATTTGATAGGAATAAGCAGTCCATTCCGCTTAGGCTAACGGTGCCTATACGAAATAATTTACCGAGCAAACTCCCCGAAGTGTTTGAGGTGAACCGCATCCACTTAGAACTAGAGGACATTCCTATGAGTTGGAATGTAATCGCCCATATGAATCTACCGAAAACAGTAGCCAATCAGTTGCTGTTTCCCGATAACTCTTTCAGAGCGTACTCTATGTAAACGGTGGAAGGCATTGGAACGTGCGTGAAGTTCTCGTACTCACTGTGACTCAAAGTGGTACGCTCGTTACCAAGGCCTGGGACTGCTCCATCTAATATTTTTAAATAGAAGCTTTCGAACATGGAAGGCTGGCCAGGTTTTAGTATCCAGCAAAAATAATTTAGTTATATGGATGACACCGTTATCTCCACTAAAGTGTATCAGATCTTTAGATTTTATCCTTACCTCAACTGGAAATCCTGGTATGGAGATAGTCTGTTTCGAGAGCACTGCCGTTCTTGAACTGTATGGCACCTATGACCGGTTGAAGTCTAAAGCCAACGGATACTAGTACAATTTCGAACTAATTATCGGCCGTTTTTGAGGTGTGTCCTCTGATATGGCCTATTCACTGTTCACCCTAGTAAGGACTCTATGCACAGAGGTGGACCGACATACTAGATAGCTAGCTAGTCTGACATGCATCAGTTAAGAAGAATACTGGCAATTCTAGCAAGATCCAATAGGGAATGGACCATGACAGCTGTTATATCAAACTTCAGGGACACGTGAACTCATCGAAGCATCCTAAATATGATTGACTTAAGGATAATGTTCCAGAAGGTAAACATTGTCCATCAGTGGTGCAAATAAATGATCGCAGTAGACAGAACCGGGAATCCACGGGAAGTGAGAGTGAAAAGTGTGCTCATGACAGTGGTGAGCTAATCATAAACGACCTTGTTCAGTCTTCCCGGTCAACCCTCTTATGTCATGGTTCGTCTGATTCCTTTTACACAGTATACGCCTCTGTGGAATAGAATGTGTGGGCGTTTTCTAAAGTCGATCAGTGGAAGATACCGTCCAACTGCAGCGCACCTTTTCGCTCCATGGCCGCTATGCCGTCCATTTTTTGGAGGCAAAGCCAATTCAGTCCACTATCCGGCATTATACCATGTCAACATTTTACCACAACTCCCATTGCACATCGCTGATGCACCGGACAGACTTGAAGTATAGACTATTTTCAATTTTCTTTTGCCCACTACCAACTTTGTGCGTATCCGTCTGCTACCCACTTGGTCAGTAATCCCGGTGGCAGCGATCAATCAATAACATTCTGCGTGAATGGCTCTCAGGGTAGTGTCGCCTTCTAGTGTCACGAACTTAAGAGGAATGTACAGTCTCATGTCTGCTGATGTGCGGAGCTGTTCCTCCAAGTTGAAGTGAGGCGCTTCCTTTGATGGGAATTGTACAGATCGATGTTTTCCCAAAAACAACATGCCTTTCCTTTTCACTGAGTCCACGTGCATGCAGCATTTTGAATATTACCTAGGTGGTTAGCTTAATTTTTTCTTGGTAGAATGAAGTACCTATATTTTATCGCCAGTGTGCACGTGAATTTTTAAATGAGTGTGCCTGGTGAGGTGGCCTCTGTTGCAGATAAGTCATCCGTAAACCCGTGCGATTGTGGAATCCTCTTTCCGGCCTGTTTATCTTGCCTTTTCTGTACCAACTCCCACAAGAATAATGTGACTTTCGTTTCATACATAAGTTTAACTTTTTATCAGAGTTTGCAATTTTCGCATTGTCAATTTTCTGTTGATGAGCCCGTCATTTGGCACCCTTGTTTTGGGTAATTTTTGCCCTGACCTAACCCAATTCCGCCGTGACCATAAATCATTCCCTTATCCGAAGATGAATCAATACTGCAACCTCCTCATATATTTCAACGTTCAGGCCGATGTACGATCCTGATTGAAAGTACTTTCGGTTTACACGTTAAAAGACTGAAGCCAGTCGCGGCCATAACTAACGTCCCTCTGTGACCTTTTCAAGTCAAGTGAGGCTTGTCGCATTATTCTGTGATATGGTAGTAGTCGTGTAGTCGTTCAGCTGTAACCCTATCGGTACCTAGGTACCATTCTACCCGAGGGGAGCACGGTGGCTGAGATGCTGTCAGGTTGCTCAAGACTAGACGAGAACAGTCGAGATGTCCGGGTTGGTTTCGAATCACGTACCTTCCAGTTTGTAAGTTCGCGCCTTAAACACAGCTCTCTCGTGCTCTGTGATATACCGAATCACCATTAGTGGTTAATAGGTTTCCGAAGTTGACAACGCAGTCGTCTTCAAAGGATATTTCCACCCAGTGGGACATTCAGTTTACTTAACGATCCCTCGGAGCAGATGGCGAACCAGCGAAAATGCTAGTGACCCAGTGGCCTCAACTACTCAGAGTGCAACCCATGAGGAGAGATATTCGGGAGACACATAGAGCCCTCCTCTAGTAAACAACCCACCTCCAGGACATCGTAGAGAACACGTTCTATGGGAACTGGATATTTTACCTGAACATTCAAACTTTTCATCATTGACCATTCACTACACTGTCACCTGTTGCCCTTAGCTGTGCCGCTTTGTGATCCGTGGTTGGATCCTTTGTCATTCCCATCCGGTGCGAAGTACGACTGGTTTGCGACTGAATATAGGTCTAACCTTTTCATGAAGGCGGGGACTTCTAACATCGGAGATGTGTCAGCTCAACTTTGCTTGCGATAGTCAGTCGTCCTATGGATATTGCATATAATATAGTGTACGTATCTTGAAGATGAACTTCGTTGTCGCTATCACTGGAGGAACCGGGTAGCCGCCTTTCTAATCAACGCCCCGCATCTGCACCATTGACATCATAGTTCCTGATCCCATATTCTTCCCCTTTTACCTCTGTTCTTGCATCACGAGCCTCTCCCTTTTTCGATGTGATCCAAGTGTACGATGATTTTTACGTAGTTGGACGTTTACACACTAAGTCATCTCCTTCCAGCTTTGATCCGGGTCAATGCGCTCTATGCGTCCGAGGACAAGTTGGATCAAATTACCGAATGTTGTTTGCACGTTTTTGAGGCACTAAAGCAGCACTATGAAGAGCAACATCAACAAGGTGCCCTAATGAAAGTGGACAAATTTGCGGGTTCTCCAAACGCTTTGCAGCAGACTCCAGCGAATGAAGCTGTCGCTCAGCCAGTCGAGCCAAACCTGAGTTGCAACACGACCGGTACGCCCACAAGAGCCAATGCAGATGACTTCCTGCCCACGCTTATTTGGGTCGTGGTCAAAGCGAATCCCCCACTGTTACACTCCAACTTGCAATTTATCATGCGCTTCGCCAATCAAAAGCGGCTCAACTCTGGCCAGGCGGGTTATTTTTTCACAAACTTGGTGAGTTTTTGCACAACATATACCTAGCACGTTGGACAACGACAGTTGGTCAATTTTGTTCTCCTAAAAGTTGTAGAGAACTGGTTGTAAAACGAAGGTCAGCAGGATGGGAAATAGAAATGTGTTTGCTATTGCTCGTATTTGTGAGCAATCTGTATGGTCGCTCTGTTTGTTACAATGCTAATTCGCGGAAGTATACACGTCATCGGGATAGTCCTTTAGTGACTTCATCCGAGATAGCGTTATCTGCGTCGCCGTTGACTTATCGAAATCAGTCTGCATTTGAGTTGCGTGCGTTTCAAGTATATTTCAAGTATGTTATCTCGGTCTCAACCTACTTGTCTAGGGAGCTGTTAGCCCCAGAGTAAGGCCTATTTATCCAATAAGCACGATGTTTGGCTTATGCGTAGATATGTTTCCTGCACCGTACTCGAATCTCCGCAGTTTCCTTTGTAGTGATGTCCAGCCACTACTTGGGATTTTATCGGTGGTGCAGACGGTGGGCTCCATTTAATATGGTTGAACTGATTGTTGAGACTTGTCAGGTGAGCATGAAATGAGTTGTACTGTACTCAGTTTTGCAATCTGACCAATCACGAAGGACAGTTTGAGGACCCTTTTAATGGAACAAGCTAGTTAGTGCCTACATCTGACGGTGGGCTGATGCTGTTTGGTATCCCGTGAATACATGCCACGAATAGTAAAACAACCACGCTCAACTTAGAAGCCTGATTACGCCTAAACACGTACGAGCTTTAGAAAACTTTTTTTATTCCCTCCCTAGAAAGGGCTGTGGGGTCGCGCTTTTTAACGTTTGGTTTTCTTAATAAGGCACCCCATTTGATAGATAAAAAGAAACTATTTGGAACTGACGGAAGTGATGTCGTGGCGAAAAAAATCGTGACTGACTGAATATGTACAATTTCTGAAGGATAACGGCTACACTGGTAAAGCCTAGTCTGAATCCTTGACGCTCACTGGCACAACCATCTCCCACTTGACAGTTTCTGAAAGTAAATAAGGACAGCTGGCGATTATAGTGACGATTCCACATGAGTAATTCGTCTTATCATGCCACTAAGAGTTGAGACCCCTCCGTAAACAACTGTACACGAATGATTTACAAATTGCTTTCGAATCCTTTAGTTTTTCAAAACTTGCGTTTCAGAAACAGGTGCACGTGTCCGTCGGACGTCTTTTCTGTGTTTGCAGACGTACTCAAATTTAACATTCTGATTTACTGAAGAAATTTTGCGAATAAGTCCGACGTGGTCCTACTGGTTGTTGAAAGTTTGCCTTTACGATGCACTCTTAAGCAAAAGAGTGAGTTGCAGAGGATTCTTTTCTTGGCTCCATCCAAGTAGATATTTGCTTGAGCTAGGTCGAAGATGGGATCTAAATGACTAAATGATGGCGTCTAAACAACTTCGCACAGGGAGTAAACTGCATTTTGGATTACGATTTTTATAGGAAACTTCACACAAATATTCAGAAAACTTCATAGGTATACTGTTCGCTATCTGGAAACAGCTCAAAGGGGTCAAACCGTTGTCAGAAAACCTATCCACTAATTAAGTCGTATGACCCAGAATAAAGACGTCTATCGATTCGGGACAACCATGCACGCAAGGGCCGTCACCAGTGCAATGACCAATACGTGGTATCGTTCAGCGTGATCTGTTGAGCACCACAACATCCGCCAAAGACTATCCACTCGGAATGGCCGAACTGATCACTACTTCGTTTTGTTCATTGCGCGATACTTTTGGGTACTTCAGCCTCCCGTTATGTTTTATTTCTGTGTATACCGGCGGAAAGCTAAGTAAAACAGCTTTTCGCGTATTGTTAGAACAGTGTCTTTTCCCTCCAACTACCTCTTGGTTTCAAGTACAATGGTCACTCACGTCATAACAGAGGAACACTAGCGACGCTCAGTAATCAGTTTCACCAGCGTGTCTATAGTTCTAATCTCTTTGCAGCCTCAAGCTAAGCATCAATCGGCTCGTGAGGAACTGCTCCACAGTGCGCTCAATATTTCGGCAACCTGCCAATGCGGTTCCCTGTTCTCGAGCGTTCTAACCACTTTCTGAGGAATTCTTTTCATTCCCGGATTAGGGCTCTAGCCTACGATATCTAGTTAGCCTGTCTCAATTAGCATTTTTTCACAACTACTCCTTACACTGACTAAAAACACCCTTTGGATTTTGCTCCGATCCGGTTTCGTGATTATGTACTGGTAAAACACGAACGTGTTGTGTGTGAAATCTGTTGGGTATGTGCGTCAAAATAGTTCTAATATGTTTCCAGGTAGTGGTAATTATACGGCAGTTCTGTTGTAGTTATTTGGATTACAATCCACAATCCACAATCCACATTCCCTCTTTTCCTATTCCAACAGTCATGCGCAGTTCATTTCTTAACCAATCTGACGCACGAATCTCTCAACATGACTGAACAAGAGTTCTATCGATGCATGCGGACCGGAATACCGCTAAATCGACGCAGTGGAAAGCAGTGTGAGGGTGAACAGCTCTTGACGGATAATGAAATCCGTCTCCTGGATTTAGAAGAGCGGTAAGTTCCTTTTGTCTGTAGTGCCGTGTTTGTTGAACGTTGTCTGATGAACTTGGTGATGAAAGAGTCTAAGAAATGATGTCACAGTCAACGTCGGTAGGAGATCAGATTGCACTACTCGAGTGCATCACACCGCCATCCCCAATCGTCCAGTTGTTAGCCATAATTCCGCACCGACACCGCTTTACCGCTCGCAGTTAGACGCTGCTACGGACAAAAAGCCACTCTGGCATCAAGGCGAGCTCTGATTGGTCGAAAGTCTGGACTCAATCACGATCCAGTATCCATCGAGTGCCGGTTGGCAATGGCGCATCCAGAAGGCGTCAGAATTTCCAGAATGTTGTCGCCGCACACACTTCATATACGAGGCGCTGCATATGTGTTTTTGACCTGGTTTTGGGGGTTAACACACGTGCACGTTTGGTAGTTGTTTGACGGGGACGCTAGCTTGGAAGGTTCAGATGTAGAACTCGCTGGGAAGATATCGTTGTTACGCCAATGACTCCGTGTAACCCTGCGTGAGAGTCCATAGTTCGGAAATTTTTGAGAGAGATTTGTTTTACGGGCGTCAAACAACTCTTCAGCTTTTCTTGAATCAGCATTGTTTCACACAAACTGAGCCATCTGAGCGACAATCCGGTCCAATGGACTGCCACAACTAGTGGAGTTCGTTAAGTTTGTCTCGTTTCTCTTTTTTGTTCGTTTTTTCCGCGACGTTGTCATGAGATGCGCACTCCAACGAAATTTGAATCCGGGTGTCAAAATCTCGTATGAGGGGAGATTGATAGACTTGGATTATATGGATGCTTATTTCACGAACATTTGTTCACAAATACTACTTCCATGTTTTGGCATGCCTTTTGCGGAAGCCTGAAGTCTTAATTCCTGCTTTCCAATGCTCTGGTGCTTATCTGTAACCTAAGAATGGAGAACTTGAGTTTGTTATTCGGTTCACGTATCCCGGCAGCTGCGCAATCCATGATTGTACCATAATGGATGAAGCCAATGCACGGATAATAAAGTCACGGGCAGCTTTCACTAACGTGCATCATTTATGGCGTCGGAACCGAATTTCACTGGACGTCCGTGTATACAAGCAACCGGAAGAGCTATCTTACATTATGGTGGTTAAATTTGCCCCTCACCCCAATCCGAGAACCTTAGGCGTTTTCAGACCTTTTATTACCAGTGTCGCTTAGCAGAAGTTAGCTGGCTGTAGCATGTAGGTAGTGTGCTTTAGCGGGTACTTTGTAACGATGGACAGATTAAGCTTACCGGGTTAAGGTGGTTGGGACATGCGTTACGTACGCCCAATCACCATCTACCCAAAAAACGTTGTTCTCTATTCCAAGCCATTGTTGGCAGAAGGCTCACAGGGGACAGGCCATGACATAGCAGCGTAAAATGAAACGGCTACTGTCAGATTGAGTGCAGCGAGAACTTTGCGCCTTCCTGGCTGCAGCCCACATGATTCTGTGTGCACGAGGTTGGGAACCCTGGCATGCAGCCGTTCCCAGTTGCGTTCATACTGTCATTTCCTAGCCGGACTACCTGGATAAAATTCACCTGTCGTTGTGCGCTGGACTTACGTCGGGTGAGGTTCGCAAAGAATGCTGGATCGATCCCATTGACGACGCCTAACTTCGACCTGATGCTCAGATATGTTTATTTTGACAATCCGAAGTTGTTGACACTTCATTCTTGATCATTCTTCCTTAACAACTTAGGGCCTATTCACACTAGGTCCCTACTCTTTCCTTTTCCCTATGTATTCATGCTTTCTTCCGTCAGGGTTGTATGGCACTCAAGTACCAGTATGTGTTATTGATGTATTGCTGTCAGTTATCACGATGGTTATTCCATCGTGATACCATCCACCGCGCACTTCCTGATTGGATTTAACAAAAAAATTATTCGAATAATTATTCACTTTACACGTAAGTATAGTGGTAGCGTAACGCCCCCGTAAAAGGTGAAGACCGTTCGCCGAAGTGACGAGGCTAGTCCTGGTACATGCACCTGGTGAATCTCAACCGGGGCGGAACGCGCTATGGATTGCTTTTCAGGACTATTCACATTTGGCTTTATAGATCACAGAATTGTTAGGACCAAGTTCCAGACCCAATTTAAATTCCGTATCTCTGAAGAACGGTTGGAGACGCGTGGTCCTGGGGGAAACAGCCTGAAACCGTTAGCCAGTGCGTATCGTGACCTGTTTCCCTACTCCAACCTGAATAGCTACAATGAGGACGAAAGACCTGATTCGGCTGTCTTTCGGGTCCTGACCGTATCCGAACGATAAACTTACTGCTATCTCATATATCCCCCAGACGATGGCTATGATGGAGTACGTTGAAAAGCCACTTTATGAGGTTGTCGCACATTTGGGATCTCAAGGAATTTATTAATCCCAATACTCTGACCTCGCGACTAGCTTTCCTGTTATCTATATCGGACCGTGGCCTATATTGTCGTGAATATAGCTCAATTAGATCGTAATTCATGATTCATTAAATCCATCATCAAACTCAGTCGGAATGATGTTACTTTTTCCTCAGCTGTCTACAACTTTCCTCCCACACTCACGCTTAGGCATTTTAAACCGAAAATTCCGTAAGTGATCAGGTCTGTGTGTCATTCAGGAATTTCTTCCGTCTACTCAGTTGCACCTCACACGAATATGCTAGCTCGGCCAATTTTCAGTTGATGCTGCTGCACCTCGGCAACAGATTGCGATTCATCTTCTTGTTGTCTTTTCTCTAGTTTTACGGACTTCGAGAAACAACTAGATTCGATGGAGAAGGATATGAAACAATTTGATATGTTGACCAAAGAACAAATTTCACGTCTACGGACCAACTATCCTGTAGACTCATTGGCGGATAAGCTCGACCCACGTCAACTGGAAAACCCGTTTGTTCTGCTCCTTGGTCCTCCTCCTGTCCTTCAACAGCCAGACGAGTCAGTCCTGGGTCTTCCTCCCACTTCCTTGCTAGATCTGGAAGATGAATCGACGGCTGGACTACTCCCTTCCCCTATCGAACCGTCCCCTTACGTGCCCACTTCACATGCCTCATCTGCTTCAAAACCGCCTAGTTAATCCAGTGACCACGGTAACAGACAGTTTTGTTGTTTGTCGATCGGCTTCTTATCGTGCAATCTCGTTAGCAGAACTATTCTCAATACCATTTTCAGGTATTTTGTTTGCTATTCACTGAAGAAATGACCTCATTTCGCCGAATCTGCTTCACTTATTTTTCAGTTTTTTATGGGGTTTGGCTTTGGTCACGATTTGCAGTAGCTTTCTCGTAAGGAGTGTATTCCTAGCCCTTTTATTGTCCTTCGACGGCATTATTTTGTTTCAGTAGTATTCATTCCAACTGTGTGTTTCCGCCTGCTTTCCCGAATTCCTTTGTCCCAGGTTTGATTTCCTGGAAATGGATATTCACCTAACTGCGTGACCTGTTCCTCAGGTTCATCGTGTTTTCTCGTCAGGGTCGTCATCCGTATGATTTCCTTGATTGGTTTTTGATGGTCTTCCAGTCACTTGAATTCAAAAATTCATGTACATATTGCTGTTTTGCTTTCCTTTGCATAATGAGAACTCAGTCACTGTGTACCAACATAATTTCTGTGGTCTACGACTAGCAAATCGATGGGTGAATCGTTATTGCGTTCCTCGGAACTTTTATAGCTTCTGGCAAAGATATCTGAACAACAAATTTTAGAATAGACGTTTTGCCAACATTGCAGGGAAACGTTGGTAGCTCAGGTTGTTCTGCTCGTCCAACTTGGCAATTAGGTTGGAAACGTTCCGTCACCAGCCAGGATGATGTCATCAGTTCAAGACCGATGAGAGTGCTACAGTTTGTTATACCAAATCGACTGCATAGATTGATCTGGATACTATACCGAACATACTTGACGAAAACTACAGCCGTCAGAAGGCATGATCCCCCATTCCCAGTTTCCATACATGGGGACACAAATTCAAACTGGCAGAATTGAGGGTCCCGGCACGTAAAAATACTGGGCTAGCAAAAGTGTCTCCTCGACAAACTCAGTGAACCGACACAGAAACGCACAACTATGAGCAAATAGTCGCCGACTTAGTCGGACATCTCTGAGAGAGCCGACGATCAAACGGACGGGTAAGCCGGCAGACACAAAACCGATAGGACAAAGATCACCTGGTACGGGTCGCAGAGTTCAATGCAAAGACCATATGGACTTCGGCCATTCAGAGAATGGGCCAACTAGCCTACCAATATGATCGAACATCCGAAAGACCAATCACAATTAAGGGTCATTATTCGGTCAACGAGACGTATGTAGACAATTATGGCATTGATTGACGTCTTCACATCGATGTTCAGATGCACCAGCGTGCGCTGGTGCAGTAGTGGTACCATGCTCGCCTCTCATGTCAGGTGTCCGCAGTTCGGCACGGCCATTGGATATGCACTGCTGATGAGCTACAATACGAACGAAACTCGAGTCCAGTGCTTCCCACCTTTGCTATGGACTCACCAGAATGGTTGCGCCAAGACAGACGGACGACTGTTCAAACGAGAGTGATGTAAATGCGAATTCAAAAATTCATCATCGAGACCTCTCTTATAAATGATTCTTTACCCGTCAACTAAACAATTCAATGTTATTGGCTAAATTTCCTCATTTGCAAACTGGTGAATCTCAAGAAGGGTGAAACCAGTGATGGGTTATCGAAGCGTTTTCAGCAGACATAGTGAATCAAGTCGATATTATCTTCAGGTTACACGATAACTGTTCATTACTCGCTTGTTCGTTGATCAGAAACTGGTCAGCCAGTACAGGTTCTGCGTGGTATCGCTTGTGATGGAAGAAGTTGAATGTCAGCCCTAGGGACACTTTCCACTGTGTACTGCGTTAAGTAATGTCAAAACGAGACACTCATTCGTATCGGAATTGCGTGTACCATTGGGTGTACCATTCACACCGGTTAGTACGCCAATCGGTGATTTATCTCACGTATGAATGATGACGAGCCGGGGAGTATAGCTGTTTTTTTCTAACCGGAACTATGTACTGAAGCCGCACACAGTTTAGGTATTTAGCTGAGAGGTGTTGTGATAGCCAAACTTTGCGGTACAGGTACCGAGCACGCAGCCAAAATTTCCTTCACTGAAGCTTATTTAGGTCACCGTCAATCCACGGTCAGCCGATCATTGGCCTGAGGGCTTAATACTTATCTTTGAGGGGCCTGGTTTATATCAGCTAGAGAGGGTGCTACACTTAGACCCAGCTTAGTCATGTCTTGACAGTGAAATACCTTACCGAATGTATGTGCTATGGTTCCGCACCATGGGTCAATATGTGCGGATCGCCTTTGTCCCACCAGTATCGTGTTTCTGGTTTTTTCTGCTAAATTTCAGCAGTTTTGTGTACACACCTGCATGTAAGACTTGTTAAGTTCTCACTAGATTACATTAAAAAAGGCCTATTTCCGATAACACTGAGAAAGCGTTCTCTATCAGAGAGGAGGAAAATGTTCCCTACATTGCGTTTCTTATTACGTTTACAAAGGCCTGTGCTTTTTGGAGGTTGATCCGTTGGAACGAGTTTTTCGGTCCAGTAGGAGCCACTGCATTTTGGCAGGTTGCTCACTACAAAGACTACCACGAAGATACTTACACATAATTCACTGTACTTTCATGAGCTCGCTTATTATTTATTCGTCAACCGCGATAACTATATCCTTTATACTGTAGAACAAACCGCCTAGTTTCTTAAAGGGTTCAAAATGAGCTTAGTTCATTTAACATCTATAACTTGGTGTTAATTTGACGTTGTAGCACGAATTGGATGGAGGGACAATTTACTGTTCGCGGGGCTTGAGAATACAGATTAAGTGCACTCAAGCCGTTTCTGTTCCAGAAAAAAGGAGCACGCGGGGATTTCAGTTACTAACATGATGTATACTGGCCATGACTGCGCTGAGGTTAGCTCAGTTTGAAACGCAGGATCATGGGTTAGCGTAAACTTGTCAATTTCCTTGTATAGGCCTTTGCGTATACACAACAGTAAGCTTCAACCTATTTTTTGGACATACAATGCGGTGTGGCCTCTACCTCTATCCTCTACCTGTTTGAACAAGGCCGTACACCTTGGTGATTTTTGGGTGGATTAATAGTAGGTACAAGGTACGAGTTCATTTCTTGAACCTCTCGACTTAACATGCAATTCCGAACCTCCCCCCTCCCGAAGAGTGATCATTCGTCCAAACGAGCCATGGGGTCTTTCCCCGTCATCTACGATTTAGCGTGAAATTTCCCCAAAGAAATCCACCCTCAAGGAGAGTTAATAAGTCTTCTCCTTTCGTGTTTTCGTGGGTGGGGGTGGCATAGATTCATACACACTTCCTGAGTGGCAGGAATTACCAGAAGTTACAATTCACCCTTCCTCAGTACTAAGCTGTTTTAAGTATACAATCAAGCCTTCCAAGCAGAATAATTTGACTACATTGAAAATACAAAACGGACCTGTCGTAATCGATATTCTTTCTAACTTTACGGTAGTCATTATTTGCGTTCATCGAAATATCTGTAGTAAACGGCTGTGCGCCCGTAAACACATTTTGGACTTATGCCCGCTCCATTTATCACATTGAGGTTGGATTGGGCATCAGAACTTATGCAGAGCTTTGAACATAGCGGGGCTACATGAAGAGTGGGACGAGACAGAGTAGGCGCCCTAGTAATTCGATCGAAAAGTTACCGCTTGTTGAAGCTCGTCCTAAAATATTAACAGAGCAGCGAAAGTTAGGAATCCGTACCACCACAAGTTTTTATTTCTTACGATTCGTGTTTCAGTAACATGATATTGTCGGATAAAGAAACGAATGGAATACCAGAAACTCGCACACACCGATATCTTTCAACTCCTGACGTCAGGAACACACAGTGGTTAGAGGACCGTCGTATTTCAAATGGCTCTTTCCACTTCGGCTATGTCAGTCAGACTAGACACGGTGATTCTTCCGTACTTTTTACTAGTGAACTGATCTATTTTGGCTTTGGCCACTACAATACTCTAATCTCAGACCGTTGAAATTCTCTCAGTACAGAATTGTCTTGCACAAGCCTCTAACCGCTCTACTGAACAGCTATTCGATTATTTATTTATTTATTCGCTGCAGATTATTCAAACGAGTGGATGGTTCTTGGTTGGTAAGCATCAGCGCATACCCGTAGAGGTGTATAAGGCGTTTCGTTGGGCTTGAAGCGGGTCAGCGAGTTATCGTACAGCTAGTGAAAAGCTGGTTGTGGAACAATGGCATTGCCATAGGGTGCATGATCTGATGAGATTTCCATGTTCTACCAAATGTGAGAAGAAAACTTTTCCTTTCGGAGGTACCTCCTCTCTACAAAAGGTCTCCATATTTTCAGATTTTCTTCACGGAACTTATGTCGCATAACCGCTTCTGCTGGCTTTATGGTATCATACACGCAGCAAACAAGGCTGCTTGACACTCAATGTTCCATGCCCTCCGCCACGTCCCGTGCTGTTACCGATAGGGCGTCTGGCGTGGTTAGAAAATTCTCTGACGAGCATAAAACCATTTTATTGGGTAAAAGTTTGCTTTTTAGCATCCTCAGTGCTTGAAAATACTCATCAACAAACACAATGTGATCTCATGCACAGCTCCTCCCCAAATGGGAACACTCGGGTACACTAACTCACTGCTGTGTACGCAACTGCTCACATTTGTTCTCAGTTATCTGTCCAAGGTAGTTAAAGCGATCTGGCACCCTCCACCTAATGAGAATTCACCTGAGTCTATCCAACTAGGCGCCGAACAACCATTGGGCTCGCACTCTAGTTAGCCCCTCTCAATAGATTAGGGGTGAATGTTTCATGTCCAAGTTCACTCCCGAACCAAACTTTCTTACTTTTTGCTGATTGAGGGAGGTTAAACCGGCTTCATGAATATTACATGCTGTAACTGCCCACGTGCTTCGATCTGCAGAAAATATGCATAGGTGGCAATCTAGTCGTGTTTGCCTCGTCACATACCGCAGACGGACTAGAGACCAAGATAATTCAAGTTTGATTTCCACTCTTCTACCGCCCACTCCTCTCGGCTGCACCGCTAATTCAGACACAGGTCTGGATTGAAGGCCTCCCTTACAAGTTTTCATCCGATTTGCGGAACACGTGCCTCAATCACTGTGGTAGACCGTGCTGGACGCTTGATTCATTGCTAAATTGCTGTCAAGCTGCTCCATTATTTCCGTCTGGTTTTGGATATGACTATTGGGCATCATTGTTTGAATACTTTTAGATTTTGCACATCCTCGCACTTTGGTGGCGAGTTTTCGCTCTGCATGCTTGACAGTCCTAAACTTCAATTTTGGGATCAATCTCTGATCCTCACTGAAGAGCAATGTGTTGCGGTAGTAATGTTTTTCGGCACCGTGACTGCGTCCTCTCAAATCGCTTGACCATTCAGCAACATCTGGTAACCGAGATATCCTAACACCCACCATTTCGATGCGGAAATCTCTTGGAGCAAGCGGTTTATCGGACGTGTGGAGGAAGCATGTATTTTAGGGGCGCTGATTTTCGAAACTGAGCTTTGCAGTGTTTGTTTGTTCTGGTTTAATGCCGATGCGAAGTTTTTCACCTGCGTCTTCCAGGTGGGATATCAAAAAGTTTGTGCCGACCTGCACACCTCAATGGCCCCTGAGAGCACTTGCCACTATCCAGTCGATTTGATATCTGAGCAGGACTTTGGATGGCTTTCATCCTTGTCAGACTCCTGCCTGAAAGTTAGATTAGCAAGACTCATTCCTTATCCTTACTCTTGAGCTTTCATGGAAGAGCGATACGATCATGTAAATCTCACAAGCTTAGGAGGAAACCCGCAAGTTCCATAGAACACCGCCATGGCGAACTTGAACACGAATGGAGAGAGCGAATATCCTTGCCGGGAACCACGTCTTGTAGGGGAGCTTCTGGAGAACTCACCATACACAGACGCCCAGCATTACGTGAATATAAGGACCATGTTAAGTTCACAAACTTCTGGGGGACCCTCCTGTTGAGCAAATGCAGTTAGTAGAAATGAGTGGTCAACAGAATCGAACACACGCTTGAAGCCAAGGAACACTAGGATTGCCGGTCGTATGTACACAGGGCGTTCCTCTAACACCTGAAGAATTGTGAACACGTGGTAGACACAGCCCCTATCCGGTAGGATATTCACCTTTATTCTCAGGGGTCAAGGTTTCCCATGCCGCCACGAGAGGAAGAACCAATGACGCCAGAAGCCTCATTACAGCGGAGGTCAAACTCACAACATGTAGATAATAAATTCACTAAGAGTGCTAGTGAAAAATGCGCACTATTATCGATACAACCAGTAAAATAGGTCGAAAATGTTCACCCAGTAAGAGAAAACCATGATGTGCACACCTACACCATCATCATGCTCAGCATCAATATCAATATAATCATCTTCCTCAGCACCATAATCATCATCATCGTCGTCACCCTCGTCATCATTATCAACATCCTCATCATCTTCACCTCCATCATTATCGTCCACTTCATCATCACAGTCCTCAACATGACATTTATCATCAAAATCATAAATCAGCGTCATCCTCCTCCTCATCATTCTAAACACCATCATCATTATCACCAGTATCATGATCACAATCTCCTTAGGGAAGAGACTGGACCTTAACGTGGTGTGACGGTTTGCGTACCTCTGCGAACCTCTGAGCCATACTGGGGCGGCGGCAAATCAATCATACCATGTTGGTTAATGGTCTGGCGAACAGTCTCCTGGTCCTCCAGGTTGCGAGTCATAACGTGTATGGCGACTTGTTCGGTAAAAAGTGAAATCCATTGAATGTCACGCGAGAAACCGCTGCACTGCGGTCAGGCTTTTGAGCCAAAGGCTTTGGTTGAGGACCCCAATCATCCTCCTGTCTATGTGTAGGCAACCTGAGAGTATCCCAGCCCATGAATTTCACGCACAAACACACTCATGACACATTGACCGTCGCGTGGTGCCATCAGCCGCGTCAACTTAATTGCTGCATACAGCAGGCTACTGCATGCACCTCTCTCCTTTATCCTTCACATTCCTTTTCTTCCCTCCCACCACCCCATTAATAACTTTCTCCTTATAGGTCCAGCAGTTAGGACTGATGACTCAGTTCGCCCTGCATCGGTTTCGCAAGCAAGATCTGTCCATCATCCGGCGCCAACATCTTCAGGTAACTCGAAATCAATCTTCAAACCACGGAGCCCAGTCAATCTGGTTGCCTTCAACGTCAACACTGAAGCAAGCAGGACAACAAGCTGCTCTTGCTCTCACATTGGACTCGCTTGGCATAGATATGTACTGTGTATCAGAAAAAAGAATTCAAGGTGCAAAACAGTGAAGCTAAGCGCTCGTCCGGAGTCGCTCCTCCCTTCGTTTTCCACGTCCGCGTAAGATGCAGACAAGTCAATTAGCCACTAAGAGACTGCCGAATCCGGATGTTAGATGAATTTACCAGAACCCTCTTCTGCAGTCACTTCCAACTGCTACACCATCATATGTGAATTCATACTGGGACGAGATCGCCACCTCCTTGCACAGTGCTAGGAGTTTCGCCTGTGGCACGGTGTTACCAGGTCCACGCAAGCACTGGATGGCAGACCAAACAGCATCATTGCTTGAATTTCGGAGAAATACCCCGCCGGTCCCGAACATAATTTGGACCGGCGAATTATCAGACGACAAGTGAAAGTGAGCCTGCGAGACGACCGTGAAGTCTGGTGGGAACGGAAAGCTAGGGAAATGGAAGAGGCCTAGAAAGCCGGGAATGCTCGCAGATTATTTCAGTGAATCCGTGCGACCGGTCCCCAGAAACCACCTGTGACCGAAATCATCAAGGATCTAAATGGAATGACAATCTTGAGTAAAAAAAAGCCCCGACCGGTGGGCCGATTACTTCGAACAACAGCTACCCTGGACACCTGGTGCCACTCATCTGGAGCTCACAATTGAGATAGAACCCTGGACGGTGAACGTGGAACACCCTAGGGCCTCGGAGGTTTATGACTGCATATGTCCCATCAAGCGCCGCCTAGCTTCTGGTCCGGATGTTCTCCCACCCGCATTATTCAGGGATAGGGATGAAATCCTCAGTCAGCACTTGTCTGACCTGTTTGCCTGCATTTGGGAAAAGGAGACTGTTCCAAACAACAGGAGAGAGTCGGTTATAGTGCCTATCTTCAATAAGGGGCTCGGGTCACTTTTGCTAATTTGAGATACCTATGGCATCAAAGCGATATATTCCTGATTCTCAAGGGACGCGTGTATCGAGCTATAGTACGGGCTGTCTTGTTGTACTGCTGTGGGATTTGGCCTGTTCAAGCAGCGGAACTGAGACTTCTTGAAGTCTTCGACGACCGTTGTGTCAGAACCATACATCGTGTGGGTTGGTGTCGACAAGTCCGTTATGAGACAATTAGAAGGCGAGTCTTCGGTTGTGCTACGGGGGCTTTCATTGAAGAAGCTGTGTCGGTTGCCATGTATTGCGTATGCCGAACCATCATTTGCCGAAGAGAGTGCCGTTTTGCGTGCCCAGCTGAGTGGCGGAAGTAGAAATATGGTCAACCCTGGAAATGGTAGAGGGTTATGAAAGAGCCTGGGGAACGTTTGGGTGCTGTCGGTGCTAGTCGCCTACCAGGATGGAGACCGCGAGATCCTTACTGCGCCTGGTTGGAGACGTTGCAGGATATGGCTGCTAATCGATGTCGATGGCGTTCTTGTTGTCAGTTTCTATCCAGATTACATGAATGAGTGTCTGGAGGTGTAGGTACCTCGGAATGAATGTAGTTAAATAGCACTAAGTCCCTTCCCCGTACACTTTTATTTTTTCCTCCACAATAGGTTTTACAAATAAATCATCGTTGTACGGCAGCGAAGCATCAGGGTTGAGCACTATCATGCTGTCGGTGATGATGATCACCAACGCCACATTAATCATCACCAAAAATCATTTTCACTGTCGGAATCAGCATCGTCTTTGTCATCCTCATTATTATCCTCCTCCATATCATGGTCATTATTCTCAACCTGAGCACCGTCATCATCATCACAAACAAAGTCGTCAAAGGAAGTAGCGGCACCAGGAACATCATCAGTGTCATATCCATTTTCATCACCAACCCCATTAGCGTCATCGTCATCATCAATAGCACCAAATCCACCAACGCCACGAATACCATCCTCCTCCTCCTCGTCTTCATAGGGTTGTGTCACGATCTCTACCATCTTCATCGTTATCTTAAGCATCCTCATCATCTTCGTCATCATGATCATATCAAAAGCATCGCTATTATCATTCTCATCACACTCAATATGACCATTATCATCTTCATTCTCCCACTTCATCGTCGACGTCATTTTCATCATCATCGTCGCCACTATCAGCATCATTTCCATCCTCATCCTAACATCGCCATCTTAATCATCATCAACACCAATATCATTATCATCACCACGACTATCAACATCATTGTCCTCAACATCGCCGCTATCATCATCATGACCATATTTATCATTGTGATCCTCACAATCATCAGCATCATCTTCGCCGCCATCAACATCACTTTCAGCATCACCATCATCATCATATCAACATAATGGTGAACCTTATAATCATCATCCTCCTCGTCACCACCAACCTCACTCTCATTGTCTTTTTCATTATCAATAAACGTAATCATACATCATCATCACCATCATTCCCATTGTCATCAGCATCAATGTCATCCACTTCATCATCCTCGACATCCACATCATCGCAATCATGATCGTGCCTGTCGTCCTTCACTTCATCATAATCGCCGCCATCCTCATCAGCAACATCATCCTCTTCATTACCAACATCATAAACACCGGTATAACCATCACCGTGATCACCTTCGTCATCAACACCATCGCCCTTATCTTCATCATTATCACCATCTTTATCCTCATCGCCATCATCATCATCAGCAATTCCATCGTCATTATCATCCTGGTCAACAGATTCGACATCACGCTGCTCATCATCAACGGCATCACCGTCCCCATCCCCATCTTCATTATCACTCTCACCACCAGTAACACCAACACCAATAGCATCAATGAGATTTTCGTCCTATTTTTCGGCAGCGATGTCATCATCATCGTCGGCTACAGCAGCACCATCATCTTCATCGACATCACGTCAGCATCGTCTTTGTCATCATCATCTATATCATGGTGATTATCACCCTCATCATTACATGCGTCACCATTATCTTCATCACCCACATTATCATAATCATCATCATCATCATCATTGTCCTCGTCAGGAACATCATCATCGTCGCCATCAAGTTCGTGATCATCATTGCTTTCGTCACCATTGTGCTCATCATCATCAACCTACCCCTTCCCATAATCATGTTCATAATTTTCGTCATCGTCATCTTCCCCATCTAACGGGAATTCCCGCGACTGGCCTTCGGTAAATCCCAAATTAATGGTGGGTTTTTAGTGCACTGTACTTCCGGGAAGCAAACTTGGTCGTATAAATCGCCGTATTATTTATTTGCACATCCAGCTGAGTCATTCCAGATATGACATGTACGAGCCAACCGAAAATATGACAAAACACAGAGCACGTTCAGGTTGACATCTATACAAGTTTATTAACTCATTTCGAATAGGTAATAAATAAATGCGCGTGAAATAAATAAGTGGCCAAAGGTAACCAAGTGGCCATACAAATGACAGTTGGAAATTAGCAGTAAGAAAGGCATAAGAACTGAACGGAGTAGCAGTTGTGGAAAACCAGCCTCACCCACACAGGAGGTGGTGTGAAGAGCGATGATACGCGCGAAAACATGATGTATTTGGGTCGAAAATCAGGATGAGAATGTGTTCACGTGAGTGGGAGTTGGTATGATCTAGAGAAAAGTCCGGTGACAATACGCTTATTGGTACATGGGGGAACGCTCAGGATCAGGAAAATTTGGATTTCAGTATGGACGACCCATTGCGTCCAAGCAGGTACGTTCCAAAACACCTTGATTCCACTCGAAAGTTATCTTAAGTTGATATTAGGAAAAGCAAAAATGAGGCGCCCGGAAGAAAGTATGGTCAGCGTGCGATGCCTAGATCACAGCATCATCACGAAATGATAAGATACAAGAGACCCATAAGGACGCTGGAATGAAAGATGCTAGGAGCAGCAGTAGGCCACAAATGCCTCACATCAAAAACTTGTCCCCATTTTATGCGACAGGTGTAATGGCGGCTGCCTTTAATTGTTTGTTCCGCTCCCATTTCCGGGACTGTCTGCGAGCTTCTTGTGCAACTTCGCGAGGAGTGAGTGCGATGCGCACGGTCTATGAGTGAAAGAGAAGGACATAAAGAAGAAATCACCAAGAAAGCAACGTTATTTACTAAAACAACCAGGTATCTTGTCGAAGATACTGCAAAGGCCTGGTCAGGTCATGAGTTGGTATCGAAAAATGAAGACAGTCGAGTTGGCAGCTAGATTGGAACCATGCGTACAACAAGCAGTCAGCGATATACCTTTATACTTAGATGTACCTTCACCATAGACCCCCCTCCCCCGAAGAAACAACTTCGGTTTTGACGTGCAATTAATTCAAGTTTTGAAAATGTATTGCAGTGGATAATGGCTGAGAACTTGAAACGAGCAACAAGGACAAACAACGGCTTAACGGGATTACTAGGGTACATGTAATTTCGGGATATCTCATTCGACTGCGTATGGTCACGAAAATGAATTTCAAGTAGACAAATATAGCGCATACACTATAGGGCGCTGTACGCCAACTCCCGCGGACTTGTTAAGGTCTACGGGAAATTCTCGCCTGAGTCCATCACATCAACTGGTGTCAGGCAAGGCTGCCCTCTCTCATCTTTCATCTTCAACTTCGTCATTCGCAGGATCATGGAAGACTCACTACCAGCCTCTAGTGCCTGTGGGGTCGAAGTGCTACCGGGGCACTCACTCACAGATATCCAGTACGCAGATGACGTAGCTTTCCTTGGACCTGAAGCCGTCGTAACTCAGACAATATTAAATAATCTAAATAATCCTGCCTCACGGTTTGACATGCGCTTCACATCTGCAAAGTGTAAAGTGCTACTGCAAGACTGGGTGGGTTCGGAACCTAAACTGATGCTTGCGGATGAGCCGATTGAGGTAGTAGACGAATTTGTCTACCTGAGCAGCGGTATTACTCCCGGTGGTCTCGCGAAAGAGGACATTTCCATCAGGATTGGGAAGGCCAAAGCGGCTTTCGTGAACCTGCATAACCTGTGGCGTAGGTATGACATCAGCTTATCCGTCGTTGGTCGAGTTTACAATACTGCGGTGCGCTCCATATTATTATACAGAGCGTTGCCCGAATCTGGTGAGAACACCGGATCAGTAATGCTGAATGGTTTATCGGTAGAAATGACTCGTCCACGATCATCATCATCGACTGTATGAGACTAGTGTTCAACACTGATGCTTCGCTCGCCTATGATAGATGAACTGATCACACTCCATAGGTTGCGCTGGTTTGGCCATGTGCACCATATGCCAGTCAACAGACTTCCTCGAAAGGCTCTTTTCGCAAAAACACGTGAAGGGTGGAAACGAATCAGAGGAGGTTAAACAGTGATTTGGTAGCGAGGTAGGAAAGCCATTACCAGTAAACTCAGGTGCGCTAGTTATTGCCATCTCCCCGGATAAGGACCCCGAGACGGGAGGGCGCAGTCACGCCCTTAATGGCATTCGTGCATGCAAGCTATTGGTTTGAATACATGGCTCAACTCCCAATCTCTACAGTGAAAAGTCCACTGACAACTCTGCACTGACGTATCAGTTATATCAGCTACAGTCTCTAATGAGCAGCTGCTTAGACCATATCCCCAAATTATCGGCAGCTAGAACCAGTAAACGGCAAGTACGCGGTTCTTACAGCCAATTATGATGATGTTGGTGTACAGTACGGAGACAAACTGCATGGAACCGAACTGAAGGCGTGACAAGTCGATAAAGGGGATACGGATATTTGGAATGTTCAGGTCAAACAGTTGGGTGTGAGAGTTGAAACGGAAGGAATGGAAATGATGGTTGGAGTCAGTTTGGATTATGAGGGTGACTTAGTTTAGGTTCATATAAGTTTGTCCTTAGCGAGGAAAAGCCAAAGAAAAAAACCATATGACTCCAAAATTGGGTTGGAGGCATGTAATGGCAACTGTCTCCACCCAGAGCAGAAACGACCCTCTATTTCAACGACAAAAGATCCGGAACCAGCGTAAATGGCCGCGTTCAGAACACTCTTGGGGATGGAGCGTGCCCGTAGCCAACTGATTGATCGGAATAACTACTTGGACAACTGCGCAAATATTCGGAAAAATACTTGCATTTCTGTTCTAACTACATCATGTATCCGCACGTATTTAAGTCATGATACACACAAGCTGAGGTGAGGTGATCACAACGGTCAAGTTTTCTTGTACGGGGTTAGTGGTATTTGTCTTATTTTAGATAGATACATGAGATCAACAGCTCGAAATGCGTGCACCGTTGCCTGTCGGGGGCGGCGATCCACCCGTTTGGGGCATCATCTTTGAAATCCAGTCAGGCACATGGCTTTTTTTTAGTTCAGAAGTAGAGTGTAATAATCTCATATATTTGACGGCGCCGCTTGAAAATTTCCGCCTAAAGATGACCCTACTTCGACCGAAGTTAACTTTTGAAATATTTTGAAATGTGTCGTGTCATTGTTTTAGATGATTGGGGGAATGCTTCTGAGCCACGTGGTCCTATGTGGAGGTACTCGAGAGCGGAATCCTATTCGTTAACAATACCAGGCGCAGCCCACATGGACTCGGAGTGTTTAAATTTCACCTATACATAATCAACGGTGGTAACCATGTTTAACTTGTTTCTTTCATCTGTAGATTACTGTGGCCTTATGAGTAGCTAACAATTATCCAATCGGATGCTTGAAAGCTCGTCTTTGGGTTTAATGGATTAGCTCATATGCAGACCATGCAAGCTGAGTCACAGGTGAATAACGTGAAATCAGCAGATGCACAGTCAATTGGTGTTCAACTAATCAACATCGTCGACAAAAACACACCAGCAGTAAATACTAGTGAACGCCAGAGAGAACAGGATGATGATCACCCAGTCCAAAAACCCTCCGTCCTTAGGTGAAAAATGAGAACAAGGAAGTAAGCATATCAAAGCATCATATCCGGAAAACAGGTTAGCAGCGAGATGGACCCAGAATCCTGCAAAAACCAACACCAACGCAGGGTACAAAATGAAGACCTTAGCTAGGCAACTCAAACAAGAAAGGATAGCATGTTCACCATTGGTCGCGTGCCACTCCTCGCAGCGTTCCCAGCCGCACGTGAGGAGAACCAAGTGGATCCTACTCATTCAACCAACCCAAAAGGCAGCGAGCTGAATGGGCTCAAGCTAACCTAACGGGGTTTCTTCAGGGTGATTTTAAATGAATGACCACAAGTGATAAAAGATATTCGAAAGGGAAGAACACAAACTCAATGAATGTAACGATTTTTATACTCCATCCTTAGGTTCAGACTTACAGTTGTCAAAATAAAACAGAATAGTTTTCGAGGCATTTTAGTCAAAGGTAAAAAAGTTGATTCGCTGTTCACCCGCACTGGTCGGGTAATGCACGTGAGACTAATATTACTTTCGGAAGTTTCCTGAGTAGATATCCCGGTGTTCAGCCGGTATTCATCGCTCACCGAAATGAGAAAATACACAGAGGCCACCTAACACATGAGCTCGTAGAGAGCATTCATTACAAAGTGGCGACACCGCAAGGATATAGCAAAAAAAAGCAGAAAGCAACACTGACATGTGGGAACACCACATGAACAGAAAGATCAAGCATCTTGACCGACAGAACCCCATAATCTATTTCAGTGGAGTATTTACGCGCTAGTCTTAGGCATATGGGTTACAGTCAACGTACCTCGCGAACAAACTCTTCCGAATTTCTTACCACCGACTGCACATCTCGTAAGCGAAGAAGAATATCGTCTATTCCAGGGCATGCCTTGCGCAAAGCTTGCGTCCCGAACATCCGCTGGAGTAGCACAATCGCGACTCGGAAGAGTACTACTTTACCTGAGGAATAAAATAGTAAAGTACGAATGATACTCAGATGCTCACTGGTAAAATAAGACGACTGATGTGATGACGCATATGGTAAGGGCAGAAAGAAAGCCAGTCTGGTAAGAGCAGTTGGTGAGCATGTCTGTGATTTCCAGTTGGAACACCGAAATATTGAGTGGAACCACATCGGATATATATATATATATATATATAATAGTAGTGTCATATACGAACACAATAGAAATGCGGCAAAGCACCAAAAAAACAGAGTGTGACAAACAGATTTCGGAGGTTCCACTTGAAATGAAAAACGATTCAGGGCGAAGGTTTAGCGAATAGGAACAAAACTCACCTTCACAGAAGAACATGTCTAACACACGCAGTACAGTGGTCCACGGCAGAGTCCGGGTAAAAACGCACATGAACCATTCCAGAACAATGAGAACAGGTTCAACGTTGTTCTTTCTCTGAAAAGCACAAATTTACGGAGAACAGCCTCGAGTTAAGCGGAATTTAAAATATTCTGAAAGCTGACAACTATGGTGAGAAACACAACTCTACGATGCGAACCCCCGAAAAGAAAACATCCCCTGGAAGGCTGCTTTTGAGCAACGCAGTTCTTTCCACTGCAGTGACCGTCGAGAGAACAAAAACCTTGAATCGAATAGCAGACACTTTCGGGTACCTCAAATGAGCGATCTGCAACTCAAGGGACGAACATCACAAGCGAAGTGCTGCGTACCACTGACTCGGATGTATCAATGGACAGTCATCATCATCATTAACATCCGAGACACCAACGTCAGTGTAGATACTGATGCTTCACTCTAAAGCCTCAGAGTGAAAAAGAGACAAAGGGTGGATGAGGGAGGGGACCTGGTTCTGGCCTATGTCAAGCGTTCTGAGGTGCCTACACCTCCAAGCGCCCAGTCAGATAATCCGGAAAGAAACTGCCAGGAGGAGCGCCACTGACATCGATCAGTCGTCATTTCTTGCACTGTCTCCCGCCAAGCGCAGGCGGGATCACGGAGACGCCATCCTGAAAGGCGCACAACACCAACAATACCCTCTCTTCGTATTCTCCTTCACACCATTCTACCAAGTCATACGTTGTCCACCTCACGGTTTCCGCCACTCTGGAGGAGGCACGGAGAACAGCACTCCTCTCGGTGGAAAGTGTAGAACATGGTCGAGCCATCGTAGTCGATTGGGCTAGGTGTCTTCCGTGATTTAGGTACCCGCTGTACAACCAAACACCCATTTTCTAATAACTTCGTGACTAATCCGTTGACGCCATCCAGAACCAGCAACTCTTCCGAGGCATCGGTGGTCAAAAACCCGAAGACGCCTCGTATCATATGTTCGCAGAGTCCACGTCTCGTAGCCATACAACAACACACTCCTTACAAAGCCTAGTATACACGACCCTTAAAACCCACTGATATACCTTTTTGATGCCACGAGTGACTCAGCTTAGCAAACGAGGTTCTTGCGCTGACTTCAGAGCTAATACAACTACCGAGGTATGAAAAATTCTCTACAATCTCCAGTGGTTCTCCTTGAATTGTAATGGGTATGTTCAGAGACTGTACGTTCTGAAGCGTGAATTTGCACTTTGCAGGTGCAAAGCGCATGCCGTACAACCTAGCCAACCTCATCCAAACATTGGATCTCTGATAGGACTACGTCTCTACTGAAGGCTCGGCGACAGGTTCCTCCAGGCCGCAACCCGATGCATCACCCGACGCCAGGTGAAACTGACTGTCCGACCTAAAGCTGCCACCTTGATGTGGTGGTCGGGCTTGAGTGCTCCAATGATCCCGCGGGCTACACTGACTGGAACGTCGTTCCACAAGGTGCAACCATGCCAAGAAGGCCAAAGGGGAGCAGTCAGATCAAGAGCAGCGAGACCCCGTACTACGAGTAATCGTTCTACGACGCGGTCTGAGGGTAAAGTCGTACTGTCCTCTGCGACAGGAGTATGAAGGCAGTAAGGTGTTTCCTTCAGGCGACCAGCATATCCATATTTATGGAAGCAGCGATGCTGCCTTCCCCCGAGGAAGGACGGGTTAGAAAAGGTCGGCCCCAAAAACCGCACACTCCGATCGCCAGCGGTTGACCGTGACCGCCGGCGCATTATCCAATACGGTGGAAATACTCTTAAAAAGCAAAGCGTCCGGTGCTGCTCAAAAGGCACCTGCTGTGCGCAGCCGCATCAGGAGTGAGACAGTAATGCCTTATTCCCTGCGCCCTCGGGTTAGGCCAACCCCCGGCAGCCGAGCAGGTCAGACTATTGAGTCATCGGCTCCGGGAGGGGTCCCCAAAGAAAACCCTACTGTCCGCTGCCTCGTGGGTCAGACTTTTGAGTCAGAGACTAGGGGCAGGGCCCCCGAAAAAAACCTTACATCCTCCCACTGCCTTGTGGGTCAGACTTTTGAGTCAAAGGCTCAAGGTGGGGTACCTAAACCAAACCCCCTTCCTTGGCCTGGGCAACCGGGAAGTATCATTTGCCCGCGCAGTTCGGTGTCCACCGATGTCCCTCCCCAACCCCTTCCCACCACACAAACAAACGTCACTGGGTCACTTGACTGTCAGTTATCTGACCGAAGGGCCTTATGCTCCTCGCTGCCTATTAACAGTAAACAAAATAACACCCTTCTAAATCCACGAGATCCTTTCTATATAGGAGCTTTTAACGTCCGTACTCTATGTCAAATTGGCAAACAGGCAATGCTTGCTGAAACCTTATACTCCCTTAAAATTGATGTATGCTGTGTCTCCGAAAGATTCATACAAGACCCAAGCGTGGTTTTGCATCTCAGAACGCCAAGGATGAACTCAGCCCTTCCACATTTCTCCCTCCGTGTGTCCGGTGACCCAGAAGCGATGACTCGTGGAATATATGGCGTGGGAGTTGCACTCAGCCCCAGAGCTGAACGCGCTTTGCTGGATTGGATCCCAGTGAACAGTCGTCTTTGCGCCGTCCGGTTATCCAGTTCAATCAAGCTCAATGCCTCTCGGCATAAAAAGCGGTGCCTGTTTGTAGTGTCGGCTTATGCCCCAACGGACTGCAGTTCTGATGCTGAGAAGGATACTTTCTATCGAGAGCTATCCGGGCTCATTCGTCAAGCAAAAAGCACTGACATTGTGATCCTTGCAGGCGATATGAATGCTCAAGTAGGTCGTCTGAGCTCCTTGGAATCACATTTGGGCGGTCGATTCGGAGTCGACGCTCGCCGCACAGACAATGGAGATCGACTCCTTCAGTTGTGTGCTGACCATGAACTCTTTCTGGCAAGTACGAACTTTCAACATAAACGTTCGCATCGCGTAACCTGGCGGCCACCAACTGCAAATCAACCGTGGACCCAGTTGGACCACGTGGCATCAGCCACCGGTGGAGAGCCGCAATTCAAGACTGCCGTTCGTTCTGGGGCACACCACTTGATTCTGATCACGCTTTGGTGCGTGCACGCCTGACAGTTCGCTTCCCTTCGTGCCCTCGCAAATTAGCAAGAAGCATGCCGATCCGCTGTCTTCGAAGAACCAACATAGCTCAGCAGTATCGATCTGAGCTAGCCCAACAACTCTGCACAGTAAACCAATACTGTGGTGGCAGTGAGCATGTGGATGAAGCGTAGCAAAATGTGAAAGGAGCTATGTTCATAGCATTCAGTGGTGTCTGTCTGACTTCTCTGATGCGACCGCAAGACCACTGGATGTCGTCGAGATAGCTATCCATGATTGATGCCAGGAAAGCCATACCAGCAGGCAACGAGTACGACGGCGCACGCAAATCCCTCAAACGCCAAATAGTGAAGAGTCTAAGGAAAGACCGAGAGGTCTGGTGGACATCGAACGCTCGGGAGATGGAGAAGGCTTTTGCTACCGGAAACAGCCCTGCCCTATATCAACTGATACGATCGACTTGGCCCTAGGAAAGCAACGGTCAGCGAAACGATAAGTGAAAAAGATGGCTGATTAATTCACTCGCAAAAACGTCGACTGGAAAGATGGGCCGAACACTTGGAAGAACAGTTCAGCTGGATTCCTGCAACACAGCCTGTGGAGATATTGCATACGGTCGAATGGAATGTAAACCTTGATCGCACGTCGGAAGAACAAATAAAGTACGAAATATCCGTGCCAAAACGTGAGAAGGCACCAGGACCCGACGGTCTGTGTCCAGCCCGATGAAAAAGCGAACACAGGGAGTGGAAGATGACAAGAGGCAAACAGCTGAGCCAACGATGTTGTTCAGATGACCGATGTTGCAAATCGAGGCTTTGAACTTCCTAGGAGGACAGCGAGGTTTCGTTAGGTTGTGTACAATTGTCCTTATAGGGTGAAAAAGGTGGCTCATTAATTCCCTCGCAAAAATGTCGACTGGAAAGATGGGCCGAACACTTCGAAGAATAGTTTACCTGGCTTCCTGCAACCCAACCGGTGGAGACAGTGCGTACGGGCGAATGGAATGTAAACCTTAATCGCCCGTCGGAAGAAATGAAGTACGAAATATCCGCACTGAACCGTGAGAGAGTATCAGGTTCCCACGGTCTGTAATCAGACCTCTTCAAAGAAGACAGAGAATACCTGGTGACCCATCTGACAAAGCTTATTGGTGCTATATGGAACGAAGAGAAGGTGCCTGCAGAATGGGGCATGCCGACAATTATTTTTATCTTCAAAAAAGGTACGCGGACGCTGTGTGGAAACCACTGTGGCATCAGCCTGTTAGCTGTGGCATTGTAAGTGCTCTCTGGTCTTATCCTTCGAAGGTTGACTGAACACAAGGAGAGACAGATCCGCGAAAACCAAGTTGGGTTCCGTCGTGCAAGAGGATGCATCGATCATATCTTCACCCTCCGACAAATTCTGGAACAGCGACACTGCTTCCAGCAACCAACAATGGTTGTGTTTCTTGATCTGAAAGCTGCCGTTGACTCTGTAGACCGTCAGCCACTTTGGCAGTGTCTGTGGAGCAAAGGTGTCCGCCATAAATGCTTGACCTTCCTTAAGGCGCTGTACGCCAACTCCCGCGGCCGTGTGAAGGTCTACGGGAGGCTCTCTCCTGAGTTCGCCACATCAAGTGATGTCAGGCAGGGCTGTCCTCTTTCCTCTTTCCTCCTCAAGTTCGTCATTGATACGATCATGCAAGACCCACTATCAGCCTCTAATGTCTCTGTGGTCCAAGTGCTCCCTGGGTGTCCGCCCACAGACATCGAGTATGCAGACGATATAGCTCTTCATGAATCTGACACAGTGGTAATGCAGACAATATTAAATAATCTAAATAATCCTGCCTCACGGTTTAGCGTGTGCTTCACAAGAGTGCTACTGCAAGACTGGGTGGGCTCGAAACCTAACCTCATGCTTGCGGGTGAACCGATTGAGGTAGTAGACAAATTTGTTTACCTGGGCAGCTGTATCAGTCCCGGTGGTCTAGCGAAAGATGATATTTCCATCTGGATTGGGGAGGCCAAGGCAGCTTTTGTGAACCTGCGTCACCTGTGCCGTAGGCGTGACATCAGCTTATCCGTCAAGGGTCGAGTTTACAATGCTGCGGTACGCTCCATATTACTATACGAATCAGAAACTTGGCCGCTGCGAGCCGAGGACGTCAAAAGACTTTCAGTGTTTGACCATCGATATCTTCGGGGCAGTCCCCGAGTTTGGTGGGAACATCGGATAAGCAATGCTGAAGTACGTCGAATGGTATTCGGAAGAAATAAACTCACCCTCGATAGATGAACTGATCACACGGCATAGGTTGCGCTGGCTTGGCCACATGCTCCGTATGCCAGTCGACCGACTTCCTCGAAGGGTTCTTTTCGCATAACCACGTGAAGGGTGGAAACGAGCCAGAGGCGGTCAAACAATGACTTGGCAGCGAAGTGTGAAAGCCATTACCAGCAAACTCAGCTGCGCTGGTCATTGCCGTCTTCCTGGATGGGTATCCCGAGACGGGCCACATCAATGGTTAGAGACATTGCCAGACACGGCCCAGTCGCGCCCTCAACGGCGCTCGTGCATCCAAGCTATTGCCTTCAGTGAATAGCTTCCTTCTCAATCCCCCCACTTAACAGTCCACTGACAGTGCTGTATTTACGCACCAACTTATCAGCTTCCGCCTCCAATGCGCAGCTACCTACCCCACCTTCCCAAATCATCAGTGAACGAAACTGTGGCAGCTATAACCACTGTACGACAAGTACGCGGTTCTTACAGCTGACAATGATGATGATGATGTTGATGGCCTTGCGTACAGTCACCTCCAGACAAGTGTAACTAACGCTTGGAAGGGCGTTATCCTTAGGAAAATATATTTATCAAGTGATAGATTTGTGAAATCACTAAATCAGGTGTGTGTATGTGGGATTTTCAACGGGAAATTGTTGAGTCCAGTTAATTTATTGATCTAACGCACGTGTATTGTGTGATAGGCCTTGATGTGGTGCGTGCTTTTCAGGAAGCGAATATGTCGATGTATCGCTGCTGGTTGTATGTTCATTCTTGTTCCCCCAGTGAGATGTAATCAAAGAAGACTCTGATAAGTTAAACGATGGTACTCTCCCGAGGTAGAGAGCGTAAGCATTCTACCTGCCTTTATTCAGCCGCCTATAAGTCTATCTTTGTTTGGTATACTATATCTTTCCATCACGTATTGTCTTAATATTTCGTTATGCCTGAACTTCCAATGGTATATGTGTCAGCAATCCGATGTGGTTCCACTCAATATTTCGGTGTTCCAACTGGAAATCACAGACATGCTCATCAACTGCTCTTACCAGACTGGCTTTCTTTCTGCCCTTACCATATGCGTCATCACATCAATCGTCTTATTTTACCAGTGAGCATCTGAGTATCATTCGTACTTTACTATTTTATTCCTCAGGTAAAGTAGTACTCTTCCGAGTCGCGATTGTGCTACTCCAGCGGATGTTCGGGACGCAAGCTTTGCGCAAGGCATGCCCTGGAATAGACGATATTCTTCTTCGCTTACGAGATGTGCAGTCGGTGGTAAGAAATTCGGAAGAGTTTGTTCGCGAGGTACGTTGACTGTAACCCATATGCCTAAGACTAGCCATTAGGTAGGCGCAGTCTCATGTTCTACTTGAGCATCTAATAGTATGCCACTGCTGAAATATACCCATTTCCAAATTAAGTCACAAATTAAGTTAACTGAATCGTAGCTAAAACCCTCACTTATGACTTGGGCCTTAACATCGAGTTGTTTTCCGAATGAGAGTATTTTGCCGTTAAACTAATTGGCAAGTCCTGCTGGCGTGAGGCCGCTGATGCTAATCGGCAGGTAATCAGAGGCTATCTATACGTATTCTTGATAAAAGTACCAAAAGGGACCACCGCGCATAGGATTGCACACAGTCCCGTGCACCTACGGCACGTCAGCAACCTTCATCTGCGAAAACTACTTGGAGGAGCAGAACAAAACCACTAATCTAGTTTTTCCCCAAACTAAACCATGGTTTGTAACCACGAGTGACATAAAACCCAGTAGATAAATTAAATTCTCGAAAACCTCTCAAAAAGTCGTTGATGGAATACGTCTCCATATCTACCCTATGGTAAATAGTCCAGGACAATGTCGGTCCTCGTTGGGCGTAATTGCAGTGGGTTTGGTTGAGGCCGACTAAGCATAAGTGTTCACATGTCGTCAGTAACGCACACTCAATATTTTCATTTACCACAACCCCAGATCAAGGAGAACCACGCTGAACGACCTCGATTTCTTGCTTGATCTTACAAACAAAAGATGTCATGTGGCTTCCATATGAAAAGCAGCTCAGTCACATTTGTCAACCTCCAGTCGCTCGAACAGCGAATTCACGTAATATAACTTTTACGCATTTTATGAATTTACTAGTTGCATTAAAGGATGGCTAGGATGAGGGGATATAAATGTAGCCACGGGAGATCAATTTCCTGGGTGTGTTGTAAAGGATAAGTTGGTCAATATGTGTCACGCCTAGTCGATGAACACGAAGCTGACAGTTCTCAAAAGGTCACAGAAATACGGTACGAGGTCTTACCAAGTACTTGTATATTGAAGGATGACTGGATTTGATGAGTGCGTACAAAATCTCGCCGTCGATTTGAATTCGTTCCTGAAACAACGAAAAAGCAAAAAATGAAGCTCGTAACAGTCAAAAAACGGCTGTTCAGTGCAGATGCCCCGCCCAGTTGTGTCATGTGATAGGGTCTAGATGAGTGCTGACTTTTACAGCGGTTCAGCTCATGTACGAATATATTTGACTGAACGGGGTCTGACTAAAGGAGAAAAAAGCGTTGACATGATCGCCATAAGTAAGACAGACTGAATATGTATGTGCAGGGATGTTTCTGTTTGACAATTCTTGCTGCAATAACCCGCCCCCATCCCATCAACACGACCGTATGGCTGTGCATATCAATCACACAAGAGAGGTCGTTCCTCATTTCGAACTACGAACACCTCTGTGACATGACCGAATTCCAGCAGGACGTAACAGAGGAGGACAAATGTGCCTGACAAACTACACTCGAGATAACTTCACCTACGGTGTAAACTTGTGCAAAATTCGACCAGACAAAAAGTGAGACAGATACTGAGCATAGAAGCGAGATGATGGGAAGATGAGTGGAACCAAAAACAACAAAAGGTAAATGAGAACGACATCACATAGGATGCTGTGTGTGCTCTTCGGTCAGTCATTTCGACAAACGAAATATTGTTGGCCGCATCCAATTTTCAACAACCTCATACTCGGGTTGAGATCTAGATGATAAATTATTACAAAATAAGCTGGAAGCCCCAAAACTGAAGTGATTTGACCGAGGAAAGTGAGCATAATAAAGATACTGCTCATGATATCTGTTCCTAGAAGTCATTTTGTTCGTTCTGCAAACCAGTGTTGAGAGTACAACATTCGAGTGCTATCTGACCAAGTTTTCGGCAACCACTGTGCCCCGTCTCAGCCATCTCAGGCCCTGAGCTCTTAGTCAACTTTAACTCCGTCAAACCAATCGGAGAATCACATGCGGAGATATGTGCTCCTGAACGTTACCCAGAGGCCGGCAGTAAAGATATATGTTCCCTTCTTCCACAGCGCAAAGGTAAAGAAAAACCTGGCGCACTTCTAACCACCTCCTTACCATAAACCCCTCATACCTTTATACCTAACCCTATATAAAGGCAACCTCTTTGGTATAACTGCTGGAAAAGACCACATTGCACAGGTTTTTGCACTAAAAACGATGAAAACTGTGTTGCAAACGCATAGTTGATGATCGAGAGCTTCACATAATTGTGGCGGCTTGAGGTAACGCATACCATCAAGACCGGGTATGCAAAATCGCGATCCCCTTAGTGCAGAAGAACCTGTAGTCTTGGATTCTCCGGTAGTCACTTACTGTACGTACTTTTCCGGATCACAAACTCTATCAAAAACCGTTACCAGAAGACGTTACCGTTGGAAGAAACGGTAAAGAGCACCTGTGGACCGCTAAGGTATAGGGGGCCACATTTCAACTAAGCTAACGTCACCTCATCAGATCAATCTGTTTGCTAAGTATAGACAGTAAACATTTGCAACTGAATGGTGCGAAAAACCATTCGGTCTATACCTTTGCGCATGTGGAACCAATGAGGTTGCCAATCATGAATTAGGAGACTGAATTTGTTCGTTTCAATTAGAAAGCAGATGGATTTCCAAAAACTAGGCGAACAGGCAGTCAAGTGAATTAGCACTTACTAGTCCATCATCATAGTAAGCCTCCAGGTAGCGCTCACAAACTTCGTTGAACGTCCAGAACGCATCCACTTCAGGCATAAACATGAGCAACACGGCAGCCAACGGCGCTTGCCCCTGACAATATCCCTTGTCCGCATGTCGAATGGTGTAGGCCTTCAGAAGCGTGTACAAACTCTCTTGGCTGTAGATCGGTAGTGTAAACACATGCATGCGGAAGTCCATTAGGAAAAGAGTTGAGTAACTGGGAAGACGAAAGTCCAAGGTACACCTGGACATAATGATTAGGCACGCGAAATCAATTAGTCACGTGACAAAGTCCTAGCAGTGTATGGTATACACCCATAAAAATAACCTTATTCTAGGGCAAACTGGAAACTCAAGAGTGCATTTAGATTGGGGAAACGTGCAAGGTAAAGAGAATGACAGTTCATAGGTTTGGAAGAACCCTATACTTTTTTGATAGCGAAAGAAGGCTCATCATGAGGAAAATCAGCCACGAGCACAGTAAAACTTGCAAAGCATGTAAAATTCAAGCCCCGAAAATGAACTCCCGGTAGAACTTATGAATACTACGTAAAAGTAATTGAAGTTGCGGGTAATATTTATTCCTGCTCGGGTAATTTTGACCAGGGGCACCATACTGATATTAGTTGGATGACATAAATTTAGCGTAACACTGTGTTGTATGTTTATAGTTAACCGATAGCTAGTGTTTTCTGTCAGTCATACATACGAACAGGTTAAGTGGAACGCTTAAAAAGGCCCCAACTGATTAGTATCCGGGCAGCAAATCCGAGTCTACAAAGCAAAAAAAAAGAACCGCCAAGTAATAATCTAGTTAAAGCAACTTCTTTAAGGGACCAAGGTGAAAATAGGAGTCCAGTCTGCCCGGTCTGTTACATCTCGTGGTCACCTAGAAAAATGAAGTTTGACAGTGTGCTGACCAAAAAATGTCTCATAATAGAGGTTTTGATCATTCAGTGAGAGACGACCCAGTTGACGTTGACCTTTAAGGGTGCAGCAGGCCACGCGTGTTGGTCAGACGTTACCGGAATTCAGTCATCTATCTTGAAGTCAACATCAGAGTTGAGCATGAGATGATCCACTGACACAGTCACAACACCTTGATTTTAGAGGGCACTAGTTTGAGAGAAAACGAGGGAGAGTGGTCTCGGTTCAACATGAGCATTTGCTTAAGAATGTGGGGTACTCAAAGCAATACTTATACACTTCCATTTAGGCAGAACTTGGCGCTTTATACTTACTAGTGAAAAAAGCGCTTAGCTCACTAATCAACTGGGTATGGAGAGTGCATGATTAAACAATGCAGTTTGTGATGTTCGATATAATCACGATTGTCGGATTGGTTCATTAGGAACTGTTGGCGCCAGCTGTGACATCCAAGTCAAGTCAAGTAGATATTAAATTTATGCACCCGTAGTCAAATGTGCAGCGGACAAGACATGTTGAGCAAAAAGCAAAATGCAGCACACCAGAAAAATAGATTAATGAGTAGGCGGACCAATACCACTGTTGTGGTATTGGAGGTCGAGATGGCTTTCGAAAGCCCATAAATTACGGGCTGAGTATCCCAGAAACTATTCTGCGCCGACGATTTATTATGGGCTGAGACGCTGGTCAATAGCCTCTGACTCAAAAGTCTGAACCGCCGGACAGCTGTTGTCAGAGTTTTCTTCAGGGAACTCAGTAGTTCGACCCACTAGACTGCAGGGGGCTGGCGTAGTTCGATGGTGAAGGGAGTAAGACAGGTATCCGTCACGAAGAGACTGGACCTTGCCGTGGTGTGACGGTTTGTGTACGTCTTTGACACTCTGAGCTATACTGGGGCGGCGTCCGTGCGACAATCGCAAAGTCACTCATACCACGTTGGTGAATGGTTGGAGGTCTGACGAAAACAGTCTCCTGGTCCTTTAGGTTGGGAGTTAGAACGTATATGGCGACTTGTTTGGTAAAAAGTGAAATGCATTGAATTTCACGCGAGTAACCGCTGCATAGCGGTCAGGCTTTTGGGCCAAAGGCTATGGTTAAGGACCCCAACGATCGCTACAGCTGTGTGCTGACCGCAGCCTGTTTCTAGGCGGTACTAACTTCCGAAATACCCATTCGGCCATATGGCGTCCTCAAACGGCGTCGGCTACGAACTCAACTTGATCACATTGCCATCAGTAACCGATGGCGCGGATCAATATTTCTGGATTCCTACCACGCGCTCCTCCCTTCGTTTTCCACGGCCGCGTAAGATGCAGACAAGTCAATTAGCCACTAAGAGACTGCCGAATCCGGATGTTAGATGAATTTACCAGAACCCTCTTCTGCAGTCACTTCCAACTGCTACACCATCATATGTGAATTCATACTGGGACGAGATCGCCACCTCCTTGCACAGTGCTAGGAGTTTCGCCTGTGGCACGGTGTTACCAGGTCCACGCAAGCACTGGATGGCAGACCAAACAGTGTCATTGCTTAAATTTCGGAGAAATACCCCCGCCGGTCCCGAACATAATTTGGACCGGCGAATTATCAGACGTCAAGTGAAAGTGAGCCTGCGAGACGACCGTGAAGTCTGGTGGGAACGGAAAGCTAGGGAAATGGAAGAGGCCTACAAAGCCGGGAATGCTCGCAGATTATTTCAGTGGATCCGTGCGACCGGACTCCGGAAACCAGCAAGGATCGAAATGGAACGACCATCTTGGGTAAAGAAGAACGGCTCGACCGGTGGGCCGAATACTTCGAACAACAGTTGCCCTGGACGGTGAAGTCCGCAGTCAGTACGTGTTTGATCCGTTTGCCTGCATTTGGGGAAAGGAGACCGTCCCAAACAACTGGGGAGAGTCGGTGATAGTGCCCGGTCTTAGTGAGTGCGGTAACAGCAAGGGAATGAGCTTGAGCCCGACCTTAACGAGACTGTTGGCGTCACTTGTTCTACGTTGCCTTAAGTGGCCAGTGAAACACTGAATCGAGAGTAACAAGCGGGATTCCGGCCTGGTAGGGGTTGCGTTGACCAAATCTTCACACTCCGTCAGGTGCAAGAACAACAACGTACGTGCAAACGAACCACAATTTTAGTAACCTGGATTCCCAAGCCACATTCGACCGGTCTGTCCTCCTTCAAACGCTTGACCATCAAGGAATGCCCCGGAAGTTTGCGAATTACTTTGTATTCTCAAACATCCAGGTGTGTGAAAGTATACAAAGAGCTCTCCAGAAGCTTACGTACATAACTTGGTGTCCTTCAGGGGTACCCACTCTCCCCATTCCTATTCACTGTCGTGACTTACGAGATAACGTGACGAATGCTGGAAGGTCTTCAAAATCTGGTGTTCAAATAGCACCTGACGAAGACCTTGTCGATCCGGAATACACAGACGATATTCTTCTCATCTTCGAAGAGAAGAAGGCGCAGTTGTTCACGGATGAATTGACAAAAGTCATCACCTCCTTTGGCACGCACTTTGCACCAACAAAGTGTAAGGTCATGCTCCTTGAACACGCCACCTGCAATCCAGAGAGAGGTACTCAAGTTGTGAAGCGTTTTACGTATCTTCGAAGTTGTATTAGTTCCGACTGTAGTGCGACAATTGAGGTCAATGCATGAATCTGCAAGGCTCGGGTTACGTTTGCTAATTTGAGACACCCATGGCATCAAAGCGGTGTACCCCTGACGCGTGTATCGAGCTACAGTACGGGCTGTCTTGTAGTACTGCTGTGAGATTTGGCCTGTTCGAGCAGCGAAACTGAGACTTCTTCAGATCTTCGACAACCGATGCTCAGAAACATAACTAGTGTGGGTTAGTGTCGATAAATCCGTACCGACACAATAAGAAAGCGAGTCTTCGGTTGTGCAACGGGGTCTACCATTGATGAATTTGTTCAGCATCAGAAGCTGCATCGGTTATGCCATGTATTGCGTATGCCGAACCATCGTTCGCCGAAGAGAGTGCTGTCTTTCGTGCCCAGTTCATAGTGCCGGAAACAGATAGGGAGTGGGATGAAAGGGGGGTATGAAAGAGATTACGAAACGTTTGGGTACTGTCGGTGCTACTCACCTTCCAGGATGGGGACCGCGTGATCCTCACTGCGCCTGGTTGAAGACGCTGCAAGATATGGCTGTCAACCGATGTCAGTGGCGTTCCCGTTGTCAGTTTCTATCCAGATTGTCTGAATGAGTGTCCGGAGGTGCACGCACCTCGGAATGATTGTAGTAAGCACTAAGTCCCTTACACTTACACTTATTTTTTCTTCATTATTCTCATTAGTATTTTCTTCATAATAGGGCTTTCAAATAAATAATGCTTGTACGGCAGCAAACATAAATGTTGAACACTGATGTCATGCTGTCGATGATGATGAAGACGGATGTCCGACTTCTGATGCGGGTGCCCACAGCAGGTGACTTTTGCGTAGCTCCAGACTCTTTGCTTTTCAAAATATTTCGAATGTATTGTATAATGCGCAAGCGGTCACGGTCAAACACTAGGCGATCGGAATGTGGGGTCTTACGACAGAGCTTTTCTGATCCGTCCTCCAGAGCTCATATATAGATCATATAATTTTATCCTGAACATTTTCCAAATTGTCCTCGAATGTGTGCCTCCTGGAAGTTTATGAAAGCTAATATTTGACACACTGGAACAATTGGAAAATGTCTGCTTAGCTGCATTTTCCATGATTAAAACTACGGCAGCTTTCCGTGGAGAATAGGTACCCATAAAATCATGTCGTGAGGTGTAGGTCATAAATGAATGCAAGCTGCAACAGGTCGCACACTGTTTTTTTATAGATGACGAGTAATAATAATAATAATAATGGTACCCTTTCAGTGCCTAGACGCGAAGCCAACAGAGGGATGCCTTAGGGACGAGATACTGCCAAAGACTAGACAAGAGCAGTCGAGATGCCGTGGTTGGGTTCTAGCCGTGAACCTTGAGGTCAGTAGCCTCACACCTTAGCCACTGGGCTATCTCCAGTCTTATTGGTTTCTCTACATCTAGCCCATTAATCGTCTGTACAATAGCAGCAACTCCGCAAAATCCAAGTAAGCTATAAACAAATAACATTGGTTTACAGTGTCTATAAACATTCTGTTTACCTGCGGAAAACACGGGGAAAATGCGTCTATTGGTAACATAAAGTTACACGGGTAAGTGGGCACCTAGCAGTATAGATAAAAACCCTGTTACGATCCAGTTGTTAGGATTCGTTGATAACCGAAAATGACAGGTAAATCATGCCAAATATTGATAACTACCTAATGGATGTTCCCCGAGAGAAGTTTACCACTATCGCTTTTCCCCCGCATTGAAAAAAACACAAGATTCAGCAAACGGATACTGGAGTCCTACCAAAATCAAAACATTTCTTTCTTGCCTGGAAGAGTTGAGCGATGTCAACTGCAGTAGAAAAACTTACTGTTACCTCATATATGTTTCAAACCCCCGTTATAACAGGCCCTTTCATGATATGGGAGCAATTCCAGAGACGTGGTGCTAGTTTTGTCGATAATTTATACTCTGAGGCGAAGTGCGTGGTACATAAATTAGAAAGATTGTGGCGAACAGACTGGTATGCATAGAAAACTGGCTCGCATGCCGAAATCACCACTTAAACTGTTTACGTATTGTGTGAGAACCGGTCGGTAGGTTTATTCCTCACCATTGCACACTCTACAACACGACCATGTGATACCAAGTAGGTTTATTAGCAACCGATTTCTCTGGATGCACACCAGTTACACTGAAGATGCGATAGCTGAAAAACGTCCAATCGGGATCATTTATTGTTCGAGTGTTCACAAGATCGGATAAGACCAAACGCCAACTGGTTGGATCATCACCCACGAACTAATATTTTGCGTAAATGCATTGGCAGAAAGCTTACCTAGGCAGAGGATAACGAATCAGAGGACAGCACCCAACCGCCCTTAGCAAACGAATGTCGCTCAACGTCATGACAATACACTGGTACCTCTTGGGATAGTTTTACTGGATTTGGAATATTGTACGTTGTGGTTTTGTTCGTGTCGCCTTTTCGGAATGATTCTCTATTATTCAACCGCACAATCCAACACTACCTCCAAAAAGCAACGACAACTGGTTACGAACTGCCTCTGAACAAGCTCCAAACGAGTTTTGTCCATAAGACTGAGTCCTATAAATTCCTCAAAACATCAGTTAACATCAACCTTAGGTGTAGTAGTATCCTGGAAAGGAAAATACCACGATATTCGACATATAAACGATAATAATAATCGTTTGGTTATAACACCTTTTTGGTGCCTAGCTGCAATGCTACCCCAGGGAAGCACGAGGGCTGAGCTGACACCAAGTCACCCAAGCCTACACAGGAGCAGTCGAGATGCCGTGGTTGGGTTTGAACAACGGACTTTCCGGCCAGTTGTTTTTTCGTTGAACTGTAACCTCCATTCGGTGCCTAGCTGCCATACCACCCGAAGGAAGCACGAGGGCTGGGATACTGCCAGGTTGCCCGAACCTAGACAGGAGAAGTCGAGATGCAGAGGCCAGGTTCGAACCACGGACCTTCCGGTCAGTAAATTCGCGCTCTAACCACTGAACCATCTCGCCCCCAGTAATTTCGTGCCTTAACCACTGGGCTACGTCCAAATGAACTCAAAGAGAGTTTAAAATTGGCTGAAGGACATTACGGACGGGATCCCTCGTTGACACCAGAAAGCAATCGTAAATGTTTGAATGATTCATAAGCCCCCATTTGGAATAGGCAAAGTCTGCACCCTCACCAACTGAAGCAAGGCTTCAAGGTTACACTCAAGTCATTCATGCAGCCGATCGGTGGTCAGAGGGGCTAGTACTCCCCGGTGGACAAATACATAACGACTGATGAGATCAAACCCGACGCATTTTAAAGCGCAAAACTTGGTAGATCATTGGTGTTCATGCGAAATTGCTCGAATCCATAGCCGGCGAAGAAAGAGCTCTAGTAAACTGGCTAAGTTACCTCATTCTTTAGGTCAATAAGCACAGATAGATTAGCTACCCACCATCACCACCACGTTCCGTTATGATCTGCTGGTTGCCTGTAGGTATACGTGGACAGATGTAGATGAAACACAATAGGATTGTATCAGATAACAGTCAACAACTATTTCGGAGTGGTGGTGTTCGTGGATGTACTTATTTTGTAAGATATTTTTTGTTGTGTTTCGGAGGTTTTTGATTACTGAAGGGTGTACCTTGGGAGGTTGCTTATTGGGGAGGACTACTATACATAAACCAACCTAGCTATGAAGCGATCGGTTTATTGGTGTCGATCAGCAAGTGGGCGCAGCGGTGGATGGAGAATAAGCCACTGGAAACTGTGCACACAAGATACACTGTTATCACTGGTTATGGATGTTGAGGTACGGCTGAACGTAGTGGATAGAGCAGTGCAGTCTCAGAAGTCGGGTAGCCGATCGTCAAGTGCACGAAACTTCAGTTAGCGACATTCATAGATCTGGCTGGTCCTCCCACGTAATACACCGTGGTGAAGTACCTGAAGCAGTGCTGAGTAAACGGATGGCTACAATGATAAAACAGACCATCGGAGATGGAAATCGCAGTGAATCCACGTAGTCCAAAGTCTGATAGGTAATAGGCTACACAGAGTAAACATTAACAATTAACCTGTCAACTTACCCATGACCACCCTTGTTGCTGAAGATCTCGTGAAAAGGAAACTGTCGGTCAATATCTCTGCGGATCTGATCGCAATTCGAAGGGACTCCTTCTTGCATACAGTAGTGTTCGTACAAAGCTACAGGATCTGGATCTCCGACGGGAACCAGGGTCGCACGAGCATCTTCCAAATCAGTTGGCTCAATACTGTGTGCAGCTTCTGACACCCTGCTGGGGTGCCAGAGCATTGATGATGAAGAGGCCACCGAGCATGAGTGCAAAGATGAAGCGTAGGAGTCTGTGGATAGATTGCCTGGGGGTTGGTTTGGTGTATTGCGCATACTCATACTGTCAGTGCCTGAGTTAGTGCTAAGGCTGGCATATCCACCAGAACTACTGGCGACGGCAACTTTCTCGGAACCAGCAGTCGCATAGTTGGCTTCTGGAATGGAAGACCGTGATGTTTCGTGTACAGATACAGAAGCGGTATACGTGGCGTATGTCATTATCGGCTGGGGAGGAACAGAACCAACACTGTCTGGCCCACTGTAGACAAGGCTATGAAAGCTCCCACTGTCTGGTCCTGAGATGTTCCTTTCCGCAGAGTCACCATTCGACTCGGTTTGAGACCACCGAAATGTGGCGTCGTTCCCAACTTGTCGTAGGGGCATCAAATTGTCGGCATCTCCGTTGCCAGAATCAGCGAGGACTGGAAGACCGCGTCCCATGCTACGCAAAGATTGGTAGCCCGGAAGCTGAGAAAGGGCAGGACTTGTATTACCGGTCTCCGAATATTGAGGCAGTTGTGACGCCATTTCCTCGGTCCTTAACAAAGCATAAACGAAAAGCTGGTTAATTAACTCAAGTGGACAATATGGGGAGTAAACATACGGATTAGTGTGCTCGAGTCGGGTGATACTTGAATCATCACGGTCGAACACGTCGCATTGAGTGAAAATGGATTCGGTTAATATATGGAAAAGCAAGCACAAGCTAGAGCAGCATACACTGCATGAGATTGAGCACGATGCGTTTTTCATTCCCAGAGAAAAGCGATATCCAGTGCGGGGAACATGTACAAACTTGGATGTTCCACCAAACTTTACAGACATAAAGACGAGGGGAGCAAACAACACGTACGGTACCTTGCAGTGGGAAAAATTGGAAAGTAAACGGCCGGACGCATTTTTCTGAAGGAGATGAAAGCGCAAAATATTGGATGGAAAACGACATGATGTTCAATGAGTAAATACAGAAACGGCAAAGAAACATAGACTAAATCGAGGGTATGAACAGCTTCGTTGTGGCAGCACCCGTTCTATTACCAGAAGCAGGCCGCTACTGAGTCACATGTAAAAAGTTGGTTTGTGTCGACCCCAAAAAAAGTAGGTCCCAAATTTCAGCGTGCTGTAACCAGCTACTTTATATGAAAGCAACGAAAAAGAACCTGTAATGTGTCGTCCGGGTTGAACGATCTCCATAGTGATGCGACAAGAATGACGCATGAGGTAGGCGGACAACAAAAAACCAAGCAGGAATGTTTCGTAAACACTAATAATAAATAATAATCGTTCAGCTGTAACACCCTTTCGGTGCCTAGCTGCCGCGCGACCCAAAGGAAGCACGAAGGCTGGGATACTGCCAGGTTGCCCAAGCCTAGACAGAGGAAGTCGAGAGGCGGAGGTCGGGTTCGAACCACGGACCTTCCGGACAGTAAATTCGAGCTCTAACCACTGAGCCACCTCGCCCCTTAGTAAACACTAATAACAAATAAACGTGTAACTTCAGGTTACAGCAACAAATTGTGTGGCGACAGGCTCTCCACTAAGTTCAGTTGTCTTCTAACTCCACTTAAGTATAGAAAACATACAGTTTTATTGGCGATTCATTCGCCATCACATACAAATCCTCAAAGCTACAGGCTGATTTCAAGCTGATTTCGGCTGATTTCAAGCTCAAGAGGTACACCTGCCAAAAGTGCTCGGTGTAGAAGAAACCAGACTGGACAGGACAATGCACTAACTTAACCAAATTTGTCCGACCGAAACACAAACACTTCTCATTTTGATGTCTTGGTGATTGGGCCTGCTCCGAAAGTTAACTTATGGCCGAACTTCAACCACTGACAAACATAATTCGTGAAGACCACAGTCTGAACCAGTTGACTTTAAAAAGAAAAGCGAAACGGCCACGAAAAGCATGGAGCCCACTTTCATGAGTATTCCTTTCAAGGATCTAAATACAGACCGCCTGACTGAGAGTCTACATCATACACTTCAGGCAAAGCTTTACGACCGTTTCAGTCAGTATCGTTTACGGTTACTCAGCTTTTGTTGAATTGATGAGTCTACACCTCCAGATCTTCTGCACCAGAATATACAGAGCGTAGGACACAGAAGCTGTGCTACAGAATGAGGGAGCATGAACCGTTAAGGCTAACAGCCGGATATGGGAAGTATACCACAAGCGTAGTGATCGCTCACTTAGCGGATATAACACACGTTGTTAATTGTAACTCCTCTACTGGGAACACTTCCACCGACCGAGGCCTGTTCAATAAGTGTTCGGTCAAGTTTAAGGAGTTTGCGATTCGCTCACGAAACCCGATCTGTGCAATTGCAGAGCCTTTGTTCATGCATTGAAGCTTTCATGGTCGGATCATGTGGATGCTGGTCACGTGGACTTTTACACATCGACTACATTTTACCTTGATTTCACTTGTCTGTCATTCACTTTCAGTTTTACAAACTCGATTCGTATTAATGTCTATCAACCTGTGTGCGGAATTTAACAATGACTCACGCATGGAAAAAATAACGGACGAAGAGAAAAACTAGCAAATGATTGAAACCATGTCTTGCTTCAACCCATTCAATGATTGTTGGGAAATCTGACTACCTGAGAATAGTCAAGCGGATATTATTGACGTTTCACGGTCATGATGGTGTGCTTGACAAGTAAAAAGCAAACGAGAATTGGATTGGATTACCATAATTAAAGAAGTGGAACGTGGTTAGTCTAGAAAAGTAGTCCGCTACGCGTTCCATCTTGACTTGGAATCATTAGGTGATGTAGCAGCTGTTTGTATCTTTGGTTAACAGATCTCACCGTTTGATGCAGCTCCATGCGACCATTAAATATATTTGAGCGCATGCTGTCAGCCACGAAAAGATGACCTTATCGAAGTGTGACGGTTTATGCACCTCCGTACTTGAAGGCACACTGGTGACATTCAAAGTCTCCCATACCAGGTCAGTTGGTGGGTAGAGGTCTGACTCAACGGTCTCCCGGTCCATCGGATTGGGGTCGGTGTGTGTAAACATACTTTCCATGAAATATAGGCTGTTCCCGTGATCTTACGCCAAACACCTGTGCTTTGAATTAGGCTTTTGAGCCTTATCTTCCTAATCTTCCTTCGGTCTGGGCCTCTGTGTCCTTGCAGTATCCAGGCTCACTTACAACCCAGAACGGCACAAGAACAAATAACACTACATCATACGAGACGTCACGCGCTGACACCAGCCGGGTCGTCTTACCATACAGCAAAGGAAAGAAGCGAAATAAAGGCTACTGATGACGTCTCCGTTTCCTTCCACATATTCGTTGTAGAAGGACTGAGCGACATCATCGTTCTCATTATCGCCCGTTGTCATTAGCTGTAATATCTACGCGAAATACGGCTGCCACGGCCACAAACCTTTCGAAATCATTCTCCAAACCCCGCTGCTCAGGTCATCTGACAGCATCCAACGTTCACAATCGAAAATATGTAGGACAACAGACTGCCCTTGCATGTACGCTGGACCCGCTTTCCAATAGTGTGTACTGCCACCATGAAACGAGGATTCGGGGCCCAATTAGGGCCTCTGGGTTAACCGACCGATTTCCTATCGTTTCCAGTTGCGCAGCTCCGGTGACCCGGAAGCTACTGCGACTGCTTCTGCAGGCCTTTGCATTAAGCTACTGTGCTGAATTCTCTGTTTGAATGATTGCCCAATGATAGACGTTGGTGTCCGGTCCCTTGACAAAGTCTGTCAAAGCATAGAAAATCGCTGTCCGTTCACTGTATCTGCTCACGCCTCAACAAACCGAAGCTTCGACATTCGTAAAAACAGTCCTACGATATCTTGAGCGCTTTATTGTGGCATGGCTCGTCATCATCGACAACATAACATCAATGCTTAACAATGATGCTTCGCTGCTGTACGACGATAATTTATCTGAAAGCCTTATTTTGAAGAATAGAATACAACTGGATGGTGATGGGATTTAGTGCTAGTGTGCCTGGTAGGTTTCCGTCAATGATGATGACGATGATGCTAACAATTATTCATCACTGCGCGGCTAAGATTCCAGACAGATATTGCCGTGCTTGCTAGTGATATGAATGCGCAAGTCGGCAGACGTGGTACTGTTGAGCCTCAGTTGGACTGAAATTGAGATGCGCGGACAATGGCGAACGCCTGCTGCATTTATGTGCTGAAGGCAGACTATTTCCGTTCAAAACAAAATTGCGAAACAAGTGAAACTCCTTTGTCACCTGGTTCCATGACATGTGCGCCAACCTCCGACGCAGATAGACCACATCGCCATTAGCTGCAAGTGGTGCGGATCATTCACTGACTATCGCGCGTTCTGGAGCACCTAAGTGAATCCTGACGACTCACCTGTCCGTCGCCACTTTCTTTGCATTTTTAGGGAGCGTGCAAGATGCGTACACCTCGTCTGACTACTTTCGGATGTGAAACAAACTTATCAAAAAACAACTGAAGTCTCTTTCGGACTACCCATCTTGTGCCATTCACTCATTAAAAAGTACTACTGTAGTCCCGCAAGATTCTGGGCGCTCTGCTTGTGGTATGCCAACATAAATTAAATCTAAGCGCCGGATCTAGAGTAAAACACTACAATTGCTCAAAGCTCGAACATATATTCCTCCTGGTCGGGAGCGCGAAAGTGTTACAGCTAAACGATTGCTATTATTATGATGGAGATCGTGTGGGTCGCACACACCGGTACGCATATCTGACACATTAATTGATCCGATTGGTGCACGTTCTGGATGGAAGACAAACAACTACTGTCTGGTCAACGAGAATGAGAGGTGGATACATCAGAGGTAAATATAATGAGGGGAATAAATGGATGGGAGCAGCTGAAACGAACATCTGGGGACTTTCTGCCTATAAAGGCACGTAGAAGAAACCGAACGGATTCGGCCATATAACGATATAGTTGTAATACGGAGGGATTAGCAGCCAACCACCTATATGTGCTACCCACTCGTGTTGGAAAAAAGCCATTAGGCACAAACAGTGCTGCAGCAGTATTTTGTAACCATAACGGAAAATGCTTTTGAAAGAGAAAAATCTAGGAGACAAAACTGTAAGAAGGTACAATCAGCAGGGTGCTGTCAATCAGCACAATTACACCGCGACCGGCCTATGTGTGCCAGCAATAACGTGCGCCGGGAAATTGCCAACACAGAATTATCTGAACTAGTTGTGCTCGCTGGTGTGTGATTGAAATTCTATCACAATTAACAGAGATATGGGCACCCTAACTATGATGATAGCCGTCAGACACGTCATGCCGAGATGACGAAAATGAACCAGTTGTTCGTTGTGCTACGGACATCCTGATGTTGACGCGCGAAGGGTGCGCAAGTAGATACAACATCGGTACATTTTACGACAAAGCTTTTGTGTGTCAGTTGCGGTTGAACAGGACAACCGCAGCAAGGTTTGCTTCACTTTAGAATCACCGGGGAGCGTCTGTCAAAAATGACCCCTCTCTCCGGGAATTGATGATCATACATACACCATACATACATCATTTTTCCGTATGTTTGGTGTTCACAAGCACACGTGAGACTGGTAGAAAACAGCAAACCAGCGAGAGAGTTATTGATTCATTGACTGTCTGAGTTGTAGTCGAGTGAATGTTGGGTGGCCACAGAAACGGCCATTTGTAAAAGATTAACACAGAATTGATGACTCTGGACAGGGAAAACTGTGTGAAAATGGGTCAAATGCTGCGGTGGAAGTATGAAATCTTGAAAGCAGGAAATTGGAAGTGATAGTTCCCAAGTCAACCGAAGAGACTCACCATGTAGCCTTACGTTACCGCACTAGATAAACAAGGAATATGAAGATGTAGAAAGTTTGTGAGCAGAATACCTTCTTAGTTGTTGATCAGGCGGCTGGTGATCAGTTCGCCGTGCTCGATAATTGGACTGTAAACGTCTCATCACCGTTACAGGGGGCACCGTCAGTGCATATTTCTTGTGTTCCTCTTTGCCCTTACGTAATTTCTAGAGTCTTATATCTCTTACGTGACTGGCTCGACAGAGAACCCCGTGGCATCCATCCACGTAGTGCTTCACTACGTGGACGGACGAGCCAAACACACGTGACTATAATAAGTGCATGGCACAACTCCGATCAGTTCCGAGAGAATTCTCTTGCTGGGAGGCTTAAATGCCTCCCATTCGATGGCCAGGTTTTCCCGGACGCCAAAGTATCAGGACTGTCGACACCCATGTAGACCGACTTCTAGGACTGCTGTACCCACGCGATTGCTATTACCAACATGAGAACTCAACTCGAACGGCAACACACATAGGCATCCATCTAGTGGCTACCCTGATCTACTCAATTACGTTGTCGTTTGCCAGTGACATGGTCGGGAGCAGATGCAGAGTAAACTGTGAAGCAGACTAGCAACTTGTCCGGACGCGGCGTAAAACCCAGCCTCATAGGCCACACTACGCCCAGTGCAGCCGTGGGCGCATGAAGCTGGGCATAAATGGTATCAAAGATCCGAAAACGCGTTGATGTAATCCAACTGGCCTTTGCATCCATCCAGCAAGCTGACAAAAGTGTTGCACAATTTGTAGTGCCACATGATGACAACGGCAGTCAGCCTGATAGGGCAACTGCACTTGAGTCGCTCTGACTGGTTTGATGACAACAACCAGCATATAAAAGAGCCAGTAGCTAGGAAAAATAGAGCGTTTGTCATATCTCTTGCCCACCCGGACAGCGAGGTTGAGAAACAGCAGCTAAATTATGCACGAAAAGACCTGACTCGGCAACTCCGCCACCTCACAGAATGGTGGAGTGAGCAGCAGTACAAAGAACTTTACGATGATATGATAGCTAACTGCGGGCCGAGTATCGAGCCAACCCGAATTCTCCAAGATGCTGACAGGAATGAAGCGGAAGTCATTCGCGGAAATTTTGGGTATATGGAGCTTCAACAAACTGCTGAACAGACCGACGAGCGTCCACTGGACTGCAGTGAATAGACTGGATCAAAGAAAGGAATTATCCCTGAACCCATCTCCGACTAGCGGGGACACAGTAGGTGAACATGCAGTTGCGGAATGGCAAGGCCGCTGAAGCCTGGAAGCGTAAGCGTTCAGTTGAGATGGTCCGATTGTGGAGAACGTACTTCTCCAGCAGGATAATCTGGTTGGAAAAAGAGATCCTACCACAAGTTAAGAATGTTGTAATCGTAACACTGTATTGTGGACGGTTGCTTCAAATACAACTGACCGCCAAATTCGCCAACCACAACATATGTCCACAAGACGGCATGAGGACGAAGGTTCAAGGGACTGGATGACTTTAACTGATTTCGAAATCTTCACAGGCGTAAAACAATGGTACGTGCTTGCTCCGCTTTATGCAACTTCTGCCTAACAGCTACGCAGAAGCGACGATTCTGGCGAAGTGTCCAAGTATCGGCTCAACAGACGTCTGTTTAGTACTAAACGTTTTGGTAGGAGTCTGGTCCACCAGATTATGATTCGCATCCTCAGGTTTGCGGACGACTGTGTATTGTCCGCACACATGGTGAACAGCAGCGCCAAGCTAAGCTTGTGCCTGCCGCTGCAGTGTGGCCTCAGCATCAACTAGAAGAAGACTATCGTACACCACGTGGAGTCCACAACAGCCTTCCATGTATCAGGAGCGGATTGGAGCTTGTGAAGCAATGTGCGGACTTCTGCTCCCTCGGAAGAACACTTGACCGTCGACCGTGAGCTGAGGTCCCGTGTTGCCAAGGCTACTTTAGCTTCTAACAAACTCGGGAAAAGGATGTGGAGGAACCGGAGCCTGAGACCAAACTACGCGAATAAAAGACGACAGTTTGCATGCCCATACCTGTAAAACTGATCTCTCATGTTCACCCTGAGGGCATTCAGCAGAATGTAGCTTCAGTTCAGTGCAAATGGTATGCGGCATTACCCATGGTGTATGGGTGTCCATCAGCCTAGTTCGATGTGACAGGCCACTTGGAAGGCGGAGACCGGGCCATCATATTATATATATATATATATATATATCACGTATAAAGCGTACCCGCAAGGCATACAAAACTCGCGCCCTCTATTCCTCCCACAGGGAATACACGCAGCAAGCTGCACTTTCTAGCGTTTTTTCGTACAGCTGAAGTACGCCTCCAAATGATATGAAAAAGTTGCGAAGTTGAATTGACAGAAAAAAATGGATATTTTCATGACGGAAGGTTTCACAACATTGCTGAAAACACTTTACCGGTGAACACCCATTAAAAGAAAAAGAAAACAAGAAACTCCTTGGGGTCACATCAACGAAGATCATAAATCGGAGGTGAAGGACGAATATTACGTGAGCACCGACTAGTGGGCGAGGGCAAGGGAGGTTAAGCCCAAAGTTCACGTGGTCATCGACCAATCAGGACACAGGACAGCAGATCAACGGGCAGAACTGCCTGACTGAACCACCAACCGCAGCCAATGGTTACCACAACGCATATCAACACACATGCACCACTACTCAACGAACAGCTACTAACGCACCGCTATGCTCCACTGATCTTCCTAACAGTGAGCTGATGACACCACCGTGACCGGTGATGGAACGTTTGCAATTAACTTGTCCAGCTCGGTGAACAAACCAACAACCATAAATTAAATCGCATATTTTCTAAAACTAAGCACGTGTTAGGTAAACATACGATGGATTTACCACTGAACTTTTTATGATGATGAGGCAAAAGCCTCATCAGGCTAAATGACTACGTTACTAGGTTGGTCGAGTTTTGAAGCAGACGAAGGACCAATCAACAACATCCCTTACAAACAGCAGGTTGAATCAGTGATTTGTTTCTCATCAGTTAGGTGAGTGAGAGTTACACCGGCGGACTAGGGGGGTAAAATATTACATAAGGTTAGCTAGAGTTTAGAGGTCTGGTTCGGTACTTCAGTTGATGAATCCTCTTGGTTGTCGTTTACGACTTTGTTGTTTGTGTGGGTAAGTTAATGTTGCCGCAAATAGTGTGAAGGGAACAGTAGGTCAAAAACGTACTTCAAAAGCGTGGACACTCAGTGAGTTTGATAGAGCGGCAGTTAAGAGCATTGGCTCTGGTACCAAGGTCCCGTAAGGAATAGATTAGCACAGCAGCTATCTCACACAGGTCAGGGAGATTTGAAGTTATTCAAAAGATGATAAAGACAGCCAACATTTGAACAGCGCTGCAGAAAGGAAGAAAGGTACGCTCGGTAGTGGTGTAATGGAGGGATCGCCTCTCGACTGAAAAAACTGTGTACACAATAGTGAACGCCCGATTTTCCTAAGGTCTACGTAAGACAAACAGGTGCTGATCATAGACTTGGTTATGGCAAAACATGCACTGGACATAAGACATAGAACAGATTCAGAATATGTGGGAACTATGAAGAGTTTTCAGGAAGCTTAAGGGTAGAGTGATCTGGCAAGAAAGTATACTAGGATACCTCAAATATCGTGCCGACTGAAACATAGGAGGATCTTTGTGTAGCACGTTCAACTGAGGAGTGTCATAAACCGTAGATCCATTTGAGTCTCTCGTTAGCACCACCTTATTTTGTAAATGAGTATAATCCGTCCAAGGCGTATAAAGTTATCAAAGGCAAATTGAACGCGATCATAATAGGAGAGGCTGTTGGTTAATACGACAACTGAGCACTTTGGTTACATCGACTAGATGATGTTCTGGTAGTCAGCCGCCAAACTTTAAAAATTTCAGAGTTCGATAACGGTTACCAAGTGATACACCCCGGGTTTTGGGACCTTCAAAATAACGTATCACCACAGAGAGCGGCTGATTAAATCAGTAAAGCTATCCTAAATATGGGTGAAAGACTGTGGACCAAAACAGAGATAACGAATAACCTTATCATCCGTATATTTACAACTGGTTGCAGAGAGTTATACAGAAAGGTACTAAATACGCAAACACCGAACAGAAATATGAATAAGGTAGCACCTCGAGGCAGACAAGCGTTTAGGGAAGGGAAAGGGAATTCGTGAACTGCAAGCTAAGAACTGGGTATGATTGAGAAGACAGTCCAGCAGATAAATAAATGTTTTGTGATGAAGAACTTTGGCAGTAAGTGCGCTTAGTGGTATCCAAAGGCATTTTGTAGTCCGGCAATATTAGCCATTGCATACCAACACTACTGTGAAGGTAGGCAGCAGCAACACCATCAAGCGCTGAGGCTGAGAATAAGCGAACAGGACTGAGTGGGGAAATTCTAAATACTTCACTGAACGTCTCAACACGAACCTCTCGAAAGCTGTGGAATACAATAAGTCGAGAGAATTTAATGTGATCTTTTTTGGGTGTTGAAACAAGTCGACGGATTTCTAACAATCGGTCATCTTTTTAGAAGGCATATGAACAAGTCACCTACTGGAAAAATGAAAAACAGTAAGTTTTTTTCTTTCGAAACCACATGCCTGTTAAGGTGTATATGGATATCACTGGCTGACAAAAAAGCTGAACCAGGAGGGGGAATGGCGAACAGAAGAGAATTAGCTGTGTAGTTTCTTAATGCTTGACCTAGACCTGTCACCAGAAAGATGCTTCAACACACGCGACTTAAGATAACTACCGTTTCTTCAAATGGTTTCGACGTACAATGCGTTCAGTCTCCGTTATGATTAGGCGGAACAGCCCATAGGATACTCTCCTTCTGATGCCGAAAACAGTGCCTGAAGCGGCTCCAATGAAAACAGTCTGAAACGGACAATGGTGCCAAAAAAGGAGTTGAGATAGTCCGTTAGTTGCACATACAATATACAAGGGGCGGGATCGAAAAGCGTGACAAGTCAGTTGAGACAATCATGTTGTTTTGGTTCTACAAATTCCTAACCGAATGGGCCCCCGTGGGTGCTGTTGTCCTGGAAGAGCTGCTTGAGTAGGTCAAGTGATTCCCCTGTCACAACTCTTGAGAAAATAAAAAATCGTTCAGCTGTGGCACCTTTTCGGTGCCTAGCTGCCATACCACCAGAAGGAAGCACGAGGGCTGGGATACTGCCAGGTTGCCCAAGCCTAGACAGGGGAAGTCGAGAGACAGAGGTCGGGTTCGAACCACGGACCTTCCGGTCAGTAAATTCGCGCTCTAACCACTGGGCCATCTCGCCCCTACTCTTGAGAGGCAACGCCAGATGTGTTGAGATACTCCAAGGAGATGAGTTTGCAAATAGGGAACATTTACAAACGGATCATTAAGGAAAATGCTATCAGATCGGATGGTAAAACGTGCTGGAAAATTACGGTGGTAGACGTTGGATATTCTTAAATGGAAAACACATGTACACAACCCATTTCCAAGGTTACACTGTTAAAAATGTAAGCGGGACTAGGAAACCCATGTTTGACCGAACACCGTTGGGCCTGCCTAATACTACTTGAACGGAGCAGTTTTCCTTGAATATTGTTGCTTCACCTTAGGAACTGACTTTCTTAGACAGGAATAGTTCTAATTTGTTTTGACGGGGGATTCAACTGGAACGCAGCTGAATCTCTCGTCTATGATGTTTTTAAACAACTGAATGTGTTGCACCTGGCCCCCTCATGGTTCACGTACGAAAGATTCAGTTGGGTTCCGGATGAGTCTCCTGTCAAAACCAGTGATGTGCAAATGAGTGTATTTCGCTAACTTCGTGCAATTTGGGTTCAAGTAGAACATAAGGTAGACGGAAACTCGGGGACTGCGTCTATCTGATGAGCCCCAAGAACGGCGAAACCGGCCGTGGGCTGTTTTCAGGAATAGTTCCACGTAAAAAACTAGGTACGGTCCTAGAAACCACTAACATAGCGTATTTGAATGTGTCCATGCATTTTTCCGTAGACCTTTTCGGCAGAACAATATCTTCTGGAATCAAAACCACTACCACCACAAAAAAGAAGCAAGAATTCGGAATGTAACATCTGACTCCCCCAGTCGCTGAACTATCGGTTTCTATTGGCATGGCGAATTAGCAGTCATCTTGGTACAATTGTTTAAATTGCCGTCTGATCATCCGGTTCTAATGCCGCCATTATAGTGGATGACGGCATAGCAACAGTGACAATTACGCTTATTCAAACTGTAGTCACAATCAATTTGGTAACAAACGTCCTCCCTGTTTCTCCCTATCCACCACTGGACCCATGAAGTCATGGGTCCTGTGAACCTGTGTACAAGATTAAAAATTCCAATTGCCCCCAGAAATCAATGAACGAACCATGGATAATCATTAGTTTGTGTCTTCCTAAGGCATTTTTTTAGTTTTGGGCCAACTATATTCGATTTTCAACAGATTTCGTTTACGTAAAAGTTTTGTGAACGTTCTGAAAAGATGGGAACACTTCAATATTATGCTTTATTTGCCCTTCCATTCACTTTCCTTTTTGCTCATTTATGTTGTCCAAAGATTCCGAGTGTAACGATCCATTAATTTTAATAGAGAATTTCCAATCAGATCACTATTCGCATCCACACTGGCACGGTCTGGAGAGAAGATTTGGTACCGTTAAGGATGAGCAGGAAACCGAATAACTTGGTAAAAATCAAACATTGGAATCTAATACTCCTATCCGTCAAGGCGTATGACCTCGTCATTCATGTTCACACCAAAAATCGATTAGTCATTTCTCTCGATGGTATATTTGGAAAAGATATCTGATGGACCCCGTTTCGACATACGAGCTGCAATGGGTACCAAGCGGCTATCGTGCCTTTTCGGTGTCCACCTGCCATACAATCCGGGAGGAGTAAGAAGGATGATATACTGTCCGCTTATTCAACCCCAGACAAAAATGACCGACACGACTTCAATGAATAAGAACCATGAACCAGTTGCCCCGAAACAAGCGCTCAAACTCCTGACTTATCTCGAGCTCGTGTAGCTAACTGGATTGTAAAAAATAATCTATCATCAAACTAGTTGCATCCAGAACAGAAGGCGAATGTGGCTAACTATCGACGGGTCACTAGAGTTGTAACATAAAACAAGACTGCTAGCCATCAAAACCAACTTCACTATCGTTGATTTGCTCACTGAGCTGAGTAGCTTTTTAGCACTCTTGCAAAATTTGCCGACTTCTCCCATTTTGTAATAAATCAACGGTCAACATTACGATTTGCGCTGCCAATCTTCTCTTCAATTGCGAACCAAATCTCACTCTCAGGTAATGAGCTACCTTTCTGTTCGATGGCCGTTCTACTATAGCTGTGCGTCAAAAAGACGTCAAAGTGCCTGATATGATTAGTTCATTCAGTCAAGCCAATTTTAACAGAAGTAAGGAAAACTTACGGTTACTGTTTTGATCAATCTACCCACTCAGTATTACCAAAACAACGGGGGAGAAAGGATGTGGCGAAATCTTACTTGAACGCACGAACCAAGATTGAGATTGCCTACATCGGGAAAAAGGAAACCGACAAGAAACTCATCTCCCAACTACAACAACAAAATCACCCATGCCTTAACAACAGCTACCCGCACGTGCTATAATGTTGTGTCCACGTCCTGCCATCCACGTGTCCAGTGAACAACCTCAATAAGCGACGACGGTCACGAGGATAGGACATTTAGTCACGTGAAGAGTATAGCCCACTGCCACCGCCTAGCGTGAATCCATGTGCGAAATCATCACGCCATGGAAAGAAACGTGAATGAAGAGAAAATCTATCTAGACCTAGAATTAAAAAGGTAAGTGAATCAGACAAGGAACAAACAAAATACAACAAACTTCATTTGAAATGGGAGCCACAAGCTGAATGCTATCACCCCTGACTTCGTTTAACAAGCTTTATTAACAAACTGATCCAGAACTGAATCACAAATGATCCAACAAATCACTGGGTTCCTGTCGGTTGATGAGGCATACTGTTTGCAGCGCACTCTGGAATGTGCTGTATCAACTTATGAATGAGTGCGCAGAAGCACGAACCCACAAACAGGCGGTCGAATAGTCATCAAAACAATGCTATGTAACCTTACAAGGAATTGGGGGAAATTAGTACATCATCATCATCATCAAAGACAACAACATCAGAGTTGACACTGATGCTTCACTGCCGTACAACCATAAGGTTCGTCTAATTATATTTAAGGCCCTAGAGTGAAAAGAAGAGAAAAAGAGTGGGTGAGGGAGGGGACCTAGTGCTGGCCTACGTCAAGCGTTCTGAAGTGCCTACACCTCCAAGCGCTCAATCAGACAATCTGGAAAGAAACTGACAGCACGAACGCCACTGACATCGATTAGCCGCCATTTCTTGCAACGTCTCCAGCCAAGCACAGGCGGGGTCAAGGGGGCCCCATCCTGGAAGGCGTACAACACCAATAACACCCAAACTCTTCGTGATCTCTTTCACGCCCTTCTGCCAAGTCATACGTTGTCCACCCCGCGGTTTGCGCCATCCTGAAGGAGGCACGGAGAACAACACTCGTCTCGGTAGACGGTGTTTCGGCATGCGTAGCACATGACCGAGCCATCGTAGTCGGTGGTGCTGGATGTTTTCCCCGATTGAAGTACCTGCAGCACAACCAAATACCCGTTTTCTAATCACCTCGTTACTAACACGCTGACGCCATCCAAAACCAGCCACGCTTCTGAGGCATCGGTGGTCGAAAACCTGAAGACGCCTCACATCATCTGTCCGCAGAGGCCATGTCTCGCACCCATACAACAACACAGCCCTTACTGTAGCCTGATACACACGACCCTTAAGATCTAGTGAGATGCCTTTTTGACGCCACAAGTGACGCAAATTAGCAAATGTGATTCGAGCCTTTGAGATTCTTGCACTGACTTCATCAGACACACTTCCGTCAGAGCTAATACAACTACCGAGGTATGTAAAATTTTCCACAACCTCCAGTGATTCTCCTTGAATTGTAAGGGGTATGTTCAAAGACTGCACGTTCTGAAGCATGACTTTGCACTTTGAAGGTGCAAGGCGCATGCCAAAAGATGGTATGATGGTGGTCAGTCTATTCAACAGGGCTTGTGCTTCGTTTTGGTCTTCAAAGATGAGGGCAATGTCATCTGCGTACTCCAGATCGACAAGGCTCTCACCAGCAACAATTTGAACACCGGGGTTTTGAAGACCATCCAGCGTTCGCCTCATTATTTCATCAATGATGAAGTTGAATAGGAATGGAGAGAGTGGACATCCTTGTCGGACACCACTTTTTGTAGGGAAGCTTTTCGAGAGCTCACCATACACTCTCACCCGCCCAGAAGTATGTGAATATAGGGATCGGATTATGTTTACAAACTTCTGGGGCATACCCTGTTGAGCAAGTGTAGTTAGCAGCACTGACCGATCGACAGAATCGAACGCACCCTTGAAGTCAAGGAATACCAAGATTGTGGGTCGTCTGTACATATGGCGTTGCTCTAACACCTGACGGAGTGTGAAGATGTGGTCAACGCAGCCTCTACCCGGTCGAAATCCCGCTTGATTCTCACGAGTCAAGGTTTCGCGTGCCACCGTAAGACGACGAAGAATCAGTGACGCCAGAAGCCTTGTCACAACAGGAGTCAAACTAACACCTCTGTGGTTGCTACATTCACTGCGAGTACCCTTTTTGAAAATGGGCACTACTATCGATTCACCCCAGTTGTCTGGGACGGTCTCTTTCTCCCAGATAGACCCAAATAGGCTAGACAGGCACTGGCTGAGAAGTCCACCGCCATCCTTGAAAAGAGCAGGTGGAAGGTCGTCAGGACCAGCAGCACGATGACGCTTGAGTAGAGAAATACACTCGGACACTTCCGAGGCTGAAGGCGGCTCCAGATTCACGGTCCACCTTTCTGTTGAAGGCCAGGATTCTAGATTGGAGGTAGCAGGTGGCCAACTGAATTGCTGCTCGAAGTACTGTGCCCAGCGATCCAAACGTTCTGCTTTGCTGCATATCAGGGAGCCATTTTGGTCCCTGATTGTTTCGCTGACAAGAGGTTTCCGAGGACCAGTCGAACGAATCAAGTGGAACAGCTTGCGGACATTACCAGCATTCTTTGCCTCTTCCATTTCTTCGGCCTTTCGGGTCCACCAAGCTTCTCGGTCTGCACGGATACTCAGTTTCACCTGGCGTCGGATGATGCGTCGGGTGGAGTTGTGATTGCGGCCAGGAGGGATCTGTCGCCGGGTCTCCAGCAAGGACACAGTCTTATCAGAGATCCAATGTTTGGATGAGGTTGGCTGGATTGTACCGCAAACAGACTTTCCGGCTTTGAATAGCGCTTTAGATATCTCTTCCCAGTGGCCGTTTATATCCGACATCGTACCGTCCGGCAGGCGTTCGAGGAGCTGGTTCTGATAATTTCGTTTGACTTCTGGGTCCACTAGCTTCTCAATGGCTAAGCGAGATGTGTGCGTTTTGCGTACACCTGAAAAGCGCAATGAAAAGCAGCAGCGTACAAGTGCATGGTCGGAGTCCACGCTGGTGTTCCAGAAGGAGCGGCAGGCGGTGATCGACCCTCGCCACCGATAACTGACGGCGATGTGGTCTATTTGGATTCGGGGCTGGTTTGTTGGTGGGCACCACGTTGTCAAGCGATTTCCGCTGTTCCGGAAATTCGTACTGCAAAGAAACAGTCTGTGATCGGCACACATTTGGAGTAAGCGATCCCCGTTGTCCGTGCGTCTCGTGTCCAATCCAAGACGACCACCCAATCGGGCCTCAGCAGCGCTTAGTCTACCTACCTGGGCGTTCATGTCACCAGCAACCAAAACGATATCTGAGCTTTTAGCCTGCTGTAGAAGGGCACCTAGAGCATCATAGAAACTGTCCTTGGCAGATTCAGAGCTACAGTCAGTTGGGGCGTAAGCAGACACAATAAACAGGGTGCGATGGACCTCACTTCCTCTAAATTCTCTCACAGATGTTGCCAAACGAACCGCACAGAGGCGACTATTAACGGGTATCCAATCAAGCAGAGACGCTTCCGCTCGGTCGCTCAATACAATACCCACCCCAGCATACCCAGCTGCAGTGGCCTCTGCATCACCAGAGGTGCGCAGCCGGAACTTGGAAGAGAGCGAGGGGGCAGTCAGTTCGATCACAGTACTTGCGTCCTGCATCCTTGTTTCTGACAGACAACATACATCAATGCAGAGAGAATCCAGCGTACGAGCAAGAGCCACCTGTTGACCTGCTTGTTTCAGTGTGCGAACATTAAAGGTGGCTAAGTAGACAGGCTTTCGGGGTATGAAAACAGACTTCGAAGTGTTTAGGGTTGTGACTGAACTCGGGCGTACAGAAGCTGCAGCTGCGTGTGATGCAGGGCGAGCAAAACGGTCAGTCCTAGAGCTGGGACCTGCGGAGAAAGTATTCAAATTTGGGTGGGGGAGGGTGGAAGACGGAAAATGTGAAAGTGTAAGAAGGGAGGCGTCAGCAGTAGCATGTTTTCGCTTACCCGCCCTGCTGTATGCAGCAAGTAAGGCGACCCGGCTGATGGCACCACGCGACGGCCGATGTGGCATGAGAGTATTGTTAGCTGTAAATGTCATGGTTGTACGAGGGCTGGGATACTGTCAGGGCGCCCACACCTAGACAGAAGGACGATTAGGGTCCTCAACCAAAGCCTTTGGCTCAAAAGCCTAACCGCAAGGCAGCGGTGTTGGGCTGGAAATGCAAGTACATTACCAATTTTACGGAACACGTCGCCACACATGTTCCAACCCCCAACCTGGAGGGCCAGGAGACTGTGTTCGTCAGACCTCTACCCATTGACCAACCTGGTATGAGAGACTGCGAGTGTCACGGGACACCCCCAGTATACCTCACTGGGTCACTGAGGTGCGCAAACCGCCACACCACGGTAAGGTCCAGTCTCTTCGTGACGGGGGAAATTAGTACGTATCATGCCAGGGAATTTGTAGTGGGTTGGGGTCAATTAATCACACGCGAGTGTCGCAAATGCCCATTCCATAGTATTGGAGCGCAACAGCGCTTCATATTGGGACTGTGAAACCCGAACTTCACTTTACGGATGTTCCCTAATGCTCCAGCTCACGTAACGGTATTGTATTATCCTGTTAAAGTGGATTCATTCCTTTGATTGAAATTATCCGCCTTGCATGGTAAGAGTCAGATGATGTTCCAGTGTTCCAGTGTTGTTCGTCAATTAGACCACTAGGGTTTTTCAAGTCAATAATTAAGTGAATGTCACGACAGCTCCTTATTGCCAGTTGACGTTTGGTGTTCTGCTCAGTTCAGTTCAGTTTTTCAGCCCACAAACCGTACACCTAAATGCGGTGGTTCTAGCTACTAAAGCTTCGATCACCGGCGAGCCAGCGATTCAGCTCACAAACCGTGCACCGAAGTGCTGCAGCTCCACCTGCTACAGCTTTGTTCACCGAAGATAAGATGAATAAGGGAATGAGAACCACGCCTTGGAGGCGATGGTCCAAACAGTTCACCAACCTTAAGTGTTTGTGCGATGTGGCATGGATTGAGAGCCAAGCAGCTAAGGCGATAGCTTGGATGAAGATCGTCATTGGCTGCGTGGTACGGCCATATCTGTTAGGCCCCCTAATATTCATTTGTTTCCCGAGACCCAGGATAAATGAATCCGAAACCCTCCATAGAGAAGCTATTCTTCAACTAGCAACATTTTGATCGTTCTCCATAAGTTCACGTGATTGAGGAAATCTACCCTACATGGAAGAACGTTTACAGTAGATTTATCAATGTAGGTGATCATGTAGTCCTTCGCGAGCCTATCAAACGGACAAAACCTTTAGCACCCTTATAACGTTCACTATTTGGAGACATTTACATACGGTTCCCATTTAGGCCCAACGAATACCTCTATAGCGCGCTCTCAACATTTGCCTCAATTCGCTAAGACAATGTGTAATATTTCTGACGCAACATAAGACTCATGTGGTTGCTGAAAACACTTCGATAGCAACCATATAAGTGCTGTGTTCTATGAAGAAAACACATTCCGATATTCTTAACATCGTGTCAACAGAAACATGAGACGACCTCTTCGCAGCACATTCAGCCAAGGAATGTCATAAACAAGAGCTTCAAACGAAACTATCGTTAGCATCAAAGTAAGTGGCAAATGAGTGTATTTCGCCAATACTTAATATCTTTACTTCGTTACTATCTACCGGACAGTGTTTCTCCTTAAAACAGGAATTATGACACACAAGAGTAGCAAACAGCAACAAAGGTTGTGCTATTTTCGCATCAGTTGGCAGCTTTGGGTTGAAAATAAAGATGAGTTGGCTTTTCCAATTTTACAGGCAGCAGAAGGTAAACACAAGAAAATCAGATGACCTGTCTCCAAGAGCGTCATAGATTTCACCGACAGCATACTAAGCCACAGAAATATCAGCATTTCTTGAGTCCGAAGATGATTCGCTTCCCTGAAGCAGCGTTCATGGGGAGGGGCGTATTTTATGAGGAAGAATTTGGAAACCATGTTGTTTGGATCGCCATTTTGGGGCATCCAACCGGCCACTTTTGAGAAGCACAGATTAAGTTCGTAGTTATACGTGACGGTAAACAATGAAAATGGATAAGGGAACTGTTGAGTTCGAGAAGGGCACTAATTACTACAAACTACGATTGGTCTGGAACCACCACGCTATTCAGAAGTCGAATCCAATCATATTGCATCGGTTTATAAATGTGAAATCAGGTGTCCAGCAAAACGGTTTTCCAAAAGACTAGATGTATTGAAGAGTTTCTCACCAGAGAAATCCGTCTATCGTGTTGTATACATCGTTCTTGCACAAGCGAGCACATGCGAAAACTAGGAACAAAGAAGTCATTTTCGACGTAAAAACACTTTTTTTAATTAAAAGACTGCCAAATATGTGCTCCCCTTGATATATAAAATAAGCCTGCACGACTGGTCCCAAAATTTGCGAAATCCAGGCCAAATGATCACTGAGACCAATCGGCCAAAAAAACAAGGGGATCGTATCTGAATGTGCTTCATCATGGTTGTTGTGAGTATCATGGTTGTGTGTGGGCTGGGATACTGTCAGGGCGCCCACACCTAGACAGGAGGACGATTGGGGTCCTCAACCAAAGCCTTTGACTCAAAAGCCTAACCACAAGGCAACGCTGTTTGGCGGGAAATACAAATGCATTGCCATTTCTACGGAACAAGTCGCCAAATGTTCCAACCCTCAACCTGGAGGACCAGGAGACTGTAGTTGTGAGACCTCTAACCACTGACCAACCTGGTATGAGAGACTCTGAGTGTCGCGGGGACACCCCCAGTATAGCTCAGTGTGCTTAATTCACGGGTGCCGTGTTCACTCGATGTAACAGCTGTTGGCGAATTTGTCCCTATGTCAGTCGCAGCTATGCACCAACAGCGGTAGATGAAGTCATCCAAGGACGGCTGAGCAATGTAGACGGCACACAAGGTAGGGACGGAAAGGGTGCTGGACTCAGTAACTCCCGGAAAACTGCAAATTAGTTATTCAAATGAACTGCACCACGAAGCCATAAACAACAGAAGTCTGGCAGGTTGCTAGGATACGGGATCAACCAAATAAGAAGAGAAAAACAAAGACGAACCGACACACTTGTTCATTCGATAGTTGAGCTCGTGAACTCGGAAAATTCAGTGCTCGAGTTGTTGTCACATTAAGACAGGTTTTCGAAAACGTTTGCTTGTGCAGGAAAAGAAACACTCTGGATGACCTATGAGAACAGTCGGAATGTAACCGAACAAAAAATTACTGTGATAAAACGTAAATAGCCAAACTACCAGGTTAAAAGGGACGAAAGCCAGTGGACAAGTAGGTAAGACAAAAACTGAGTAAATGGAGCAGTGAGTTAGTGGTCGAATGGAAGACAAGAATAAGTAGTGAGCAAAACCAGAGGGGTAGAATTGAGGGAGATAGAAAGGACAAAGGAAGTGGTACGTACACACATGCACATCCGACTGACTTACCCGTACAGTTTGCTGAGCAACATTTTGCGTCTAAACGACGAAACAACGAAGGGACGCATTTATTACGAAAGAATAGGACGAGTGAAGGCAAGAATATGGTTAGTGAACCAGTAGCCACATTCGTGAACAGTGGACAGTGAATACACAAGTACTGAATAAATAAATAATCGTCCAGCCACAAAACCTATTCGGTGCATTGCTATCATGCTACACGAAGGAAGCACGAGGGCTGAGATACTGCCAGGCTGCCCAAGCCTAGACAGGACTAGTCGAGACGCTGAGATTGGATACGAACCACGTGTCTTCCGGCCAGTAACTTCGCGCCTTAACCCACTGGGATCTCTCGGGCTCCGAAAACTGAATAGTGAGTACTCATATCCGGGCGAAATGACTCAGCGGTTAGAGCGCGAATTTACTGACCGAAAGGTCCGTGGTTCGAACCCGACCTCTGCATCTCGACTTCCCCTCTCTAGGCTTGGGCAACCCGGCAGTATTCCAGTCCTCATGATTCCGTCGGGTGGTATGGCAGCTAGGTACCGAATGATATTTTTTACTCATATCCAAAGATGACACGGAAGTACCCGCATCACGTGAACAAGCTCTAGGTAGACGGCGAATACAAGGAAACAATAACAGACGATGTATACTTCTTTCCTCTAACGAAAAAGCGGCAATATATTTGTTTGATACATCTTATTATTTCTCATTAGATGGAAGTAGCAGAAAAAAATGAATTTCTAATCTAATTCCGACTGGTTAAGAGTGAAAGCTATTTACAGCGTTCACTCCTAACAAAACAGGACCATCGGCGAAGTCCACGTAATAGCCCACAATCTTGTAAGGCTGATCTTCATAGTGTAAGTTTCCGTTACTACAACTTCATGTATTTGCGAAACAGAAGCGTGTTACCTCCATCATCACTATTTAGGTGCCTGAGTCTAAAAGCTCAGTGATGGTCACAGTGAACTTGGAATATAGCCCCTATCCAGCAGGGTATATCACCCAGTAACGAGCCACAAAACTCTGCCGATGAGAGTACCAAAAACCAAGGCTCAGCTCCCCGTAAAATTTCAAACATCAGTTGTATCAGGTGGATTCATCGCAAGACTCGTCGAATGAAACCAGTGAATAAATACCAGATAACCATGGACTTCAACAAGATTTGTTTGAAAAAACGGATAACTGGCTTCACCAGAGTTCACGACTAACGCCTGTTCTGTGATATTGGCCTTTAGGTTCAAAAAGAAAGCATCGGAGTTTGATCAATGAAACGGCACCCCCACTTGACTCCTCTCAAGGATCAGGAAGCTCCACAGTGTGTGTTTAGACCTCGTAAAATAGGTGATTCGGTTAAAAAGAAGGAATATTGTACACTGTAAACTGCAGTTGGTTATGATCCAGACCCCTGAGAAGTTTTCACCTGGTGAAGAAAACTCCTAGTGATGACGGACGGTGTACACAAACACGGGGTATTTACGTAGGAATACGTCGACAATACGTCACCCATAAAAGCATGTTGTTCCACTCACATACGATCGCACCGTGATACATACACCAAGGTGATGCAGAGTAAGAAGGCAATATTGTACTAAGTCAGGTAGGTAGCCATTCATTCAACATAACCCCAAACATCGAACGTGCCTACCACGGATCATCCCAAAGACCAGTCGAAGCCACCATCCGTAGTTTCTAATCTCTTTAACTCCTTCTTTGTGATGTTCAGGGCATCCTAAAATCACTTCATAAACAGAAAATGGAATTTTCACACTAATTTGGTTTTAACGGGAGACTCGACCGTCCGTCAAAAAAGCCAAACTCTTCTCCGATCAAGTTGTCCATAATCTATCGTTTTTCCATCCCCTTTTGTACCCGTTTACTTTGCAGCCGTTGTTTTCATGAAAGTCCCCTGCGAATCATTTTTATACGACATTCCAAAACCTCCCGATCTCATGATTACCTGATGTCCTATTCCCGAGCTGGCTCCTATCATAACTCACAATCCTAATTTCTACCTTCCTGTAATCTTCCAACCTCCTGGAGATCAGCCCGTATTTTTTGAAACTCAAATGCGAACCTTTCTTAAGCCCTAGTAAGTATCGTCTCAGTTCCATCACTCTCATCCGCTCCAGACCAGATAAAAACATCGAGGACCAAACCCATGTGGGCCATCAGTGATATAATTTCAGAGGTAACCGGCTCAAATGTTATCTATGAGCGCACATCTATCAGTCCCGGTCTCCTGCGTCGGACACATCTGGTGAAGCGCGCTGGCTACATTCCTCTCAACCTGTTAGTGAACAGACTATATCTGAGATGGATAGCAAACATTTTGAATGGCGGATAATCTTTCATGGTTTGTAACATCAAAGCACAAAATTTCGCAGTGTACCGTTCTACCCTGTCATGTTTTTTAGCCATCGATCATTTATTGAAATCTCTTTCAGCAGTCACGAATTCGTTGGCAATCCTACTCATCATCACCCCTACCCGCTTCAGTGCTCTCAAACTCACCAAACCATGTACGAAGGTGTAAAAACGACAAGCACACTGCACAGCCGCTCTTCAAAAGGTGTGATATTCCATTCTTTATAATAATTGCATTTTTTTCAAAAACTTCACCAAACTCCATCCTACATCAGAGCTTTGAGTTGCCCCGGGCGTAGTCCCTGACCCTCCTCCCTCACCACTTGGATTTGAAAAGATTTCTGATTTGTCTTGGTCCACTCATAGAAGCATGATTGTTGCAAGTGCGCCCTCGAACACCTTACTGCTCCAAAATCTCACATCCGTCGTTACTGTCATATCTGGGGTGAGGCTCATTCCGCCTTCTAAGGAAGACCGTTGGCCTTATTCCCAGCCCGTCTGTTTGCGTGATCATCCACTTCCTGATTTTATGATCACTAGAGTGGCAAACGTTTTTACAAGCAGGTGTCACCTGTCACCTTCGGCAAACTTTCAGTTGTTTCAAAAGCCTCTCTACTCCCAACAACCCTCACTGAGCTGCCACACCCGGCTGCCGGAACGACTTTATCTCTTCTTTCCTCCGAACGACCAGACGTTGAAACTCGCTACCACCTCTATATATCTGCATTATAGTAGTCACTTATTCCATGAGAGACAAGCCAGTACGTTCTTGACTGTCTACTTTCTCTAGGCAAGCGTCTACCGATTCTCTAAAAACCGTTTGCTGTACAATAAAGCGATCATATTGGATCCAGCTAGTTGACACTTATCATCTTTTAACTTCAAGCAAGGTTGTAAGGCGGATCTCACAACCGAAAACAGAATAAGTGCACAACTGTGCAAACTGACCGATTGTGAACGACCTACGTCATGCTCGCTATCGGAGACTGGACTGTAAGCACTCTCACACGACTTCCGGCAAAATAACTCAGCTTTGTCACCAAACTCTTTATAACGAAAAAAGCAGTTGGGATCGGACTGTTGAAGAGTGTTTTGTAGAAAACAAAAATGTAGTCGGCTAGAGCAAAATGAGCAGTATTGAAACTGAAAATGGAAAAAAAAGAATGGAAGCAAGTGTAAACTGCAGAAGCTGCGCTGCCAAATAACATAGTCGCCATAAAACTGACGACGATGAGCCTAAAATTACGGTATACCGAGTGCTTACCTTTCATCAGCTTTTCCACGCCGGATGCGAAAACTTGGGGATGTCGTGATGACCGTTGGCAGACTTCGAGAATTAGTGCTCTTCGATAGAGTGCCGAACAGTCCTTTAAAGTAGCGCTGCTTCTTCACAGGATCCATTTCCATTGCAATAACTTTGGGTCGGGCAACAAGAACCATGGGACTGCCACATAGTCGCTGCCAGGCTTCACATCGCATTGAATCAGGAATCCCTTTGCGACAGCGCTCGCGAAGCTTGAGTGCGTTTTTCGTGGCCCACCACTCCCAATTATGACACATTTCCCGCCACTTCAGTTCTCTGGCCCGAAGCACTTTGATGGGAACGCGCACCTCGCTGGCGATGGAACAAATGACAATGAGAATGACCCGGCCATAAACAGAATGAGACGCCGAAGGACATATGGAAACAGTCCGAAGTCCATAATATAGAAACAATACAAAAATAATTATTAGTGTTCATGGAATATTGAAACAGGATTTTAAAATACATTTTGTGATAACAATTTGGAAGCCTAACTTTTAGAGTCAGGTGAAACAAAACGACTTCCTCTACAACAGAACCTCCCTTAAACAGATCACTGATTCTTGGTTGTAAAACTTGTCTACAGCAGATGTCCTCTGGGTAGACACCGTAAACTACGTGAAAGAAAATATTCATAACCCCGATAGAAATGAACATATGTATCAGCTCTGTTCGGCTGACACAAGTCCTATAAAGCAAATCGGTGCTTCGGGCGCTGCTTGACACATCCCTGGGGCATCATCCCAAAAGTGGGAGAATCCGAGTGTATCTTCATTAAATAACTAGAGAATTGTGGACAGCTGAACCCTGGATACAGACCATGATTTTGAAGTTACAAAACCATCCTGGCTCATCAGGATCGTTTGTTCAGCCATAGCACTCTGGTGAAGGGCCACTCGTAGCGAGTGCGGTAACCACCGGGGAATTGCTTGACCCGGTCGTAACGAGACTGTTGGCGTCACTTGTGCTTCGTTGCCTTAGATGGTTCGTGAAAAACTCACTCGAGAAAAGCAAGCTGGATTCCGGCCTGGTAGGGGTTGCGTTGACCAAATCATCACACTCCGTCAGGTGCTAGAACAACGCCAGACGTACAAATGACTGACAATTTTAGTATTCCTGGATTTCCGAAGCGTATTCGACTCAGTTGGCCGGTCTGTTCTCCTTAACACATTTGCCCCTCGAGGAATGCCCGGGAAGTTTGTGAACACAATAAGTCCTTCGTACTCTCAGACTTCCAGACATGTTAGAGTATACGAAGAGCTCTCCAAAAGCTTCCGTACACAAAGCGGTGTCCGTCAGGGATGCCCACTCTCTCCATTCATATTTAATTTCGTGATCGATGAGATAATGAAACGAACACTGGAAGGTGTTCAAAACCCTGGTGTTCAAATAGCCTCTGACAAAAACTTTGTCGATCCGGAATATACAGAAGACATCGTTGTCGTCTTCGAAGGCGCAGGTGTTTTTGGATGAACTGACCAAAGTCATCCCATCCTTTTGTATGCACTTTGAACCCACAAAGTGTAAGGTCATGCTCCTGGGCATGCAGTCACCGAACACGCCACTTACAAACCAAGGAGAGGCACTCGAAGTTGTGGAGCGTTTTATGTATCTTCGAAGTTGTATTAGTTACGATTGTAGTGTGACAAACGAATCTCTAGGGCTCGGGTCTCGTTTGATAACACTTATGGCATCAAAGCGGTATATCCCGGATTCTCAAGGGACGCGTGTATCAAGCTACAGTACGTGCTGTTTCGTTGTACCGCTGTGAGACTTGACCTGTTATAGTAGCGGGACCGAGACTTCTTCATATCTTCGACAACCGTTGCCTCAGAACCATAGCTCATGTGGGTTGGTGTCGACAAGTCCGTTATGAGACAACTAGAAGGCGAATCTTCGGTTGTGCTACGGGGGCTTTCATTGAAAAAGCTGTGTCGGTTATGTCATGTATTGAGTATGCCGAACCATCGTTTGCCGAAGAGAGTGCTGTTTTTTCGTGTCCAGTCCGGAGTGGCGGAAGCAGAAATGTGGTCAACCCTTGAAACGGCAGAGGGTTATGAAAGAGATTGGGGGACGTTTGGGTGCTGTCGGTGCTACTCGCCTTCCAGGATGGGCACCGTGTGATCCCTACTGCGCCTGGTTGGAGACGCTGCAGTGTGTGGCTGCTAATCGATGTCGATGGCGTTCTTGTTGTCAGTTTCCATCCAGATCACCTGAATGAGTGTCTGGAGGTGTAGGCACCTCGGAACGATTGTATTAAGCTAGCACCAAGTCCCTTCCTCGGCCAATTTTATTCTTTTCTTCACAATAGGGCTTTCAAATAAATCATGATTGCACGGCGGCAAAGCATTAGTGTTGAACACTGATTTTAAGCTTTAGATGATGGTGATGAAGCCTAGACAAGAGCAGTCGAGATACTGAGGTTGGGTTCGAACCACGGACTTTCCGGTCTGTAAGCTGGCGTCTTAACCACTGAGCCGTCTCGGCTACGGTTTAGTTAAGATAAAAGTTAGAAGAGGCGGAAGCTATCTCAAAAATACAGGAGAAATTGATTCCAAGACCAGCGTCACATACGAGTATCCTTCCAGGGAAGCAGGAATAGTGCCACAGTACATGAAAACAGAGAGTGAAGATTTTGGTTAAAAAACAGTAGGAGCGCTACTGGTTCTGGATAATTGGGGATATTTTTAGCTCGGTAGTCACCTTGCTTAAGTACCCCAGTGAGGTATTTGCAATGAGCCAACAGAGGCAAATTTTGCGGTCAACGCATTTATGAGCTCCTGCCATGGTAGTCGTTGAACTTCTCAACCCAGTAGTCGTTTCTGAACTAATTCAGTGGTGACTTGTAGAAGAAGCAGGTGACCTAGCATCCTTAAGAAGTATCTCAAACATCGAAGTCGGTACTGCTGATGACTTGATGATGACTGGCATCCTGATATCATTGGGGTGCCCCAACCCAAACCAGTCACCTTGTCGTGATGGTCGGGTTTCTGCGCTGCAATGATCCTCTGGGCTATACTGGTTGAAACTCAGTTCCTAAAGGTTCAACCATGCCAGCAATGTCAAATGGGAGCAGTCCGAGGGAGAAAAGCGAGTCCCCGTACTGCGAGTAATCGTTTTACGAGGCGGTCTGGAGGTAAAGTCATACTGTCCTATGCGATAGGAGTGTGAAGGGAGAAAGGGTGTCCCTCATGCGACTAAAATGTCCATATTTATGGAGGCAGCGATACTGCCTTCCCCTGACGAAAGACGCATTAAAAAAGGTCGGCACTAAAAACCTAACACTCCGATCGCCCAAAGGTTGACCGTGACCACCAGCACATTATTCAATACGGTCGAAATACTTTTAAAACCAGAGTCCGGTGCTGCTCAAAAGGCACCTGCTACATGCAGCTGCATTAGGAGTGAGACAGTAACACCTTACTCCGTGAGTCCTCGGGCCGGTGTCTCGCGGTTCAGACTTTTGAGTCAGAAGCTAGGGGTAGGGTCCCCGAACAAAACCCTACATTCTCCTAATGCCTTGTGGGTCAGACTTCTGAATCAAAGGCTCAAAGGCATCATTCGCCCTTGCAGCGCGTTGCTCACTAGCCTTTCCCCACAACCCTCACCACCCATCCAGCGATGCAGTGCGATCAACCCATCTACCACTTCCCTAGCCACTGTTCCGTGTTTAAACCGTCGACCAGAAAAACAAACCAAAACAATCACTCACTAACATCAAAAGATCTGATCCACATTGCAGCCTTTAATGTCCGTACTCTATGTCAAATTGGGTAACAGGCATCTCTTGCTAAAACCTTGTTTTCCCTCTCTGTCGATACGTGTCGTGTCTCCGGAACACGCATATAAGACCCCACTTCGGTCGTGCTCCCCAAGCCGGTTAGGATGAGCTCAGATGTTCCACATTTCACTCTTCGGGTATCCGATGATCCTGACGCAATGGCTCGTGGTATCTACGGTGTGGGAGTTGCACTCAGCCCCAAGGCTGAGTGGACTGGACTGGATCCCAGTAAACAGTCGTCTTTGCGCTGTGCGGGTGTCTGGATCAATTAATACCAATGCAGGTCGATGAGGTAAAGTGTTAATTTGTCCTATCAGCATACGCCCTGACAGACTGCAGTTCGGAGACTGAGGACGGGTTTTATGAAGATCTATCGCGACTGCTTCGGTCAGCAAGAAGGACCTAACGGGTGACATGAATGCCCAAGTTGGTCGACTAAGTCCGCAAGAAGCACACTTAGGTGGTAGATTTTGAGTCGATTATCAGCCTGCGGATAACGAAGAGCGCATGATTCAGCTGTGCGTCGAGCATGGTCTGTTCCTGGCCAGTACAAACGTCCAACACAAACGCATACATGGAGTTATTTTGAGACCACCAACCACAACAGTCATGGACTCAATTGGACCATGTAGCTATCAGTTACCGATGGAAAGCCTCACTTAAGGATTGCCGTTCCTTCTGTGGGTGTGCAACCTGACTTTGAGCTTAAAGAATGACAGAGAACGCTGGTGGATTTCAAAGGCCCAAGAGATGGAGAAGGCTTTCACTGCAGGCAACAGCCGCGCCCTGTTTCAACTGATTCTATCAACGGGTCAAAAGAAGACAGGTGTCAGTGAGACAATATGCGAATAAGACGGAACAGCAATTCACTCCCTCAATCGCCGTCTTGAGCGGTGGGCTGAGCACTTCCAAGAACAGTTCACCTGGTCTCCTTCAACACAACCGCTGGAAGAAGCAAGCGGGCTCGAATGGAACATTGACACCAGCCCACCATCAACAACAGAAATCCAGCATGAGATATTAACCCTGGAGCGCGACAAGGCACCTGGCCCGGATGGTCTACACCCCGCGCTCTTCAAAGAAGGTGGCGAAGTTCTGGTGAACGGTCTGACAACGATACTGCAGAAGATTTGGAATGAAAACAGAATACCAGCCGAATGGAGCTCCTCGACCGTCATCCCAGTTTTCAAAAAGGGCGCAAGGACGTCATGCGAAAATCACCGTGGCGTCAGCTTGGTATCCGTGGCATACAAGGTACCTCTGGCACCACTCTGCGCAGGCTGATCGATTATCAGGAGAGAGAGATTCGAGAAAAGCAGGATTTCACCCTAGCGGAGGATGCATCGACCATGTCTTTACCTTGAGACAAATTATTGGACAGCGCCACTCCTTCAAACACCTCACGTTGGTCGTTTTTTCTTGATCTGAAAGCTGCTTTTGACTGTCGATAGGCAGAAACTTCAAGGGGTATCTAGCGATCAAAGGAGTCTCTTCCAAGTTGATAGCCCTTATGAGGGCACTGTATGCGAACTCCTGTGGGCGCGTACGGGTATACGGTAAGCTTTCGCTGAGTGCACCACGTCCAGTGATGCAAGACAAGGCTGCCCTCTCTCACCTTTCCTCTCCAACTTTGTTATTGATGTACTGCTCGAAATTTCTCTGCCTGCCTCTGAAACCTCGGGGGTCGTTCGGGACGGTCGTTCACAGACACTGAGTATGCGGACGATATTGCTCCTTGCTTCAGATCCTTCAAAAATGCAAACCATTTTAAATAACTTAAATAATTCAGCCGAAAGGTTTGTCATACGCTTCACACCTTCAAAGTGTAAAGGGCCGCTACAAAACTGGGTTGGATCAAACCCAAACCTCGTGCTCGCAGACGAGTCGATCGATGTGTTAGATCAATTTGTTAACCTGGGCAGTTGTATAAGTTCCGGTGAAGTGGCTGGAGATGAGATTACTTTTCGAATCGAGAAGGCCAAGGCAGCTTTTGCAAACCTCCGATACCTATGGCGTCGACGTGACGTCAGTTCGTCTGTCAAGGGCAGAGTTTACACTGCGGCAGTGCGATGCATGATAACCTAAGGATCAGACACGTGGCCTCTACGTGCAGAGGATATACGAAAGGTGTCAGTGTTTGACCATCCGTGTTCCGAATCATTGGTCGGTTCCGGTGTGAACATCGGATTAGTGATGCTGAGGTACGCCCAAAGGTCCTAGGAAGAAGGAACTCTCTGGCGATAGATGAATTACTCACACTTCATAGGTCACACTGGTTAGGACATACACTCCGCATGTCAGAAGACCGTCTGCCTCGCAGAGCTCTTTTCGCCCAATCCTGTGCCGAGTGGAGGCGACCGAGAGCTAGAGTGTATGAACTGGCAACGAAGTGTGAAAACACCAACCAGTAAACTGAGTCGGGTTGACAACTGCCGCATCCCTGGATGGGTACCCTGGGACCCAACTCACCAATGGTTAATGACACTGGTCCCAACCGCGTAGTCAGTGACGCTCGTGCATCAAAGCTATCACATTCAATGCGTAGCTACCATTTTCCCTAGCTAAACATGCATCTCATCCAAGGCTTGGCTGTATGTCCAACACTCTCCCATCTTCCAGTGATCGAAACTGTAGCAGCCGGAACCAGTGTGCTGATGATAAACGGTTCATAGCTGATAAACTGAATTGACTGACAGGATGTAGATGCAGCTGGTGAGGGGCGTAGAACAGGTTTCACGGTGGTGTCTTCAACTTTGGTCTCTGAAATGCAACAGACGAGAACGTTTAGAGTTCCTAAAATCGGAGCGAGTCCTGCCTGTTAACCGGACAGCAAAACTGACCTCACATGAAACGCAGCTAACTTCAGTGAACTGTGAGGATCCAGTATAGGGTTTACAGTCGCTCTGTATTACTGGAAACGGCCCACAACTCTCCGTGGGACCTAAGTTGGGCCAGTTATAGCACATAACAGAAGCTTGGCTCACCTCATCAATTGATGAGGTTCTGGAACAGGAATCTGGTTTAAACAGTGTGGCAACAGAAATCTGCTGCAAAAAGGTTTTTTTTCTGGCCGCAGGATACCAGGTCAAGGGAGGACGAGAATAATCTCCATCAAGTATGGACTGCACCTTACCGCGGTGTGACGGTTTGTGCACCACCATAACCCGTTGAGCTATACTGGGGAGTATACGTGTGACATTCTCACAGCCTCTCATACCAGGTTGGTCGGTGAGTAGAGGTTTCACTAAAAAAATATCGTTCAGCTGTAGCACCCTTTTGGTGCCTAACTGCCATGCCACCCGAAGGAAGCATGAGGGCTGGGATACTGACAGGTTGCCCAATCCTAGACAGGGGAAGTCGAAATGCAGAGGTAGGGTTCGAACCACGGAACTTCCGGTCAGTAAATTCGCGCTCTAACCACTGAGCCATCTCACCAGCACAGTCTCCCTGCTCACCAGGTTGAGGTTGGAACATGTATAGCGACTTACTCCTTGAAAATATAGTCTGCTCTAACTGTCTTACGGTAACCACTGCTGCCTTGCGGTTAGGCTTTTGAACCAGGCTTTGGTTGAAGACCCTAATCGCCCCCCTGTGTGGGTCTCGGCGCCATGGCAGTATTCCAGCCCATGTACAACACCAAAGTGCACACCTACATATATTCTCATGCTGCATCGGCCGTCACGTGGCGCCACCAGTCGGATCACATTACTTGCTACATACAGCAAAACAGGTAAGCGAAAACAGGATACTGCTGATGCCCCCCTTCCCCAGCTCAATCCGTTGCTAGCGTCATCTCCGTAGGCTAAATCGTAGGTACTGACGGATCCGTTTAAGGCCCATTGCCGCCACCTGAAATAACCATAGCTGACTTGGCCGCCAGGGACATAGACACTTCGAAGTCATTCTCCAAACCCCGACGCTCAGTTCATCTGGCTGACAATCGCACTCTGAAACAAACCGAACGACAGACTTCTCTTGCATGTTCGCTGGATACGCTTTCGATTGACTGAAGACACAAATACGCTTATTAAAATGACCCCCTATCGATTTCCGCTCAATTCTGGTTGCGCACCTCTGGTGATCCAGAAGCCGCTGCGTCTGCTTTTTCCGGGGTTGGCATTGTTTTAAGCCGCCGAACTGAAGGTTCCGTTTCCCGTTCATAGTCACATCTGTGCGGTCCGTTTGGCAACATCTGTGAGCCTCGTGTAAACGCGCTAATAATTGCTGCCCCAACAGACTGTGGTTCTGATACACTCAAAGACAGCTTTTACGACGCTTTGAGTGTCTTGCTGCGGCGGGCTACGGGTTCAGATATTGTAGTGGTTGCTGGGGATATGAATGCGCAAGTAGGTAAATAAGTGCTGCTGAGGCTCAACTGGGTGATCCTAGTCAAGTGAAATCGAGACTCACAGACAACGGCAAACGACTGCTGTAGCTATGTCCTGACCACAGGTGGTTTCTGTGCAGTACTCACTTCTTTAAAAAATGAAGCCGATTGGCCACATGGTGCCACTCGCATGCGAGCCAACCTACGACACAGACAGACCACATCGCCACTAGCTACAGGTGTGATTGCAACACTCGCTTATTTTTGAATACCTACATGGATTCGAATCACGCGCTTGTTCGTTGGCTCTTTCAGGGGCGCGCAAGATGCGCACACATTGTCTGGCCATCGAGAATCTCTTGGAATGTGATGTGAAATAAGTCCACCAGAACAACTTACTGAAGCCCCTTTCGGACAAGACGTCTTCTGATGTTGAGTTCTACTGGAAGGTACTGTCCGCACCCCGGCAGGAAGCTGGGCGCTCCACTTGTGGAATGGTTCACTTATTAAGGTCCAAGCACTGAATCTCTAGCAACACCCTAGAATTTCTCGATGCCTCGACACGTATTGCTCGTAGTCAAGAGTACAATACCACTCAACGAACTGTCAGAGTTCAGGTGAAAAGAGCAACCGTCCGGATCAAGAAACGTGTACAGAGAGCTGGAGAGATGGAGCAGGCGATGATATGCGCAACGGACCCAAAGAGGACCGTCCGTCGGCGAAAGAGATCGTCCCAATAAACTAGGGTGAGTTAATAGTAGTGTTTGACCATCAAGGTCTTCGGAGCATTGCCCGAGTCTGGTGGGAACACCGGATCAGCAATGCTGAAGTTCGTCGAATGGTATTCAGAAGAAATAACTCACCCTCGATAGATGAACTGATCACACTGCATGGGTTGCGCTGGCTTGGCCACGTGCTCCGTATGCCAGTCGACCGATTTCCTCGAAGGGTTCTTTTTGCAGAACGACGCGAAGGGTGGAAACGAGCCAGAGGCGGTCAAACAATGACTTGGCAGCGAGGTGTGAAAGTCATTACCAGCAAATTCAGCTGCGTTGCTCATTGCCGTCTCCCTGGATGGGGACCCCGGGACGGGCCACATCAATGGTTAGAGACAATGTCAGATATGACCCAGTCGCGCCCTCAATGGCGCTCGTGCATCCAAGCTATTGCCTTCAATGAACAGCTTCCTTCCCGAACCCCCCACTTAACAGTCCACTGACAGTCCTGTATTTAAGCACCAATTTATCAGCTCCCGCCTCCACTGCGCAGCTACCTACCCCACCTCCCCAAATCATCGGTGAACGAAACTGTGGCAGCTACAACTACTGTACGACAAGCGAGCAGCTGATAATGGTGATAATTATTATATAAAATGGTGCTTGCAGTGACTATGGCAATCACAGAGGAGTTAGCTTGACCACCATTGAAACCAGGCTCTTTGTGTCGCTTATCTTGCGTCATCTTACGGAAGACGGGACACGAAAACAGCAAGCAAAATTCCAGCCAGGAAGGGGTTGTGTGGACCACGTCTTCACACTCCGTCAACTGCTAGGGCAATCGCCATGCGTTCAATTCTGTCGCGTGGTAGGTTCTAGTCAACATGCTTGTCAACATGGTATTCCACAGGACCTCCTGAATATCATCCGCCGTTTGTATTCACATACTTGTGCGCGCGTAAGTGTATAAGAAGCTGTTCAAAATATTTTCTTATAAACAGTGGTGCGGGCAAAGATGTCCACCCTCTCCATTTTCGTTTAATTTAGTTAGTGATGAGCTGATGAGGCGAACACTGGAAGGTCTCCAAAACTCCCGTGTGCAGATTTCTCCAACCGAAAACCTTATCGATCTGGAATATGCAGACGAAATTGTTCCCATTTTTGGAGAGCAGGAAGAGCAAGCAGTGATAGAAAGGCTGACTGAGGTCATCCAGTCCTTTGGAATGCGCTTCGAACCTGTTAGGACTACCTCCAAACGAACAAATCCACTTTGCTAACGATTTGTCTTGTATAACGAAACTGTTTCTACGTTTCAGCCTCTTACTGACATCCTATCGGACTGTTAGCACTTTTTGTATTCTATTTCAGTTGAATCCCATATCACGGAGCGATCCACTTGCTTACAGTATAACTTCCTCGAAGTTGTATGTTTTCTCCATTCCGGTGAGCTGACGAGTCTGACTGATACATCACAACAGGATATAACACTGGCAACGGAACCCAACGCCAACACAAACATGTCAATTTCAGCTGAGGATTTGAAAGCAATCCTACAACAGCAACAAACGCAGTTCGAACAATTGCAATTGTGACTTATTCAGTCTCTTACTCAAGGTATCAGTCTTCAGACATCAGTTCCATCTCAAAGTGGCACTTCACTATCCTTTGCCAGTTCTATCGCAGCAAATGTTGCCGAATTTACCTACGAACCGACATCTGGTCTCACATTCTATTCATGGTACAGCCGCTGGGAAGACACTTTCCAGAATGAGTTTACTGACAAAGGTGGTGCGTGGAAATCCCGTCTCTTGGTCCGGAAAATTGGAACCCTCGAGCACGATCGGTTCACGAACTTCATTCTCCCTAAACATCCAAAGGGTCAAAACTTTGCACAAAGAGTGGAACAACTCCGTGAAAGTTTCGGTGAGCATTCACTTTTTAATGTTCGATACAGTTGTCTCAAATTGGCCAAGCGCGATGCCGACGATTACATCACTTTTGCCGGTGTCGTCAACCGTGGGTGTGAAAAATTCCAACTGCAGTCACTTGCAGAGGACCGGTTCAAGTGTTCAATTTTTGTTGCCGGTTTTCAGTCCCCGCAGGAATCAGATATTCGCACTCGATTACATTCCAAGATTGAGCACGAGAAGGATATTGCCGTGAAATTACTCAACACCAGATGCCAACGTTTGCGTAGTCTTTAACACGATACCGCTATGGTACAGCAGGCGTCACGACCTACTAATCCCAGTGGTGTCATGGCATTGAAACGAATAACTGTTACACATGAGGAGAAACCTCCAACATCGTGTTGGTCCTGTGGTGAGTGGCATTATGTACGTTTCTGTCCATTCTAGAAGCACCAGTGCCAGATGTGTCATCGGTGGGGCTACAAAGGTTTCTGCCGTACCCAAAAACCAAAAGAGCTCCAACAGTCCAATCAGCAACACAGTTGAAAAGCAGTCGTACAGGAAACGTATGTAGTCCAGATCCTTGTTTGTAACTTCCAAGTTGAATTTGAGTCCCCAAGGAAATACCTTACAGTTTTCTTCAAAAAAATTCCAATCCGCCTGCAGCCCAACACAGCTTCAGATATTACGTTGATCTCACGTTCCAGTTGGGAATTGATAGGAAAACCCTTTGTCATTTACGAGTCATCGGGCCCAAAGTGCATCTGACAAAATTCTACTACTGACTGGAAAGTTAGCCTGTATTGTATCCTTCGACAATTCATATTTCTCAGGGACTTGTTATCTCACCTACTGTCCTAAGTTGAACATTCTTGGACTTGTTTGAATTGAGAAACTTTTCAGTGTACCTTTACCATCTGTGTGCAGTGCTCTGAAATTCTCATCCTCCTCAGACATTGCAGAACACCTTACTAACACACTCAAGACAAAATTCGATGTCTTCCAAGGTGGCCTTGGATACTGTACCAAAACCAGGGCAAGCCTCAAACTCCAACCCGATTGCAGACCAATTTTCAGGCCGAAGCGTACCGTACCATTTGGCGCTCTAGCAACCGTGGAGAACGAACTTGTTCGTCTCCAGTAGTCCGGAGTTATCCAGCCAGTAAACTATTCCTCATGGGGAGCTCCTACTGTTGTCATCAAAAAAGCAAATGGCAAGGTGCGCATATGTGCTGATTATTCCACTGGATTAAACGCCGTATTAGACTCTCACCGATAACCATTACCGGTGCCAGCTCAATGGTGGCAAATGTTTCACAAAGCTAGATGTCGCTGATGCTTACTTTCAGTAGAAGTCCCGATGACTCCAAAGAACTTCTGACAACCAATATACATCGCGGCTTGTTTCAATTTAACTGTCTGTCATTTGGGGGTAAACTCTGCACCAGCAATATTTCAACAAACAATGGATGCCATGCTAAACGGTTTATCGGGAGTTGTTGCTTATTTAGATGATGTCATCCTCACAGGTTCTAGTCAAGAAGAACTTTTGCACCGTTTGCACTGTGTACTCGAACGAATTCATCAGTATGGTATTCGTCTACGTGCAGAAAAATGCGCACCTTTTTCTCACATTCATCAAATACCTTGGATTTTTTTTGAAGAAAATGGTCGTCATCCAGACCCAGAAAATAGTTCTGCTACAAAACAAATGCCAGCACCGACGGATTTAGCAACCTTAGCAACATCCACCCTCTGTTTGTTAAGCAATTACAGTTCATTTTTACCAGACATGCATTGCGTCCGTGAACCACTAAATCATCTTTTAAAACAGGATATGCCTTGGACCTGGTCACATGAATGCCAGTTCGCTTTTGACAAAGTAAGGTCACGTCTCAGCTCTGATGTGCTGTTCATACATTACAATCCAGCCCTGGACATCACTGTTGTTTAAGGAGAGCAAGGTTATTATTTACGAATCTTATCAGGTGCAACGGTAGTGTCACCTGCCCACAATGCGACACAGTAGCTACAAAGCTTAAGTCCAGAATCCTTCACAGTCCATTGCAGCATGTAAATTCTACACCTGTTTTCACCAGTGAATCCCAAGTAAGCAGACCGCAGATAAACTAAATTTGGGACTAAGCGCCTCTGGTAGGTGTCTTCTCAAGAATATCACTTATAGTGTATTCTTGCGAGTTTATCTTAATTACTGAATATCCGGTTCTAGGGACCGAGGAGGCATAAATTTGTTTGCCGTTTTTGGAGTGACTTACATTGACCGCGTTACCACCTAGTTTTGTTCGCCAAAAATTCGGTGTGTTCGCATACATCTGCCGGGGCATGCGCCGGATAGTCATTTCCGCCTGTTGCTCTCTTGGCGGTGATCGAAACGACTTAATATACCCCTGCTTCAGACCAAATCTGAAACACCATACCCTGATCGGTTTAGCGGGGTAGTCGCCTGACACGACCTGCCAGTCAGCAAAAACTTCACGTCGAAGCCGAGCATTAAACACCAACCATAGCGAAAATAATAAAACATGATTCTAAGTAAGAGTCCCAAACTTAGTTTGATTTATCGCAGTAAGAAGTTCACTCACGATTCGGGATCAGTATACTCCTTTCCACCGTAAAATCCATAGCGATCATACTGCACAGAGTTGTTAAAATAGGCTGGGATGTCAGAACTGCTGCTTCCGCGTCCCGCCGATGGTGATGACGAATCGTCATCCATTGGCTCCGTGGCGTTCGCAAAACGCGCCACCAAGGTGGTCCGAATTTCCCGCTCTAACCATATATGACTAATTCACCACAACGGTTGCAATGGGCTTCGGTGCGTGAATGTTCAAAAGATTGCGGTGCTTCCGACGTTGAACATTTCAGAAATGAAGTGGAGTTCTCCGCAGGACGGGAATTCTAGATCGGAACCAGGTGCATAATCTCTGGTTCAATAGGTTGAAAGGATTTGCACAAAGCTAGGGGCACAAAGATTAATAGACTTGACTCCGATGACATATGCTTCTGGTCACGGATTTGGGCCGTGTAACTGGAAACAGGGGAAAGCAGCTTCACCCCTTGTGACGGTTATTAAATGCTACCTAAGGTCATGAGGCTTACTAAAAGGCAGAATCTCTAATAGCACGGGATGAATAGTACAAGTTGAGATGAAGACGAGACGTGTGTGTGCGACGTAAATGCAACAGGGTTCCGTTTACACTTCGGGTGTGGAGCTAGCGTACAGAGAAACCGGGGTTATGAGAGCCGCATGACGGTCTCTGCGGTTAACGGGGCGGCACGCCTCGGAATTAAGGCGTAGGCTTCTGGAAAACCCATTCATGTCACGCTTTGAGAGAATAAGTGGGCGCGAACCGTTTCCTCTGTGAGAAACGGGACGGCAATTTCTCACTGTTGGACTTATTTGAGTGTTCTGAACTAGTATGTGACCTCAAATGCCAGCTTCGCGCGAATGGCTGAGTAACTGTCCTAGTTGAACGAGGTTATAGGTGTATTCGATCATTTGACTACGAGATGCCCTCAACTTATACGACATCCCAAGGGGACTACAGTTTTACAAGGGAGTGGGTGGGGATAAAAAGCTTCGACAGCGTGGCGAGGTTTCTGTGGCTTTACGGTGCGCGTTTTTGGACATAGTTAAGCCACAGGAGCCGCACGGTGCTGTAGTATTCTTTCAAGATTCGAGCAAATTTGCCTGGCCAAAAAAAATTTAACGAAAGAGGTTGACGAGCTAGGTCGTCATCTTGGAGGGTTGATGAACCTGCATAGATATTAAAATTGCAGCTGAACTATAAAATCTCGAATCTCCGGTGGAGTACTTTTCGGAAAAGTAGGCCGGCTGTTTTCACGAGTGGGCGGGAGGGAAGGCGGCATGACCCTGGGGTCATGAGCTCTTTCAGGACATGAGCATAATGCAGCATCCTACTGTCATGAGGGAGGATAGCAAAATGCCGCTCAACAAAACGGAGCATTTTGGGTCCCAGCACCAAAATCAGGAGTACAGAAATGGAAGGAATGTTAACCACCGGTACAGGTCTGTCTGCCCAAAAGAAAATGAAAATATCTTTCCTTGGCGCAAGCAAGATTCATTGAACAACCCATGCCTAACTTGTAAGTACTGAACCCGACTGTGTTCTGTTGTCTCAAATTTAGGCCGTTTAGACACGGCCGGGATGTGCGGGAGCCAACTTGGAGCAAAGAGCGCTGTCACAACTTGATACCCCAATAGTCCCCAGGTTCGCGCGCTTCTCCCTCAATGGACCATACATGGTTAAATACTAGACCTATCGTCTTTGAAAGCGCTCCTAGTCCCTAGTGGGCTCTGATCACCTCACAACGCTGTGTCTGCCTTGGTCGTGTGACATCAGTCAGCCGAACAAAGCACTCAGTGGTCCGAAGGACCGTCTCACAACTTGCTTCACGTTTCGCATTGAATTTATTTTATACATGGTACAGATCGCCTCTGTAAACCAGTGTCAACCACGGTAAAGACTGTTATTAGTGCATTTATCTGAATTATATTCTTGCTATCATAACCAATGCACTAATAAGTATAACAATCATCAGCCAGAAATGGCCATTCGCCAGCAAAGCACTTGCTGGCTGTCACCCCCAAGATGATTAAACCAACACCTGACCATACCCTTGCAACTGCCCGGCTTGCAGTCCTAACAGGGGCTAGGCCAGCTCTCGCGGCCCCAGCGATTACCACCTGAAACAAACGCCTACCACATGGGTGCAACCAGCCCCGTCCCAGTGTAACATCGGTGAAAGCATGACCCTATAAAGGCACTACAAGTACAGTGATCGTAACCATGCGTTGGAGTAGCGGAACAAACAAGGGTGATTGGGTCTCCTTGCACATGTCAGACCATCAAGCCTGCCACATACACAGCCCCGGAACATTCGGTCAGGTTGCTGAAGTCTTTTTAGAATGCTTCTCTGGTATTCATCATTCGTGCATCTACAGAAGTCCACGCATAAAAACGACATAAAGCGATAAACTATTCATATTAGCCCCCACAGTGCGGCTTTCCTTCTCCGGAAGTTTGAGGTCCTAATTATGGGAGAGCGAAATTTACGCGGCCTCTGGCCACAGATGTGGTGTTAGATACCATTAAGTCCGAAGCTCTCTAAAAGGCCTTAGGTGGCAAAAAACAATGATAGCAATGTCAGCCAAGTTAAAAGTCTGCGCGCCCGCTGACAATCCCACAGTTATTTTATAATTAGTAATTTCTTCGCCATGGTGGCTCGGTGATCGTTCCAACACATCTTTCAGCTACGCCTACTCTCCCGATAGTAATGAAATGTCTTCGAGAAAACTTAGCCCCCATGAAACAATGTTTCTGATCCTGGCACACCCGAAAGTATCGTATCCTTGTGGATCTCACAGCACATCAGCTGGCTTTTGGGAACCAGACAGTTCGTGTAGCTGGTGCTTTCACTCCTTTTTAAGCCCAAAATTGGTATTCGTGGGGATTAGATGTTCTCGCCGAAAACCTGGAAAGATATTTAGACCCTCAAACCTAAAATCTCCATACAAAGCTCGCGGTGGAAGTAGTAATAAGGCCAACTAAATGACTCATTGTTTGTGGGTGCCATTAAGCACGAGTTCAAAACAAGTATGAAAATGTATCCTTTTGGGCTGATCTGGTGCCAGATTCCTATTTGATACATTGATACATGTCCAGTACATTATTATTCGTCCAGGGTGGAGAAGCAAAACAACTGCGGCACACGATTGTAAGATAAAGTTATTTCCCATCGAAGTCCAGTGGTAAAACATCCTGAGTAGTTTCAGTGGAACTATAGAGGCAATTCTGGTGAACATTTCGATACCAACCGTAATGGTACTGCCATGCGGCTTGCTTAAAATGACTCGTCTCTATTTGCACCCTTGGCCATCCAACCGCATCTCTTCCCGTGGCTCTCAGTGTGCGTGAACTTGCCGCCGAGCCGCCTAAGATCCTTTTTATTCACTGGCACTGACGTTAAAGCTGGCCAACCACAAGCAACCCTCTAGCTGCTGGTAAACCTTGAAGCAACCGTATTTTTCAGTACAAGCCCAGGCTTCCAGGGTTCCCACTGAAGGACGCTGTAACCCTCGAACCATTCCCATTCAAACGAAAAAGGTCGAATCCCTACCAGTGATCTAGTTGAAGAATCATGCTACGTACTCTTAGAGCGACTGTGGACAAAACGACTGGTTTGGAAACTTGCTTTTTTTCTGACGAAAGACGAAAGATTTCACAGACATATTTGAGGCTTCTACCTTATTTCTTGAACGATGCAGCTGAAGCAGTGAATTAGCACTGATGAGGATTAGCACTACTGATGTCAGTGCTCTCTCACGCCAAGGCATTAAGAGCAACTTGTCCCACAGGAAGAACCCAGTCAGCACCATCTTGCCGTTTTCTGAGTTGCCAATAGCAAGCTAGGGAATGGCAGCTTTGACTTTTAAATGAATTCTCATGTACATGAATTGGAGTTCAAGCTCTTCCTCGATTATAGCCCTGCTGAATATTCAACACATCAACCCACATCCACCGGCTACATGCTATATCAGATACAGCAGGACAAAACTCCAAGTCCTCCACCCAAGTCTAACCAATCGCGGTTAGCACTGCAATGTTCACTTCGCGGGAAGTGCTCAATGCAGGATTTACTGTCGTCTCTGATACCCAGTTTGATAGCATACCCGCAACTGTTCACTTCCTACTTTGACCGCGCCCTCTTGCCCACTCGTCCCCCTCACCTACAACCACGATAAAAATCTTCATCTGGTCCCAGCCGCCCCGTTGGGCGTTCATTCCAATCAGCTGAACCTTCCATTGGATCTAAGCATCTCGGTGTCTTTAACTTTGTGCTCCTCACCAAGTCAGTCATTTTCCGTGCAGTTTGCGTTTCTTCTTGTGAACTCCTTCGTGAACTCTTCGTGAACTCCTTCTCCCAAGGAACGTTTACCCCCTACCCCGCTCCAGCAGCAACATTAGTGAGTCTCTCCAGTTTCACTGCACATTGTGGTTCTAAATTTCCTACCACCATTTATTCGTACCGCATATTCCCCCACTCACGCTTTTCGTGACTCTGGCCATACGCCCAACAGCCCAAGGCTATGATGCCTCAGTAACGGTTTTAGGCTTTAGTTCAAATCGGCCGGTCAGATCGTGTCAGTTCTGCTGCCTCTCCTGATCCGTTATTCTGGTTCCACTTTTCCAGCAGATTAAAGTTTTTCTCTTATTATTTTTATCACGTACCAGGCAGGCAGCCTCTTGCTATACCCTCCCTCGTATTGTATTTGCCCGCCACTTTCAAATTCTAACGATAGTATCTTGTCTCATCCGATATGTTCCCCATAAGAAAGAATGAGCCCTTGTAATTTAGGTTCCCTACCCGTGCCGTCTCAGGCGTGACCAAGTCTACTTCGGGTAATGCCCACTGTTTATGTCGCCGTCCCTTTTCCACGAAATTCCTGGTACCCACAAACCCCACCAGTCATGCTCTTATTCTGACTGTAAATTTATGATCATGCCTGAAGGTATGCTACCCACTAGTTGGGAATAAACATTATTATTATTATTACATTATTAATAATACTCAGAAGTCATCGCGCTTTACCGAGTGTCTGCCAGTGGATGAAAACCTGGCGTACGGACCTCCTCTCAAGACCAATACTTCTACCGGCTTTACGGTTAAAAACGAGAAAATCGATCTCCCAAAAGGCGCTGTTCATTAAAGCGAAGGAACACGGAATCAAACTCATCATTCACCTGTACTTTCTGATATAATTTAGGACCCACTCACGTGAGCACAAAAACGAACCCTTCCGACCAACATGGCCACGCATGAACTTGTTCTCATCATCAGACCTTCTTGGGTTATCCCACCATCTTCCTGCTACTTTTCGATCGCACCTTCTTCAATCTAGCGTCACCAGTACTCCGACACCTGTCCAGGATTTTATTTTTGCCTCCAGTGCCCTGTCTGTCGATGCAGAACAGCACATTAGTTTGCCAAACAGGTTTCTTCCATGGCATGCGCAACAGCTACGCTAGTCCAACGGAGTTGTTAGACAGGGTTGCCGGGGAGATCAACTTACCAACGTTTTAAAACCAAACGTTTGATGTGGAGCGAATAAGTTAATCAGTGGCTCGCAGCTGCGCGAGGGCAACTGCAGTAGTCTGGTGCAGGATAATAGATTTGGCACACTGAGAAAACACATATCACAGTGCAACCCTTGAACCCCCACACAATCTCTTCAATCGCCAGGTCACCAAGTCCTAGGACAGAGCCTCCAATGCCCCAAACTTTCGGCACGGTCAAGTTTCCCCGGAATCCAACACGCACCAGACTGAGAACGCTATCTTATAATTCAGCGAAAGTTTATTTTGACGTTCAATCCAATCCACTTACAAAACCAAACCCAAGGGTGTGTGGCGGACTAGCTATTTTCCGATGAGTTTATGCGGTGCATGGTCCATTCCCAACCCAAATACCGTTTTTTAGGATGCGTTACCATTGCGTGGCTTAATTAGTTAGTATTTTAACTGCTGTCGATTGTCTGCTGTTTCAAGTGGCAGCACATCTTCTAACCCCGCCACTGTGTGATGACGCATTTATTCTCTCGAAGCCCTACCGTAGCTGTGACCTCCTCAATCCCTCCTCTGGGGCGCAAAAAATATTTACCTCCCACTCACTTGAGATCGTCTCAAACTGCGCAGTATTGGCCCAACTCAAAGTTGCTAAAAGTGTTGGAGCAGTTTCGGCCTGTTCTGCCCATAAAACCAGTTTTTCCTTCCCACATAACGTAAACAATGTGCCCGTCTTCTAACTCCTACCAAAGGCTGGTCGCGTTCCTCAAAACCGGTGAATATACTCGCTTTCAACTTAGCTTACATTTATGTGATACAAGCCCACTTACTTCTCCACTCAGCCCAAGTGTGGCTCGTCATCCCTATCTTTCATTCGTCGCTTGAGCTACTCAAATGCATTCTTTCTTTACAGCGGTTACTGCGTCCAGTTCAAAACCCTCAAGCTTTAATTTTGAACACACCCCAACTTCCCGTGTCACTCGTGTTTCGCCGTCACTGAGGTCCCGTGCTTCGATAGCACACAGGAATAAAATTAGATATCTGGAATATAGGAGCAACTGAAACGTGAAGCTGCACTGTGTAGCGTATTTAGCTGAGGGAGAACATCATGAAAGAGACGTGCAGTAATGCGTTTGGGTTTCACATTAGACCAAATTAGGTGCAATTGAATGTTTGGCGCATTCTGTTCAAATTGCGTTAAAGTGAATTAATATTTGCAGAAATACGGAGACTGCTCCACATGATCAGCCTCAAAGGCTCGAAAATGGTTATGGGCTGCCAAATAGTTTTCAGCATTTTAATTAGTGGCGTGATATACTCCGCATAAGTAATTTCAGAGAATCGTGATCACCACTTTGATCACACTCTTAGAACAATAATCTTACAATTGACCGCGTGAATCTTCAGTTGATTCAACTCCTTTAATCGTATCAACACGAGCGTGCCGTTTATCTGGCTGGAAACACCTATTCATTGCAACGTAATAAACTGAGGTTAAATTTTTGGAATTATTGTGAGCACTACATAAAGCAAGCGGCATGAAAACTGAAGTACAGGCGGATTTTAGCCAATATGCTGGTAGAGGCCGGCGCCTCATGCCACGCAGCCTTCTTAGAATTCCTGGTGTACGGCTTACCCTAGTGTTCCATGGCAAGCGAGCCTACATCACTGAGAGGCCTGCCAGGGAACATCTAACGGCCTTTGCACACTGGGCACTCGAGATAATTGCTCAATACCCATTTCAAACTCTCTAGAATCTGATGATCTTCTACTCGCACTTGAACGTGAAAGTGCTAGCCGGGTAAATAATTCACGGCCCCGAGTGTTGATGTAAGGATCTCTTCATTCCAGAACTCAAATGACCATCCGTATGACATGGCACACTCCTTCATGCGTTGGATCCCCGTGAACATGCCGGGTAGTAGGTTAGTGCGGCATGTTGTAAACGTCAGCTTCCATTTAAGCCGTACCAACGTGCCCCTACTCAGCGTCCGCAGAGTTTTGCATATCAGGTGGTCAGTAGGCGGGGACCTGACAAACACGATTGACCTTAAGGGTCAGGGCTTCAGCAATTTCAGCATGTCACCTCCCAGGGTATTATATAACTCCGCTAGCCTCACCGCTGTTCCGCAGTTGAGTTTTTAGACAAGGACCTTTGTTAAGAACCGTAGTCGTTCCTTTTCCCTTAGTATCACCATGGCATCTTGAACCAATTACTATTATGAAGTCTACAGCCCGACTTGCCCTCGTGCGTCATCAGCTGCATTGTTGCGCTATCTGAGAAACTGCTCCATCTTCTGCGGACAAGCGTAGATGCGCACATTATGCAGCCACTAACGAATTGTATCGCTTTATTTTCATCTGTTGCGACATTGTTTGAGCTCTTATAGATCCCAGTTGTGGGCACGTTTTGCTGTCCAGTAATGGTACTCTGTCGCTTGCATATGAAACCTCGGGTTGGTTGTACAAATATTGCTACGCTGGATGCTGCTGGCAGGATGCTACCGCTCCTCATTATGGTACTTTTCAAAAAGACCATTTCTGCCTCTTTAACGAAGAAAAGTAGTCACAACCATGGAAACTTCACTCGTTAGAAAATGTGGACGACGAACGTTAGAGGATTTTGCAGCTGCTGCAGCGAACAAGTTGTCAGTTTGCAAGTGATCAATTCCTTGCCCAATTAAAAGCTCCTGGGCAAAAGAACTTGCGCCGTTCGGCCGTCTAACTGCATGGAGTATGGCTTATGCCAAAGAGCCCATAGTTTCTTCCGAGCCCGACCGCAGTCCAGATTGGGCGGAAAACTCTGAGTAGATAGATAACCGTTTCCTTGGTCACCACCAAGAATGCATGTATGGTAGTAATTTTTGCAAACCTAAACACGAAAGTATGCATCCCTGGTGCCGAAGAGGCATAACTGGGGAGCTCATCTTTTCTAGACGCTAGACTTTAGTGTTACAGGGCAGGAATTTCGTAGCTGTGCATTGACCAACAGCCGTTAAACTTCTTGAAGCTTACCCACCGCTGAGCAAGTACAGAAAAAATGCGGGTTCGTTTAGATCCTTAAGGACAGAACCGCCTAAAACACACTGTTACTAAAGGCCGCAGGACTGGTCTCAGAAAGCATGGGAAGCTAAGTTATTTCGGTCATACACGAGATGCTTAGCGGGCAAATTTCCCCACATAAGGTAACGGATTTTTTAAAATTTTGACCGTGTGTAATGCCTTATCTGCAGATAAGCCCAATTATTTGGTGTCCGCACCAGTTTGCTGTGCCTGCGGCGTCACAAGCAGACAAGCGCCACCAATGCACATTAGCGTTCCGACACACATGAAGACTACTTGATGCATGATACGAACTAAACCTTAGGCACCAAGACGTTTAGTCGTCGGTTGTACACGACATCGCACATCAGGCCTAAACTGAGAAGTCACAATGCCAACTCAATGAAGATACCTTTGCCTGATGTGAAGCAACTTCAAAGCGTTGCCTTACCTTGCCTAAGCACTTGTTTGTTTCTTTATAATAAAGTTCCATTCGGCTTTTGAACCTGGAAATAAAGGAAAATGGAGAAAGTATTTATGTTTAGGACGGCACACAACACTCTGTGGCCGATCATTAGCTAGAAGAGCTTCTACGTCCCTAGTGAACTATTTTGGCGCTCTACAAGCTTTGGCCGTTCGACTTTACTGACCACAAGCAAGCTGCTGTCAATTTAAGGACCCTAATTTAGCCTTTTTGTACAGTTGTACTTGAGGGAAAATATCGCAGCCCCAGCAGCACTTGTGATCAAAATAATTCACGAGTTTAACCATGATAACAAGCTACCAAAAAATTATCTACTGGGGGTGTGGTCACATTTAAAACTTATGTATGATGTTTATTCCCAACTAGTGGGTAGCATACCTTCAGGCATGATCATAAATTTACAGTCAGAATAAGAGCATGACTGGTGGGGTTTGNACCAGTTTTTTTCTCATCCACGTACATCGGCAAGCCGAGTAATTCTACAGGGTCACCGGCGCTGGTGTATTCACTGCAATCTGCGTACCGTCAGATACCATGCCTTCGAAACTGAAGATGCATCGAACCAATGTTACTGACTGTTTTCCAAGCTCCTATACCCAAGCTTAGTTTTACCTATGGTTCGAGATGAAATTCAGTGGCTGGCAAATTTTTGTGACGCTAATTACTGTGCTTTTGCATTGATCATCCGCCCCCCCTCAATTCATATTGATCAAGTTTCCGGGTCACGAGTTTTGAGAATGCATATCTATCCATCTTGCAATATGAAGTCAAGATACACGTAGTATGAACTAAACGGTCGGTATAACCCATTTAAACATAAAGAATAAAGGGACTGGAAGAAACATGTTTCCGATAATTATTTATCAATTCATAGGACTATTGAGGATGAACATTCGCATTTACTGTACAATTCCGTTATACTACACACGGGCCTGCACAATGGTTTGCCTGTCGTATTCACCGTCGTGCAATTTTTCTACCGATATCCGTCATCCTTCAGCCATATCTGCCATATTATTCTGTATGTGTTATTCTGGCAGTAGACATAACTTAGAGTATCGAATACCGTCATCCACAGATAGAGCATTTGGCGTGACTCCGATTGTGTGCTGACGAACTGTAACCCCAGTGGTTTACTTTCTCACTAAATGTCTAGGGAGGGGTTATCGCGGAGGGCAGTTCATGAATAATCGATTCAGTCAACCACTCACTGTGGACTGAAAATTGTTGGAGCAATGAAGGACTGTTTCAAACCCTGGTGATGTTACCCCAGAGATACAAAATAAGTGTTTGCGTGATTTTAAGGAATTCGCCAGCACGGTTTGTTTAACCATTGAAACTGAAATTCTCAAGTACGGTTCAAATGCTATGCATCTGATTGACTGTAATCAAACGGTCATTTCTATTGATAACTTTTAGCCGGAGTTTACACAGAGTGGGCTGTTCGCTGCTGCCGAGGTGATATCCATCTGATTTCGTAGACCTGACTCCGGTGAGGGAAAGCCGGCACTCCAGTTACTGAAACCCAATTGGCCAGCAACAGATCCCCGAAAACGTAAGCCCTCTGTTTTTCAACAATTGTGATGTCTTTATTCAAAACATATCAAAAAACAAACTTTCCTTTTGTGAAGTTAAATGACTTCGTCGCTTAGTTATTGCATTTATATATATGTATATGTTGTTTTTATTAGTTGTTGGTGGTTCAGGATTTGGTAGAATTCGCCTTAACTTCATTCACGTTATGTGATATGCTGGCCTTGCATGCCATTTGTTCGGAGTTAAAACGCCGACATGATCAAATGTATGCACTGCTGGTCAGTTCTCATAAGAGCGTAACTCGAGTCCAGGGCATCTCCCTCACCTTTGGTATGGATTCAGGCGAATAACTGCGCCAAGAAAGGAGGATGACTTTTCGAACGAGAGTGATGTGAACGCAGATATATTGTGTATGTATATATTGTAAATTGTATATTATATATATATATATATATGTATATATATATATATATATATGAAATGTATCGCTCCAATTATTCGTTGTTAGCGCAAGCGCGTGCTGCGTCCCGGTTATTACTTACCCAGGAATCCCATTGCTTAAGGGATGATTATCCGTAGGCACAGGCGACTTATTGACAGTAGTGCGTTTAACTCCCCATCTGACCGTGCCTATTTTGACAACTTCGCTTGAATCAGAGTGAGCATCCTGTAAGTTTGCATTTTTACCCTGTTGTATGCCACTCATATCATAGTGCCCTCTAGCAGAACTTTTTGATACCTTTTTCGATTTTGTATCTCCGGTGTAGACATGGCTGTTTTATTGCCTCTTTTGAATTGCAGCAATGAACTACGCAGCACCCTTGATCCATGCTGGTCTTAGTATGTCACTACTCTTTGAACGGTCCCAACTACCGTGCGAACACTAAATGACTCACCCGAGATGTTCATGTACGGGGCTGTTCACGAAGTCGCTGACTAGAAGCAAACCCAAATTATTTTCGCCAGAACTACAGGGTTTTCAAAGTTGTGACTTTAGTGGGGAGTTGGCCCAATCCATTTGCACCTTTCGGTGGTATTTCACTCATAGCATTTTGTTTAAGCGAGCGAAATTTCGAGGCCACGGACCATCATTGATTCAGATTTTGTTACCGGTTTGGGAGAGATAAAACACGAAATCACACTTCAAGGTATTTTGGCGTTCTTCCGTGTTTTTTAAGAACGAAATAACATCTGCAGATTATCCAATGCAAATTCCACCCAGGATTATCAGTCGTTGACGTTTGTTTGCTTTATACTCCACAGATTTAACAACTGAGATGATTTTGTTCGGCGAACTTCGTCACGACACATTTTCCCATGGAGCTCAGCTTCCATTAAGTAGGACGCTGTTAGGCAACTTCATGAATTTTGCAGTGGCAATGCGAAGTATGTCTCTGTGGATGATTACCTTTCCCAGCTAGGCATAACTAGCCTGTGGACAGTGCAACGTCACGAGAGGGCTGCAGGTAAACTAACAACACAGTGATATCATTAGTATTAGGGATATTACGTTCCGTAGGTGAAATGCGTCACAAAGTGCAAATATAATGGTGGCAACTAAGGGCATCCATTGCCGGTGACCATGATAACGAAGGCCCTTTTCATTCACTTCGGCTACTTATTGTAGCTGCTGGTTCCGTGTCTATGTGCGACGCTGATGATAAGGCTTCACGTACGCACGGCAACCTAATTCAATAGCCAACGATGGCCCTTCATACTCACAACTGCACTCGTTGTCACTCATCTCGAATACTTATTGTAACTCTAGGCTCATGTCTGTGTGCGACGCTGATTATGAGGCCTCACCTGCGCACGGCAACCTGATCCAATAGTCAACGATAGCCCTTCATACTCATAATTCTACGTGTCGTTACTCACCTTGACTACCCATCGCAACTGCTGGGTCCGTGTCTATATGCGACGTGGATTATGAGACCTCACCCATGCACGGCAACCTAATCCAATGGCCAAGTATGCACACAAACCTAATCAAACGGCGAATGATGGACGTCATACTCACTGTACGCGATGCCGTTGATCTTTGCAACATATAGTAAACACCAGGCCAGTTTCTGTGCGGGCCGGAAAAAATAAGGCCTCAACTATGCGTGATAGCCTAATCTGACGGCCTGTCATACTCATAACTGTACTCGATATCGCCTAACTTGGCTACTTATTGTAACTGCTAGGGCCGTGTCCATGTGCGGCGTTCATTATGAAGCGTTGGTTGTGCGCGGTAACCTAATCCAACCTAATCCGTCATGCTCATGATAAACTTACGATAAACACCAGGCCAGTATTTATGCAAACCAACAAATAGGAGACCTCAACTATGCACACAAACCTAGTCTAACGGCGAACGTCATACTCCTAACTGTGCGCGATATCACCTACCTTGGCTACGTGTTTTAACTGCTAGGCCAACGCTATATGCGACGCTGAATATTAGGCCTCAACTATGCACGGTATCCTAATCTAACGGCCAACGACAGCCCGTCATACTCATAACTGTACTCGATGTCGCTTACCGCGGCTACTTATAGTAAATGCCGGGCCCGTACACGTGCTCCTAGCTAGCTGTAATGTCCCAGCTATGCATAATAGACTAATCCAACGACCAATGGCGGTCCTTCATATCCATACATGTCGTCCGTCTGCCAACCCTAAAAAATACACAACCACCTTTAACAAATCATGTTTCTATCTATTGGTTGCATCGGTACAAACTTATTGGGTAGTCAATCCAGTTCTCATTTTCAGGAAGCCGCTTTTACTCAGCAGGGTTTCCGAAAGGAAAAAATGTATAATCAATTACGACTCGTACACATCTTCCGTGATATTATTGCAAACAGAACTGAACAAAATTGCAGTGGCCAACTCACCAAGTGCTTAATAAATTCTGTCCACAATTCCCGATTGGTGTCCACACTGAAGCTGGGTTCTTACTGTTATAAAGGTAAACTCACTACTTACTCAACTAGTCCCACTGGCGAAAATGAGGGAGCTGTGTGTAGATCGATGTTTCGATAGCGGAATTTGGCAGCCATGTGCAATATTGGGCGCAGCGAATTTAAAGCTAAAGAGGGGTCTATACTTGTCAGTCGTAAGACCAAGTGATATAGACTTGAGCCCTAGGATCCAAGGACCACATATGTTCCCTAACGTGCACCCATAGATGCAGTTGTAGCAAAGATCTAAGAACTAAAATCGCTATCTAACTGTCGCCCTACTGATCCGCTGAAACAAACCCACACGAGCTACGGTTCTGAGACAGCGGTTGTCGAACAGCTGAAGACGTCTTACTTCCGCTGCTCGAACAGGCCAACTCAGCCATACAACAAAGGGGCGGGATGGCTCAGTTGGTTAGTGCGCGAAGTTACTGAACGGACGGTCCGTGGTTCGAACCCGACCTCTAACTCTTAACTTCCCCTGTCTAAGCTTGGGCAACCTGGCAGTATCCCAGCACTCGTGCTTTATTCGGGTGGCACAGCAGCTAGGCACTGAAAGGGTGTTACAGCTGAACGACTATTATCTTTATATACAACAAAACAGCCCATACTGCAGGCTGATACACAAGTTCCATGATATTCAGGAACACACCCCTTTGACGCCTTAGGTGTTTCAAATTAACAAACGCGACCCGGGCCTTGGAGATTCGCGCATTGACCTCATCTGTCACACAGCAATCATAGCTAATACGGTTTCGAACGTATATAAAAAGCACACCATCTCTTCGAGCGCCTATACCGGTTTGCTCTAGATCTCTGGTAATACAATAGCATATATTAGCAAACTCATCCCGCGCTTGATCGCTAGTCTTCTAAGTACAAATATACCCCTACCCAGTCTCACTTAATCACTCGTTGTCACCACCCCAATTGTGGTAAACGTTAAGTTTTCCTCTCTATTAATGCACATCATCCTACCTGATGTCTTCCCAAACTCACCGGGCTTTCCTGATCTAGACTAGAAAAATGCCTGAGATCTTACACCGGCTTGTTTTACCTCTGCGGATTTCCTCGGCCAACCAAAAATATCCCGCTGCTCACAGAATTGCACATCCCAGCCCAATCAACTCAAACATGACGTCCGTTAGGGGGCTGTCCAGAAACCAAAGTATGTCAATGCAACGATGGCACGGCACAGCCATACCCAGTTTGATAGCACACCCGCAACTATTCCCTTCTTTCTCATGACCGTACCCTATCGCCCACTTGTTCCTCTACCTGCAACTACAAAAAAACTCACGCTTTATTCTGACTGTAGCCTTATGAACATGCCTGACGGTATGCCACCCACCAGTTGGGAATAAACATTATTATTATAACCTTACACTTTGTGCGTGCAAAGTGCAAACCAAAGAACGGGATGACTTTGTTCAGTTCATCCGAAAACACCTGCGCCTTTTCCTCCTCTTTGAAGATGAGAACCGTGTCTGCATATTCCACATCGACAGGATTTTCGTCAGAAGATATTTGAAAACCGGGGTTCAGAAGACATTTGGGCGTAGTCTCATTATCTAAGCTCATCTTTCATCTATGCCTTATGCAATGCAAAGAGTGAGAACCAAAACGGAAGCAACTTTTGTCGGACGCGTGTTTCCGGCCTGAGCTTGCCCTGGTTGTAACATATGTCCCGGGCAATCCCCCTAACGAAGCAAAAACCGCTAAGAGACTCACTGAATACACGCGGTATGATCCTCAGAAGCAACTAGGTTAGCGAAGCTCCACGCTGTTCCTTAGACTACACCTGCGCCATTCTGACGTAACCATACCGGACGGACACGCGACATCACCATACGCTCACGTTTTTCTCTGATCTCATGTCCCTGTAACTTCCGGGAAAACTTAGTTGTGCACATTAAAGCCATGTAAGGGGATGTGCACGAACCCAAGTACGGCGTCGCCATGAGGGTACAGCGACTGCCATACTCAGTCTGATGGCTTACCCGTAGTTCAACATATCCGTAACATTTCCGGACAGATCGTTACAGACCGTCCCAATCCGTTGAATTCGTTCCAGAACTCCAAAGCACTGGCCATCCTGTTGTACTGTCTTCTTGTTCTGCCCATAAACCCACTAGTTCTCCCAACGGCACTATCAAGAGATAAGCATACCGTTGAAGGCAGAACCTTGCTGTGCACCCGGTATAGCGCGGGGTGACCTTCATGGAAAAAAACAACTTATCACTTGTGACGAGTTCCCTGGACGCCTGCCACAACGATAGAAAAGTTCCCCTGTACACCTCACAAATAGCTAGCCCATTTGGTGTTGGCGTGAACATAGAGGGCGTAGTTATTGTTCACGTAGTTTTGAGATTATTTCCAAATCCAATGGAGAAGGAAACATGTGAAGAAACCAGCTTTTCCACAGAATTTCCCACCATCTTCACGAACACACCATGAGAAGCCATTGGCAGCCATTAAAAATATTAATCCCGCGCCCACAGTGGGCCTTGAGTAGGTTTAAAGAACCTCCAACAAAACTACGGCTACGTGGGGAGATCTTGAGGGCCCGAACAATTACCATCATATGCTAAAACTTTGTGTTTAAGATTCCCTTTTTCGAACCATGGTTTCAGAGGAATTTTGGGTTTGCCTCTAGGACGCGGCGTTCACGAACCCATGTACGACGTCAGGATGAATGTACCGCGACTGCCATACCCAGTCTAATGGCTTGCTTGTAGTTCAACACATCTCTAATATTTCCCGACCAAGCGTGCTACATGCGCCACAAGACCGTCCCAATCCGTTGAATTTTTGGCAGAACTCCAAAGCATTGTCACTTTCTGCTGTTTCTGCCCATAATTCCACCGATTTTTCTTACAGCACTATCAAAGAGTCACTATACTATTGAGGCAAAACCTCGCCGTTCGCGCAATAAGGCGTGTGCTGGCCACCATAAAAAATAAAAAACGTACCAACGGTGACGAAGTCCTTGGCTTTGTCTGGAGGGACGCCTCCTGCAACGACAGAAAAGGTTTTTGTAAAGGCAGCGAATATTTGCTCCAATTTGAATTTGACAAAGAGAGCGTAATTATTGTTCATGTAATCTTCAGATTATTTCCGAACGCTATAAAGGACCAAACACTTAACGAAACCAACTGTTCCACAAAATTTCCCACCGTCTTCATGGGGGTACCATCATAAGTCACTGAGAGCCATTAAAAAGGAATCCCGTGCCCATAATGGACCATGAGCGCCTTTGAATAACTTCCAGCTAAACTCCGTCCGCATGGGGAGCCAAAACATTATGTTAAATTTTCCTTCTTACAGACTACGGTTTCAGGGAAATTTTGGGTGTACGTCTAAGGATCAGCCGTTTTGAGCGTACCGTAGTGATGTTGGTTTAGAGTTCAACCGTCGGGGTGGCACATTTTTACTGGATTAGTTTTCCACAGCCATCCGCCATCAGCTCTCAATAAGACCCACACAGGACAAAACAACATTCATTTTCTTTTGTGGTTTCTGAATATATATCGACAAGCTGCAGCTCCATTAAGCCCAACGTACACTTTGGGATTAGCAACCATGTTTATGTCTAGCAAGGAAGACTCAGGTGTTCTCGGGCTGTCTTGCTGCGCAACCCAGCTGCCTGTTAATCCTGAACTCTAGATGCAGCCAAAAGTAGTTGGCGCTCTTTACAGCTTTGCGTTGCTCACTACTTGTTCCTAAGTATTGCTGGATGAATAAACAGTAGACACCTTCGCACAACATGGCTTTCTCACTAAGGAGCAAACTTGGAGCCTGATTGCACGCTTTTTCAGGCTGGAACTTAATTTATTCCCCAATGATATTCAAAGTCAGAGTCCCCAAACTTTAGCCAAAAAGCTTTCCAACCCAGGGGTTGAAAAGCCTATCAGATACTACTATGCAGGGCTTTTGAGACAGCATCCTTACTCGACCTTTGTCGGAACCTGAACCAAAATGGCATCGCCAGTGGTGCAGCAGAAAACTCGGTATGCGCTGCTTTAGAAGGTGTACAAATCAAGCACTTAACTTCAGAGTAGTCATTGTTGGTACACGGTGCGGGTCGAGTGGGGACAACGAGAGAGGACTTGATCAAACAAAGGGCACGCTGGCCGCACGTTTGGTAAAGTGCCCGAGGAACGTCACACATATCGTCGATCAGCTGTGGCCTGTTTTGCGTGAATAAAGGACTCTTTTTACCGTGAAATAAGCTTGCACTTCTTCGCATACTTGGCCAAAAAGAAATGCCTTCTATCGTCGTTCATATTCTCCGCCCCACTTATTCTGGTACTTTCGATAGGAGAAGGGTTAGACTGAACTATTCCATCAATGCGGTTGGTTAGAAATGTTTCCTCTTCCTGCCCATGTTTAATATTGACATCGACACCATTACGGCGAACTTTTGGCAAAATCGTGCTTGCACAACGACTGATCAGTCCATTTATGCAAGAAGTGTTGTTCTGTTATTTGGTGGATAACGTCCGTACAAAGTGCCCTGTGCAAGATAGCGGTTGCGGTCTACCGTTTGCCATAATATTTACCCACTCGAAGTGCAAAGTCACACTTGAGAATCTCACAGTCTCACGTAGCCTGTGAGACTGATGCGGAGCTTAAGTGCATTGCTAGATTAAGAAATCTTATCAGTCGCATGTTCCATGGCTGCACTGTTACGCACCGCCACTAAACGAATCATACGTGCCAAAAGGTGCGTCAGAAATAATTACCAGCTGAATTTACCTGCAGGGTCTCCAAAACATTCGCGAAAGCGTTCCCACTTTACGGTTGTGAATCTTGGCTGTCTGATCCGGAGACCTCGAAACCCACCGGAACCTTGCTCGAAGATCCTCCGGTAGGATAGCTGGCGTTATTCATCCTTGGCACGCATGTAACAAAACCGTTCACAATAGAGTTCTAGGTAATGTGCCAGATTCGACTGAGCACCAGATAAGGCTTTTTATGTAACTGTTTTTGGGGCACGTATTACATGTGCCTGATCGCCTTATGTCAAACAACACCGGATTATTTTACTGTAACGTCTTGTTGGCAAAATCTATGCCAAGATGGGATCATAAAAAAGGAATGCGAAAAGAAACTGGCTTCTGCCCGGTTTAGGTTTGTGCCTTTGTTTTCTATTCCTGGGGGAGCCCAATTAAATTTCCTTCACTGTGGCTTACAACTCTAAAAGACATGGCACTTAACCGATTACAGCAATAGGCTTCGTGTTAATGCTAAGCCAAGGTGTACCTGACATGGTGTGTCGGGTGAGGTAAACAAACGACGTTGAGTAAATTCAGCTACTGGCTTCCTGCCCTAATAGAAGGCCAAGATGAGACTTTTTAACAGGTTTCGAAAGATATTAACATCCCCATGTTTGTTATTATAACTGTTTTCAAAAGGTTTTCACTCTACCACCACTTTGACCTTTTATTGTAGCCCCCATCTCCTGTAGTTGCATGACGTCCAGTGTCTGGTTATTGCTACTGTTATGCTTCCTCCGCGATGACAATGACAGTAGCATAACCTGTCAAACGTTGTAAACAACATTAAAGCAAACATTTAGAACAAGCAAGGTTTGCAAATTTAAATTTTACGACGAACATGCCTCCCCAACTTTTGATCCCGTGTAAGTTGGCTTTTGATAATAGCATCCAACTTCACTCAAGCCGACGGTGTAAGCATTTCAAAGAAATTCAAACTTTCTAGGCGCATTTGAAACCTCCGGATTATAGGGGCATGCGATTCTTTTTCGATCGGCCGAACAGGCTATCAGGTTTTGGTGGCAGAGGCAGATACCAGGCTTATAATCAGCTTCCTCAATTGCACATGATTCTGGTTGGTGTGCTAAACGATGCGGCTGGCGAAGGACGCATTTGTTTGTGCCGTCTGATCCTGCAACCAACTACTGCCTGGTTTAATCGCTGATAAATAAATTAAAAGTTTACCATTTGGTCGAGCTTCCGAGTACAAACACTCCTCCGGTTGCAGTATAGCTGCAAATATATTTGCAACCCAGTTTGTGCCGGTTAAGTGGCATCAGTCAGGCTATCAGTAACTGTCAGGTGCACGCGTAAGTCGGGATTAAAGACAGGAGGTTGCCCAAGTGAAAACACAGCGCGGTGAAATTTGACCAAGTGCTCAACAAAGCGCAATGCTAATGAATAGAAGGGCGACAAATTATCAGGTAGCACTTAACCGACTTCAGATATTATTGAGGTTGCGGGGTGAACCAACAAAGTACTTCCTGCTGAGAAAATAGTTAATCGAATGGGATTCACCCACCAGGTACATAGCTAGTAATGTTGTGTTAGAATGTTGCGAGTGCTGATCCGTGCGGGTAAACTGCTCTCAAGTACGAAACGTCGGATATCACTTGCCAGCAAAATCCAATTGCGTTTTCACTGAACTTTTGCACGTAAGTGCAACTACCGTAGTTTACCTGGGATGGGCAGCAGCAGTACTCCTAGCGGTTTCTGTATACAGAGTGAAAGGTACCAGAATGTGAAGCGTTCGGGTCATCAAGGTGTTTTTCGGTATTTTTATTGCAAACAGATGGTCGATATGAAAGGTCCGTCAGCGAGTTGATCACAAAAAATATTGAGCAACTTAGATAAATATTTTGTGTGACTTTAAACGCCAGGCTTTTAAAGCGGACAAAGACACCTGGCGTATACAGCCTACAAAGTAGCTCCATAACATGGAATCATCTTGAAAGCCAACTCATAAGAAATTTCACCCGGTTATTGCGGTACGTGCCGCTATTCCTGGTGATGAAGTTTTCTGACAACTATCACGAAAGCACCAAATGTTAGTGATCGTTAGAGCAGTTCCAAGGTGTTACTGGCTTTGCCAATGTTTCCGTGGAGGCAGGTGGAACGTGCTTGATCTAATTGCGTCCAATATGTCTAATGCATAGACAGTAAGCCTGTACAATTTTTGGTGCCGCTCGCAGTCTCTGGTAAGTTGCTGAGATCAGTGGCAGCGTTTTCTCTGATAAAAAGGCAGCATTGGGTGCGACGGTTTCAGTAGCGTTTCATAAAGCGCTTTATAAAAAAATTGCACCTAACGTGGTGACTAGCAAACAAACTGGTGTTTTGGGTTGTGCAGGTTTCAGGAGGCTGACGTACTGTAATTGAGTTGGTGAGCATAGACTAGCGAGGTTATGTGTTATGTTGAGAATAACCAATACACAGAATGCCAGGAACGTAGAAGGATCTGGGTTACAGAACGCAGGATGCGAGTAACCATTGTCGCAAAATAAGATTAACCTAATAACCAAGAAGTATCTTCCGCACTCGGATCTTCCAGTTGCTTCATCTTGGTTATTCATATTTTATGCCGTGGGTAACTGACAGCGAAACTGAGCATTCTGTGAAAAGCGTGCAAACGGAGAAAGTCAAAAGGAAATCAGATGACAAGGCCCAGATTCGAATTGCGACCTTGCCGATCGCAACGCGCAAGCCTAACGAACTACGCCGCCTATCCTCGAAATACCGTTGGCAGAAACCTTTATCAGCCGGCCAAACCTGTCTGGACCAATCATATATTCGGGCTTGGCTTGTGCACAATTCGACTCTCAGGTGTAAGTATGGATCATGAAATGAAGAAATTTACGATGCGTACAAATGGTGGTCTGAATCTTAGAACCACGGTTTTGAGTGAAACTGTTTGGACCTACTGGAGTGGCCGTTTGGACGAAGTTAGTTGTAAAAGTCTTTGGGAGAGTGACTTAGCGCTAAGTCACAGGACGGAAAGCAAACTGGAAAGAAGGTAATTGAATCTGAGGCGAGGACAGACTGAAAGTGCACCGAGATGGTTAAATCCAGGGGAAGGTTTGAATGGAATAGAAGAAAGTTGACCCAGTTGTGGTTTGGGCTAGAGCTAGCGAGAAGGAACAGTCCAGAGTATGGACAGAACGGTTGCGGATGTGCCACCGGACTGTGTACGTCGTGCCATGCCCTGGCATGCTATCATTGCGCTGATATACTCCGGTTTATAGAAAACCCCGTAACGGGCTGCATGATCGGACGGGAGATAGGCAATCCGGTGGGCAGTGGAATTTTAGTTTAACCAAGGGGATCCACATGGGTTGCATAAGGCCGATGTAGGATCACAGGTACTGTTGTTTCACTTGAAGGTCCATGTGGATTAGAAGTGGGGATCAGGCGGGTGGATAATGACTACACGCAGCGTTCTGAGCAGCTCCTGCCGAAGACCGAAGCTTGGGAAGAGGAGGCAGCGGGATTAAGTCAGTAGAGACAGGTGAGTATGGAGAGATATCAGATGGTATGAGGTTAATTATCAGGAAATAATCCAAAGTTTATTACAATTAGCGGATGTCAGTAGGTTGTTAAATTTTCAGGGATATGGGTTGATTTGTGCTAAGGGATCTGGCAACCGAGAACTGGCGAAGTTTTTAAGTATAATGCTAGCAAAGTAAAAGTGCGACACTGTGGTTCAGTGTGAGTGCGCTCTCGGTCCGCAACCACGGAGTTTACACAAATAGCGATGCAAGAAGCCAGCATCGGTAGTAAAGAAGTGCATCGTGTTTTTTTGCATTGAGCATCAGTCGATCGGCAGACGCAAGGCCATGGCGATGAAGTGTTTGCGTAAATTTTGACAGTGCGAAGAGTTAGCCGATATTGTAACTAGCAAGGAGGCTACAGGTCGGCCTAATTTGCAGGGACAGCTACAGAGTCAGTCAGGGCGGGAGAGTGGCAGTGTCCAGCTATGTTGCAGTGCTATCAGCGGGAATCCGATGTACAAAGGGGTAATAAGTGTGATAAGGGACAGCAGACACATGAGTGATGATGGAAATAAAACTTCTGAGACGATGGACAAGGACCAAATTAACTGGAATTTCTTGTGTGAGCTGAACAGCGCCGCAACCCATGAGGAAAAGTGAAGGTAAGTGTGGGAGCTACCGACACCAAAAACACTGCGGTCATCGCCAATCAACAAGTGTGCATGGCGAAAAGGCTCATAAGCGCTGGATTTGTGTGCTAGAGGTGAAAGTTTAGGAATGTTTTCATACTTTATTAGTGTGTGACCACTCTCGGGAGCAGCAGAGAAGAATATGTGTTATGTTCACCTGACGAAGTGGACTTGAACAATGCAACCCAAACTAAGACGGAGGTGGCAACAGCATTGCACGTCGATATGTTTCATCGTCATCGCAAAGTATCTTAAAACCATGCCGTGCATTTTTAACAGATGAAACGGGAGTAGTTCTCTACCTGTGGCCCATAGCGTTGCTGCATAAATGACGAAACAGGGACAAGTTCAAACCAGTGGCTACAAACAGACAATATTGGTGGTCTTTCGCGGAGTTCCTGAAGTAAACGCTAGGCTCAGGTCCATTGTTGATGGGCGAAACACTGTACTGCCGGGGAACTGGCAGGTATAAGAACGCACCCGGGTGTGACACTACGAGGCGATTCCTCCTGTAGGGCTTTCCCGATGATCACACGAGACTTTCATTCCTCGTGCATGGTACCAGATCTGCAAGGTTGCAAGCCATCAAGCAATCATAACTGCAGCTTGTACATTAACAAATAAGTTCAGCTACCAGATATCTTCTCCGGTCTGGGGAAAGGACAGGCTAGTGAAAGGACCCAGTAAAACTGAATAAGATAACAGGCACTGGAACAGGCGAGTCGCGGAGGAGGCAAATAAAATGACACCTACCTGTGAGGCAATGGGAGTAGGATATGTATTTTCGGGGCGTATACAGTAAAGGTAAACGACGATGGAGCGTTGGCGTAAGCTACCATGTTAAACAAACATGCACAACAATGTAACGTATGCGTTAAATGGACCGTGGTGGCACACATAAATTTCACCCATTGCGCATCATCAGACTGACTGTTTTTACGAGCGTATAAAGCCTTCTCTGAACTGAGAAAGCAGCAAGTAGGAAAGCAGCTTCACAAGTAGGAAAGTCATTCACGGACTGCGAAAGGGTAGGATGGTGCCTGACTTTTTGAAGCTATTCCGGGAAACTCTTCCAGATGCGAGAGTAGTGAACTCGGAAGAACTAGTGGCGTTGGTTAATACGAGCTGGAGGGTTCATGAGAGATTTCTGGAGTTGCGGAATTATAACAAGGACGGTAATTTACATTAAGCCTGGCCTTTGCTATAAAGGCATTTTGGTGCAACAGATAGTGGAGGAAAGTCGGATTTGGCATAAACCACTGGAGCCACAGTGGTTTAGGAGCCGCAATTATGCAGCAGAAGCAACGGGGGCTGCAATGTGGCAACGACTATTGAGCGAATGGACGCTGGACGTTCTCAGATGCTAGTCCGCAGCTGCAGGTAAAATGAGAATTCTCTGATTGATAGCATGCTTTGCCTCAAAATTGCGACCTTTGCATCTTTTAGACAGAAGGAGCGAAACATTAGAAAACAGAGTCTGCGTGCCTGAGCGAGCTGGCACTGGAATTGGTAAGAAAAGCTCAAGTTACCAGGGTATCTGAGACGAAGGTTTTTGATCTCTGTCGAATGAATGACAGGATTGCCTTCATTTGTGAGCGCGTCACCTGGGAGGGAACACCGGCAGGAAGTTAGTTGGGACTTGGCGGAAGGGAAGTTTAGGTCAGAGGCATTTCACCATAGTCAGTGTCTAAACCCTATCGAATTTTGTAAAAAGCAAGTGTTTTGGTTAATGCAGGAAATGCGTGGGCGAGTTTTTTGTCATCTTCAGAGAAAGGGTTTACCATGGAGCTTAACGCCGGGGATGCCGATACTACGGAGTAGGAACAGGATTGGGCCTAGGACGCCCCTCTGAATGCCTCCATTAGTGATCGATGGTAGAGAAACAAACATACTAGAAGCAAACATATGGGAACTTGAAAGCTGCGTCCGAGTGAAACGCGAATGCGTTCGTAGCAGAGTACGGTGGGTGGAGAAGCAAGTGCACACCACAACGACAACAGCCGTAAATGGATTGGTATGGATTGAAGCAACAGTGATGTTTAACCCGGCGCCAAATATTTGCACACCAGCATGGAATGAGCAATTTAAAGAGTTAAAATCGGTATCACCACGGTGAAGGGAGTTTGGAAAGAACGACTGATCGTTTGCTTAGAGGAATTAAGACAATTGGCACCGAATGCTACTTACTGGCCCATTTACAAATGACTAGCACAAATGTGGAAGAGTTGAGCATAGAACCATCAGTGTATGCTGTGCGGAGGATCTTGAGTTTTTATCACGTTGTTGGACAGTGTGAGGTGAAGTAAAGTTGAGTGAAGTTTTTGCCACCAAAGGCTCCGAGTGTGCGTGAGGCAGTACGGTATTCGGCAGTGATCAAACGGGACAGTCTATGGCTGGTTAGTCCATAAATGCTAAGCGGCCCTGAACATCTTGGAAGCTCTGTTTTAGAAAATCTGTAGCTATGTCTCATCACGCCCGAATCAGGAGAGCCAATTCTGACGGCAGTTTTCAAAGAGAGTCGTATGAAGGTGGGGCAAATCGGGCGGGATTTACATTGCAGTGGTTTCGGTACCCAAAAAAGCTACTTTAGGAAGAGTGTGTGGCAAAGAAACAAATGTAATTACTCTGAATTGAGTACACAATAATAAAAAGGGTCAAATGGAACAGACTCACTAAGAATTGTTCTTTTTAAAATAGTTCGTCGTTGGCCCAGGTCAGTGAATAACTAATAATCCGATCGTGGATGTCCAGGGGTCTTCTTTCCGGGAAGCTCTCATATACAATAAACTCCGAAGACAGTCTGAAATGTTTTGATACCAGGGTTAGCACATGAAGCTCGCGAAAGACCGCTGTAAGCGCGAGCGAAATGAGAAGAGAAAATCGGAGAGTGCGACCACGCCTGTATTGTATGTAATTTGAACAAATGCGCGTTTTTGTGGTTTTGCGTATTCAAACAAAAAACGTTTATGAAATTGATGAAATACGTAACGTTATAATGAAAGCCAAAGAAAGGTACAAAACACCACAACCTAGATTTATGGGTGGTTGCGTAAAGGACAGTGTCGTATATCTCCATAGCGCTCACGGGACAGTAGAACCGCGTACGCATTTGGCAATTTTCGCGCTATTCCAGCCGCACACATTAGTGAGATGGATGGAAGCGGTGCGGTAGTGACATGTGAGATTATGATGCGTGGGAAAAATGAAAGGTGGGCATAATAAGTCGCTTTCTCCTTTCAAGGTGTTGATGAGAAAGCGTTTTGATGCTTTAATCAGTCGGTCTGCCGTCATAAATATGGATGAGCACCAGATTTAGGCTGACATCCGTTTCACCCCTTATGTGTGCACAACAGCCGTTTTCGGTCAGACGGTGCAAAGTTGGGCGTAAATTAGCCGTCGACTCTGTACATATTAGAAATGATTATGTCTTCCTACTCACCTAGTGACCGGTGGAAGTTATTTCCATTTTATAGGACTGGGAAGATCTTTAAAATAGCTTCCAAGATGGAGTGTGGAGAGCGGCGTCTTTGTTCCGGGGAAGAATCTCAGCTCGGAGTAGAGCTTTCGCTATGGGTAAGGGGTACGAGTTCCGTGAACCCTTTATCATACCCCACTTTCGCCTATCAGCTCTTCCAAGCCCAATCGCAGAGAATGTTCTTCCCTGCCACTCAAATTCTTTAGAAGGGCATACTCACCCGGATTCGAGATCCTCATGATAGCTGTGATCAGGAAGATATGTAGATGACGTGTGTAGAAGGATTTGCACGAGGGGGTCAGTTACTTGTGCTCCATTAGCATTAAGGACGTCTAAGGGCTACCGAAACAACACTACCTTTTGTGCTGTCGCGACGCATATGCAACTGTATTCCGTCCCCTCCGATTCGGACACTAGCAGGAGTCCCAGCTGGCAATGACAAATAAGTATGAGAGGCACATCAAGTGCCACAGGGAAATCATACTATCGGATATTGTTCCAGCAATGTGGCCATTACTTACGGAGCCGGGTGTTGTGTGCCGCAAAGGCTACTGCATTACCTATGGTGGCCTTGGCTTACCCTTCCGTCCACCACGGTGTATCAGATGGCACGGTAGTTCAAGATAGCCAACAATGAGAACCGGGGACTACTACAACTACAGCTATGGAGTTATCGCGGAATTTTCCATAAGGTTGGGCTAGAGTCATCGTGATGATGGGGGAAGCGCGGGGATGAGAACACATTATTCTAATTGGTTCATTTTCTGACCAATCAGGGTGTGCCTCATTTTCAGCCATGGCCAGCTCGCGACACATCTGGACAACCGACGTGATGTTTCCTCATTTCGAGTGTGTCGCTTCCGAACGACCGCTGAATCTCCTTCCTCTTGGAAGCAAGCGATTAGGCACCCCATATATGCAAGGACAGAAACCGACATGACAGCTATAGGACTCAAACCCGACGTGCGGACGCAAACCCGACGTACGACTATTAAGTCTGCTATCCTCTCTGGTTACACACCTCTCAGCTCCTCACCTTCGGAGGCAGCAAAGACAGTGTTGAAATGCTTGTCCAGTAACTGCCTCAACCTTTTCAACAAACTTTGCGATATTAAACAGTCAGTTTACCTTGAACAGCCGTCCATAATCGCACTCACTGAGACCGGGCTCACACCAGATGTCTCTGACACCGAGATCCTGATAGACGGCTACTCTGTTTTTCGAGCTGACTCAAAACGAGGGAGGGCTGATGGGGTTGCTTTGTACCTACATGCGGCCCTGCCCATCCCGATTGTCTTCTCTGATACCACTCCTGCACCTTTTTGTGATGCACTGTGGATTCAAATCCCACTGCGCGGGTCCGACTCTCTCCTTCTCGGTGTGGTCTACTGTTGCCCCTCGAGTCCTTCGGAAGATGACCAATTCCTCATACGAACCCTTGGGCAACTCTCCTCCAGCTACCACTTCATTCATCTCTTGCTGGTAGGTGACTTCAACGCTCTAAAGGCCTCCTGGATGGAGCTCCAGCGCGTCGGATCAAGTGGACCTTTTTCAGCGGCGCTGACCAAAGTCGTTCAACAGAGCGCTTGGACTTAACATGTCGTTTCACCCACCAGATACCACGCAGCCCAACTACCATACCTCCAGGACTTGGTCATCACCAACGAAAGACACTTCGTCGATCAGGTGA